>VZTJ01001069.1:0-24757 GCA_013397795.1 Orthonyx spaldingii
AAAAAAAAAAAAAATCACTTTCCTATATCTGACAATCATGCGCAGATGAACTGCTCATGGGATACCTGCAGAGCCACTGGATGTGCAGGTCTGCGGTCCTTTCCCAGCTGTTCTTCAAATCTTGTGCAAACTGCCTGACAGCTACTGCCGGCATAGGAGGAAGAGCCAAGTCCAGAAATGGTATGCCCTACTGTAGACTGGCCAGCGGGATTGGAGAGGTGACAAGTGGGAGAGCAAGAGCATCACACTCTTGCTACAGAGCTCACAGCTGCTGGAGATCAGGCATATGGCAATGCTTTGTAATTATTTCTATTTCTTTAATGTCTAAGGGCTCCTGCTGGGATCAATGCACCACTGAGTAGTCTCTTACTGTTGAAAAGATGGGCCCTATTCCAAAAAGTTTAGTATCTGAAGAGGCAAAGCAGACAGATAAAACTATTACTTTTCAAGAAGAGAAAGAGAAGAAATGGATGGTATGAATTATGCCCATCTTAGGTTAAAAAATAGTTAGACATTTTTTAGAAATAATTACTTTGGGGAAGGCAAGACAGGGAGAGATATGGCGGCAGAAACATCCAAATGGGAAGAACTAAAGAAAAGGAAAAAGACATTGAAACAGGATGCAAAGGAAGTGAGAAGATAAAAGAAAAAAGAAGACAGAAGGAAATTTGGATAAAAAGAATTCATTCACAGACTTTTAGAAAGTAGAGAAGTTTGATAGGAACCACTTTTTGGCTAATCTTTAAGAAAGTAGATAATATTCATAACTGAATGTAGTAAGTGTGTCTAGAGACACCTAAAAGAGTCTTTTGCTTCCATGTGGTTTATGTTTTCTGATGACATTACTAGATAACTTAGTCCAACTCAGTTGTCTAAACCACTAATATTGATAGTGAAAAATTATCAGAACTAAAGTTTTCCTGGTTTTATACTACAATATACTGGGTATACAGCCAACAAGCAAATAAGCTAAGTAGATCAGGGTATTATTTTCAATTTAAATGGGTTTCATATTACAGAAGAAAAAAGAAAAAGTATTCTGTCATGAAAACAGAATATACCAACTGCATGGAAGGCTACTTAGGGGCTGTAGACAGGAATACAGTCCAGTGAATTTCAATTAAATGCAATAAATAATTTTCAAAAAAGCCTGAAAAACTTTGGTAAAATTAAAACGTTCTAAAGGTCCCCATATGTACTGTGGTTTGCAACTCTGACTGACATTAAAATATTACCTAACTGTATTGTTATAGGTCCTCAAGGTCTGCAAACATAAAGCAGTTGGCTAGGCTCTGGTGTTACGTTTCACATTTAGTGAGATTTTTTTTTCCTTTCCATTTTGTCTCAAGCTGTACCTGCAAAAATGAAAATTATGACATGCCTACAATGACTTGAAGTCTGTAAAACAGAAACAATCAAACATAAAATTAGATTTCTTATTTGAAGTAGCTTCCTTTGGTCCCTTCTTGTGTAATCATTAAATTAGCTAATTTAATAGTCTCTTCATCTTTTTTTCTTCTATGTAAACTAATGATCTTGGGAAAAAAATTGTTATTATTTATCCATTCATTAATAAAAGGACCCTTGGATAAGTGCTTAATGTTCAGGGATAATATTAAAAAAATTAAAGAGAGATAATATTATCCTCTTTTTAATTCTGTTGAAGAACAGAATACAGTCTTGTTTTGCTCTTTCTTAGGGAAACTCCTGTGTGATGAAAAGTAAGCTTAGTGTCATAACTGAAAACAGTGATTTCAGCAAAGTTGCAATAAGATCAGAAGTGATTAGCAGTCAGGATCTAGGAGAAGTAATCAGGATCATTTACACCCATAAAGGGAGTACTTAATTCCTCAGTGCTTAAGAAGCAATTTTTGAGTCCCAAAGGCTTAGACACACACATTATTACTACATTGACTGTGATTTGACAGTAGTACAATAAATTGTTTAAGGTATCTGATCCTCAATTCTCACTCAAGCTCAAGTCATATTAGAGGAAATAATAATAGTTGTTATTATTATTATAAGAGGAAATAATTATTGATAAGAAAATATGGTACTAACTGAGATTCCTTCTTAAATGGGAAAATACATGCTAACATTTGGAGTAAGCAACAATTATTTTCTGAAGGGCATCTGAAAAATACAGTTTTTGAATTCCAAAAATAAACTTCTTTCTCGCAGGTATGGAAAGAATTTCCTCTGCCCCACCTCCTAAAATTCCAAGTAACCTCATCATACGACTGAATTGAACATCTGGGAAATGGAAGAAAACACTAACATAGGAAACAGTAACACTAACATGAGACAGTATGAAGGAGAATTTATTGGGTAAAAAATCCTTGTTGCCTTGTTATAATGGGTGAATCATTTGAATTTTAGATAAGGTATTATCAACAATGTGATCATTTGAAGGATATATTTGTATGACTTATTCAGAGAAGTTTTAATATATTAGTTACAACAGTGTTGTGATTTTGGTTTTTTTTTTGTTTGGTTTTTTTTTTTAAAGAAGCTTATTACCTTGTTATAAAACAGGTTGAAGTTCACAATGGTCTTTTGGGTTTGCTATTTATATACATTTTGAAAAATAACTAACATAAATTTATCCAGGAAATCAGGAGTGATATAATTCAATTTCTCTCTAGTAATTGACATATATTTTAACCACTCTGTTATTCAGACTTCATTTGACTTCATTATACATGAGACCACCCAAGGTGCCAAGGAGTTAGGCTTGTTCCAGGAGTTAACAGATTCTCTCTGACCCATTGTTCATGCTTACCTCATACACTGTTGCTGTGCACACCTTCCTGTAACCTGGGCAGCAGTTAGACCACAGAAAAATTCATTTTTCTCAGTAAACCTATAGGAAACAGTAGTACCAGGTTGCTGACTTAGAGTTCTTCATACACAACAGTTAGTACAGAGGGTAGTACTCTGTGGTTTATGATGGTCTTACATGTTCCATTAATTTTAACACAGTTATCAGAAGATGGTGTGGCATAGGAGGGAAGTAAGGGGAAATCCTGGAATTTGAATGTTGAACATCTCTTGTAGGTTGAATCGTGTTGTATCAGGTCAACTTCAAAGGGAAACCTTTTAAAGAGGAGTAAATCCCTTATTAGGGTGGAGCCAGTGTTTCAAACAAAATTTGAAATCAGTGTGTTTCCATTTAAGATTTTTTTTTCCGTGAGATTATATTTGGAGGGAACAATTGTTTAAATAGCATGTTCTAGTTTCTATGATACAGCATAGAAAAAAAAAAAACAACCAAAATGATTAATGGACAATAGTTTATTCAGGTGGTGATTACATGTAAAGACAGGTCAAATTCCTTACAGAAAGAGAGTAAAAATTTCCTCTCCTCTCAATACCTTCTTTGAGTTAAAGAATATTTTTTGGGCTTTCCACATCCATGTTTTTCTGGCATAAAAACAGAGGGTTAAGTTTCCTTTGCTACAAAGCAGAGATAGGTTCAAAGGACTGGAACTTCAGCTGTGTGGTCCCCAAAAGAGCAAAAGAAAAAAACGCTGTGCTGATCCACTATTTTAGTGATGTCTTTCTCAGTGCAAAGTCCCTCTTTGAGTACAGGGTGGGAATAATAACTGCATTCTCTGCTATCCTCTAGCAAATTGACTTATCTGCTCCACTTCAGGACAGAAAACTGACTTATGATATAAAAATATTATGCCTTTCTAATGAATTCAATTAAAATTTACCTATAAGTGCTTACAAAACAGTGACACATTTCTGTTTGTTTTTCATTAGAGGCTATGAATTCTGGGTATAGAGTGGGTTTACTTTCTGGGCAATGGAGAAAGCAACACAGCAGTCGCTATCAGAAATTTTGGATGTAAATCAGTACATAGAGAACACACATACTAACACTTTAAAGAGAGAGTTCCTACTGTAAGCATAAACTCAATTATATCTCATGTCACAATTAACTAGCTCACAATATGGTAGTGACCTGTTTAAAACAAGCCTTATCCTTTGGCCAAAATTCGTTTGGCCTTTTCTTCACTTCCAAGGTTGTTTCCAGAAATCCCCCTCAAGCTGTTGAGCTGGCATTATTTGCTTCATTTTTAATCAGTGCTAGTGCCACCACTTTCCACCTTTATTACTGTTCTGCAGTAATATATACATGCTGAGCTCTCCCAGTCATTCAGAAACGCAGTGAACAGCCCAAAGCAGCCTTGAGATGCAAAAAAAACCCAAATAATTTTATTGTTCCGTGATGAAATATGATTTACTTCTAACCTCAGTTTAGATCTAATGAAATATTTTAATTATTATTGTTTCTGTAACAGAAATAAAATATCAAGATGTGTCTATGTGTAATGTAACTAATATCCTCCTTGTAATGCCATCAGGTGATAAGGTGTTTATTTTATTCAGATATAGCTTGCAGAAAAGAGAATAATAACTACTGATCAATTCAACTTCTTTTTTTCCCTAGCCTTATGGAAAGATATTTGACAGATATTGTTATTAATGTAGTTTTTTATAAAAGGTCACAGAGTAAATTTTCACTGTCATTGGTGAGGTCTTCATGAAACGCATCCATAAACTGCAACAAAACAGAGCAGTTAACACCTGAATTTGTTGTATGACTACATCCTGTATTCTGAAATAAAGTTGGAAAATTAAGATATCTGCTTTTGCAGATACACATGAACAGAATTTTGGATACAGTTTAGTTTTAGTACTGACTTGTTCCTTGTTTAAAAACAAACCACATGGAGCAGTAAGAACTGTGGAACTTGAAAGTAAGCCTCCTTTATCTCTCTCTTTTTTTCCTAGGGAGATAAAATAGCCTGAGAAAATCTCCTGCATGCTGGTTTTTATTGTCTGACTATGTTAAATAATTACTTGATTTTTTTTCCCTTCAATGCAATCTCCTTCCATCTGACCATAGTTGGAGGAGGCACACAGACACACAGACACAGTGCTGGCAAAGCAATTCAGTCACAACGAGATGTAAATATCTGCAATGCTCCTGTTGATTTAGTGTTTATTTCCTAACAACTGAGATTTTTTTTTGCCCCTTGTGGGACAGTCAACAGAGAAGAGAAGAAACATATGAGACAGGGTTTTTTTTTTGTTTATAAGGAGTCCGTGTTTATTCACTATAACTGTGTAGACTTCTCCTGAATTTGAAAACACATTGGTTCAATGACCAATAAAGCTTTGATTTATTATCTTTGACTCTTTATTGTCTCTGATCTTTATTGCTTCCACTTCTGTTTCTTGACAAATACATTCCTCTACAGAAACGTGTATGTGTGACCTAAATAATATTGCCCTCCTCTGTTAATATCCATTTTGTTTGCTGACCATTAATAGTTTGGGAACATTTTCTGACATACTCCTAGTCATGGTGAAAAAAGAATTTCTACCTTTCATAGATGCATTATACTCACATGTTTTTTGTTTTCTGGGAGGGAGGGTTGTTTGGGGGCTTGGGGTGGTTTTTTTAGTTGTTTTTTTTTGGTTGCTGCTTTTTTTTTTTTACAAAATGAATTAATTCTTCTGTAGAGTTTAAGCAATCATTTCCAAAGAGAATTATAAACTCACATTTTTCTAAGTTTCCAAATTTTGTTCTCACAGTTCACATTATTTTACTTATTCAGGTTTCCCTTATATTCTAGAGCACTTACAAAGTTAGATATGTTTTCCCAATGATACTGATTCTTAAAGAATTAAAAGCTATTCAGTGGAAAGATTCCCATTTTTAAGGGACTAAACATAATTGAGTTATACTAGCATACCATGAAGAAAGTCCATATATAAAGGAAATTATATGAACAACCAAGAAGAACTCAGCACATGAAGACGTTTATATATATACATTTAGACAATTAGATATATGCAGTTAATGTACACTACATGTATTTTTTATAATTTATGGATTTTAAAAAATAAATATATATTGATTACCAAGAAGTGATAATTAGACTATAATAACTATACTATTTTTTATTATAAATAAACACATAGCTATATACTTGTTAATATTTGAAGCACAGAGGCTTTAAAATTGGTATCTCCTTTAAGTAATCAAGTGAAGCTGAAGTACATAAAGCAAATGACATAAAATGGCAAAGTTAGTTAAAGTCTAATTACAGTCCATTGTCTTTTACTTGATAATTTTCTACAACTGAATAATGTCTTTTACTTGATAATTTTCTACAACTGAATAAATTCTTCTCAGCCTTTCCCTCACACTACCCTACTATATGTGCCTGAATCAGGCATTGTTTTTCATTGATCTAACAGCAGTGTAGAGGTAAGGTGTCAAACCTGACAATAGTAAAAGATGATGATTTTAGTGATTAATTGTGATGAGACAGTGAGCATTATCTGTCTATTAAAGTATATTATACTGAAGATAACAAGTCACTACAGAATTGTTTCTTTGCACTGAATTTTCTACAGGCTGCCTAAAGTAACAGATATTAAAGAGGAGAAGTACTGTAAGGAATATTCGAATTGGGGCATTATTTCTTGAAACTGATTACATCAAATGGCATCTTCAACAGTGGCTGAAATGCTTTACAGATTTACATTATAGATGTAAATTAAAGATGCAAGTAAGGTTTTCTTGTAATTTCTTAAGGTTATCCTGGTTCAGCTCAAAATCTCATTTCTATATATTTTTCTTGACAATATTCTAAGATGATGAAAACTTTAAGTCTTTTTTTTCTGTATTATTCCTTCTCTTTCTACTGTTTATTTCCACCTGAAGTCAGAATCTCAGATTGTGGCATCAATCATAGCACAACTATGAAAAGTGAGGTCACAAAGGAAGGATTATTATTTCAGGTGAGAGGAAGAAGCTGAAGCATATTAATTTTTCAGAAACATAGAAAGGTTTTCATACAAATGTCTTTCGTAATACAGAATAGTGGAAATGAAATACAGTCAATATGAAGTGTGACTACAGGTAGATTTTTTTATTTAAAAGATGTTTTTCAGAACTGTACTTCAAGAAGAAATGATCTTAAATGTGACTCATAGAAACAGACGAAGGGTGGAATTGCATCTCAGTGGCATGAAAAACAAAGAAGCTTGAAAATTTTATTTCTTTTTGTTTCAACTTTAATCCTTTTATTGTTTTATTTTCCTTCTTTATCTTTTTTTTTTTTTTCTGTTTAAAAATTACATGGTTTGTATCAATGGGCAACTGAAAAAGTAACTGAGTCATGACATTAACAGTTGACAAGAAAATGAAAACACAAGTTTAATTTGTTTTTAGTATGTTGGGATTTTTTTGGATTATCTGATTAATTGCTGAAGTGCACAATAAGGAGTATTTGCGACTTAACAGTTATACCACTGAAATCAGAAAGGGTGAAATTTAATTATAGAATATCCTGTGTTGGAAGGACCCCACAAGGATTATCAAAGTGCAGCTCCTGACCCTACCCAGGACACCCTAAGAATCGCACCACGTGGCTGACAGCGTTGTCCAAAGGCTTCTTGAACTCTGTCAGGCTGGTGCCGTGACCACGTCCCTGAGGAGCCCATTCCAGTGCCCAACCATCCTCAGGGTGAAGAACCTTTTCCTCATATCCAACCTAAACCTCCCCTGACACAACTTCAGGCCATTCTCTCGGGTCCCGTCACTGGTCATCACAGAGAAGAGATCAGTGTCTGTCCCTGCACTTTCACCAAGTCCCTTGCCTGGCTGGAGATGCTGTGCCTGATGGACCCCAGGACACACTTGGCCCTCCTGGCTGCCAGGGCACTGCTGACTCATGTTCAACTTGCCATTGACCAGGATCCCTTTCCACAGCACTGCTTTCCAGCACCTCATTCCCCAGTCTGTCCGTACATCCTGGGTATATAGGTCCAGGTATGGTCCCGACGCAGGTGCAAAGTCCATACTTTTTAAACTTCATATGTTTGGTGATTATCCAGCCCTCTAACTTGTCAAGGTCTTTCTTCAGGGCCTCTCTTCTCCAAATTTAGCATCATCAAGTCTTGCATCCAAGTAGTTTATGAAGATGTTGAAGAGCACTGGCTCTAAGATGGATCCCAGAAGAACCACACTGGTGATTGGTCACCAGACTGATGTAACACCATTTAATACAACCCTTTGCAACAACCCATGAGACAATTGCTCATATTTAATATCTTAAATGCCTTATGTTGTGTTTAGAAAAATCTGCAGTTGGATATATCTTGCTACAAATCATATAATTATGAATTATAATCTCCCAAAATTAAAACATATACTCCCAGAAATCGACTAAAATTTATTTTTTGCTGACAAAAAAATTAAAGTATTAATTTTTTTACTTACACAATTTAATGCCAAAAAAAGTTATAAAGATGACATCTTTGACCAAATAAAATTACTGACAATTCTTTCACTCATTTCTGTGGGGCAATTACTCCGATTGATAGCATCTACCAAATATTTTGGTTGGATTTCTCAAACAAAAACTCTATTTACTTAAAGCAATACTCAGAACACTAAAAACATCTAAGCAAATTATTTTACCAAAGTTCTTTAAAAATGCCATAAAATTTGTGCAAAATCAAAGTTTTACTGGATTCCCTGCACACACAGGAGGACCTAGATGACCCTGTACAAGGCTGAAGGCTGATTGCATGCGAACGTAAGTGATTAATAATTCTGAACAAATATACCAAGAATTTGTTTGAGATATAAACAGCTTTATAACAGGACACACTATCATTTATAGAATTATGTTTTAAACTGAAGCTAATATAAAACTGCATTGCAACTAAATTATAATCATAACAATATCAGCTTAAAACTTTAACGTTCTCTCTTTAGAATCTCTCATTTAATTTGTTATAAAGTTCTGCATTTTTACAAGCCCCTTAATTTTTTTCACAAAAGTGCCAGAGCAGCCAGCTCAGTCTCGCATCAGCATTACACAGCAGGGCCTTAAATAACTTAATTAATTTGCAATTAGTAATGTCTCAGTTCAAGTTGAGGTCTCCCTGAATTGGTTCCTGAAGCTATAGAGTTCCATATACAGTAGCAGTAACCGTATGTTAAATGTAACAGTAATAAAATAGTGGACCTGTTGGAATACTAATTATTCCTAAGAGTCTCATTCAGCACAAAACTCAGTATCAACAGTATTTTGGACTAAACCATGCCCTTGTAGCAGCACACTGGGGAAGGAATAAGAAAAGATGATTTTGCTTTTTAACTTTATGCAATCTGAATGATAATGGACCTGAAAATCAAGCTCTGCTTCCTTTGTGCTGAATAGATAAGAAGACTGAGAGAAATGAAAACATGAAGAAATCAGAATTTCCTCTTGTCTCTGCTCACAGGTTGATGTTATTGCCACCCATAAATTTTCAAGCAAGACTGGCTCCCACAGAACCCAAAGAAATCAACTCAGAAAAAATCAAATGGAATTTAGTAAGAGCACAGTTTCTTGTTGTTTTCTGTAGACTGTTTGGGACCCAAAAATTGCATGCAATGTGTAGTAGGATTTACAAAAGGGCCAGAAACCATTCTTAAATTTTCAAAGGGCTCCAAATGGAGGCCTAGAACAAAAGACATAAAGCAGGATAAGCCATCTTTTAGGCTTTTTTGTTTGTTTTATTATGAAATACTTAATTAGAGAGGAAGTAATTTATCTAGAAAGTAACTTACTTTGAAAGAAGGCTCTACATATTCTATATCATTCATTGTGGAATGAAAAAGCTCTGTTTTATGTTTATTAAGTCATAAATACTTTGTGACCTAGCTCTCTTAAATGCAACCAACGATGATACCAGTTTCAATGACTGGAGCAAACAAGAGATTCTAAGAAATGTGAAAAAAAAAATTAAAGAAATAAAATGCTGTGATTTCAGAATTTCTCTTATTTGTTATCATAAATTCAGCCAGGAAAGGGAAGAAGAAATCTTGAAACGCAAGGAGGAAGAGGGGAGTGTGACCTTATCAAGAAAGGATGCATCTTAATGAAAAATCAGTACCATTATTGTGTCTGGAACAAGAACGTTTACACATTTTCCTTTTCGATCAGGAATCTTCAAACTAGCATAAAAGTGGAGAATGAGAACAGCCAAGCTAAGACTGACTTTTTCTGCCCTTCTCTTCCTTATTACCTAAGTTTTAGCTTATGCATTATGCATCTGTTTAGTCAGGTTGGTTTGTTTAGTTAGGCTACTTTGTTTGGAAATCCACATCTTTTATTTCCCATATTTTTGTTGTTATCATGTTTTTTTTCAAAGTGTATTTGCTTTGGATAATAGAATGCCATGGCCTTCACTGGTTCACTGAAGACATAGCTGTTTGTTTTCTTTGAAAATAATGATATCTTGGGCCTCTTGAATACAGTAAATAAAATAAGTAGTAGATGACATATTGCTTGATGCTGATGGATGTGGAACCACATTGCAGCACCTCTCCTTAAAGATGGCATAGCAGTGGTCAAACCACTTCCTGGCTGGAAGAGATTGCCTGGCAAAGACATTTAGGACTCTCTGAGAGATGAATATAAAGGTAAAGCCATGGAAATGCCCTTTGACATAAAAATGACTGGACTATTAGGAGCCTTTTTTGGTGCAAGACAGGCATGAAGTGGTTCAGCTTAGCTGATGTAGGCCTATATGAGAGGCATGCTTCCATTTTTAACTCTGAAATTCTCCCCATGTATATCTCAGCACAACAATAGTCCACTGCAGGGGAGCTTTATTAGTGGTTATTTTTTTCTTGCCAAGGATGGCTTCACAAACTTACACTAGGGAAAAAAGAGATGGGTGTCAGGAGGCAGCACGAGCAGGCGGCTCCCTGAGGGCCAGGGCGCCAGTAGCAACATGAGGTCCCCATGACTCTATCAGGGCAGGGTCTGGCAGCCAGGGCCTGTCCCACAGTGCCAGCCAGAACCTGGCAACAAGGGACACCAGGGACAGACTCAGCCCCAGGCACTGGGCATCTCCCTGGGAGCTGGAATGGGCCAAGGCCTCCCGGGAAATTTGTGGGCAGGTGGGCCCATGGCCAGGCAGGGCAGGACTGTGGGGAGCTGGAGACAAGCCCAGCTGGAATGTTATTGTGGCAGGAGCTGCCACCAAGGGAGCTGCAGTGGGGTGCAGGGCTGTAGACAGGGTGGGAGGAGGATTGGGATGTGGGCAGGGAAAAGCATGGCCTCAGGGCCATGACAGGGGGAACACATACATTTTATGTAAGGTAAAATAATGAGAAACAAACAACTGGTTAGAGAGACTGAAATATCACCAAAAAAGGCAGTGCTCGGGAATGGGATAGATGCAATGGTACAATTTGACAGGTATTTGAGCTGAACCTTCACCAGACTTTTTGGTTGAAGGCATTTGACATCACTTTTGTTTTGCCTACAGCAGTCTCCCTCATACATCCATGATGTTTCATTTTGCAGTCTTACTCCCCAGATTTTGTTTTCAGATTTGATCTAGAAGAAAAACAAGGTTAAAAGAAAAT
This sequence comes from Orthonyx spaldingii, assembly GCA_013397795.1. NCBI lineage: Eukaryota > Metazoa > Chordata > Aves > Passeriformes > Orthonychidae > Orthonyx > Orthonyx spaldingii. Next base: position 11,459 of record VZTJ01001069.1, read on the forward strand.
TGTAAAAATCCTTGTTAAAAGTCTTCTGGTACACATTTATAGAAACTGACATTGAATAAATTTTCTGAGGCCATAGGTATTTTTATGTCTTATCTCCTGGTTTCCTAGGAACCCTTTCCTCAAACCAGACTAACCACAAAAGAACCTTTTTACCATCCAATTTCTCTAGAGGCCCTCCGGTGAATTGTAGAGACCCCAACTAACATAGTAATTCACATGAACTGAGTTGCAGTCCCAGAGAAAGGAAGATGTTTCTAAGATGGATGGAAAAAAGCTGAGCCAGCTGGAAAGGAGATGTACGCCACACTTTGCCAAATTATCAGTACTGTTTATACCTATTGTACACGTCTAAACCACACAGTCTACCAAATGCACAAACAAGAATATTAGAAACACAAAAACATTTTCATATCTCTTTCCATGCCTACACTATTGCAAATGGATTGACAGTGTAAAGAAAATGTCCAGGCACAATCACTGATGGAGGTATTAGCATTTACAGACAAAACTACATGCTATGCAATAGCTACTGTCACCTTGTGTTCAGAAAGCAGGAGTTGTCTGAACTTGATCACAAGCACAAAATCTGAGATGACCTTAGAGTTATTATGAATACATAGCATATGGGCTATCATTTTATTCTGTCATACTATGGCTTTTGAATTCCCAGGAGTAATTTCCACAATTTCAGTCTCAAGAATTAAACTTAGTTTTCAGTGATGTTAGGAAACTATAACTAATATTTGACCATTTTTCCTGTCTTGGTCTATTTACCTGAAAGAAAATAGTCACAAATATTCTTTAAAAAGCTGAGTCTAACTTGCTCTAGTTTGCAGAAGTTCAAGTGTTCACAATGTTCAAACCCTGTTCCCTAAAGATTTGTCTCTGTTTCAGATTAATGAAAATGCATAACAGATTAATGTAGTAATCTTTGCTGAAATTCTGGAAATGTCACTAAATGAGATTACGTTTGTTTCTGTGCTTTTCAGATAGAACATTAACATTTTAATCTGGGATATTAATTTTTTTGCTTAGGCTATCTGTGACCTTCACTTTGAATACGCCTTATTTATAAGTGGTCCTGTGTTTTAAACAACAATATGATATGGGTTTCTGCCTCTAGAAATAAACATTGTATTGTCCTTCCTAGTTTTCTTTTTTCCCATCAAAATACCTGATATTCTGTTTGTCAAAAGGGAAAAAAGAGTCAGCTTCAGTTTTGAGTTCAGTCACAGTTTGTTTATGCATATTGAATCTACTGGATAAAAATGAATAGAAATCAGCCACAGCTTGGCAAAGCAGTTGTTTCTGGATCAGTCTCCCTGAATGATCTCATTTCAGTATTTTTTAACCTAATGGTGTTCTGACCTCACAGACTTTTTAATATTATTTTCAGTTTACATTGTGCCTTTTATATATTGAAGCAAGGGTACTTTTTGAACTTTCCTTTCTACAAGCAAAATACTTCATGACAATATGGAGAAGCTGAACTGCCAGAGAAACACAGAGTTGACTTAATTGTTGATAATCTAATATTAAAAATAAATATATTTTACTTCCAGTGTGGCTAGATAAACCAAGTCTGAAAAAAGTGATGGCTCTAGCTGTATAAGAAATTTCAGGTGAAATTAATCCTGGTAGACACTAGCTCTTTTGTATAGCTAATGTTTTCTAGCTGCAAACTTTAAACAATTGTTTCATGTTTGCCTTCTGGAGATCAATTTCCATATTGAGCATATAACAGCAAGGGCTGGAGATCAAGTTGTCAAGCCTGGAGGTCAAGGTCCCCAGGATCCTCCAGTACCTAGCTCTGTCCTGATGCCAAACCCTAAAAATTATGGGGACCTGAGACACTCATCTCTTTCATTTACAATTCAGCATGAGGGGTAGTGGAAGAAGAGGTGAATGGCTGAACACTTCAGCATTCATCTCCCTGGCACCTGCTTGGTTTTGCATGATAAAGTCAATCTGAAAGAATTTTTCCTGATAAACAACTAACAGCTTCAAGGATCCTATTTCATATATTTAGGAGTTTTTACATGTAGTTTTTGTCTTGGAAGATTTTATAATGGAAGATTTTACAAGTTTTTAGTGGGAGGAAATTTCCATTATTCAGAAAGTTCTAACTTTGGCTTTACAAAAAGCAGATAAAATTAGAGAAGTCAACCTACCTTGACACTAAAGTAATTCACAGTAGCTACTGAAACTACTTCTTCACCTGCTGCTTGTGTGTTGTATTTCTACATCTCTAGATTAACAAGGGCTAATTGAATACATTTTATAACCCCTAATGATGACACTTACTTGCAACCCTATATACTTTCTTTTAATCTCAGAAATTTAGTATATTGATGTTGAATTATAATGATTTCTTTTCATAACTCTTAAAATTCAGTTTTAATATGTTCTCAGTTGCTGCAATTTCATAATTAAATAACCGTGCCTTCAGTTACTGCGCTGTCAACTATATCCTGTTCACCTCTAGAAATGCATTATTTCCATTTATTTTAATGGAAGTTTTGAATGAAGAAAAACCAAAAAGTATTCAAGGATACATGAAATTTCCACTGAAATCTAGATATATCTTTAAGCTTTTCCCAGGTATCTGAGACACCACCAACCATCACATTTACCTCTCTATTGATACTTTCAGTGCAAATCTATACCTTATTTTTTTCCAATTCTATCAGAAAGAGCTTATACCTGAAAAAAAATTTAAGAAATCTCTTTCTCATTGTATTTTGAGTTCCTTTTCTCCATTTAAAATGTTTAGTAAGACATAAAAGCCAAAGTTCTTATTAATTTAAAACTATGTGTTTTGTTTTCTCTAGTATATTTATCATCAAACCATTGCTTACTCTATAATATTTCTGCCTTAATGGAGTTCAGATTTTAGAAAGAAGAAGAAAAATCATCTAAAGGCAAAAACTGGACACTCAGCTCTCGGATAAAATCAGAATAACAAAGAGACCATAATATTACTTGGATAAAGTTGACATTCTTTCAAGAATGACAGTGCTAGGCAGATAAAAAATTTAGGCAGAAAGCCACTTAGAGGTGTCTCAGAGAAAAGCATAAGCATCATAAATGTAGTATGTATATTCATAGTGCTTCATAGACCTATAGAAGAATCTTGCAACTTCCTATGAATGCAGTATTAACAGTTGTATGCTTTTACTTTGATATTGACAAATGTGGTATTTTTTGGTACCTTTTTTAAAAAGATCTCTTCGTCTTAATTTCAACAGTATTTTAGAAGTTCTTTTATAATAATTAACATTCAGAAAAAACAGAATGCATTACAAAGTGTATGAAATTGTTTCTAAAAGTTTTGTACAATAATGTCTTATCTAATAGCTAGAAAATTCTTTGTGCTTCTACAGAGTCTAGCACAACTAAACTACTGCCTTAATTCAGGATTATCAACCTTTCTGAAGTATAATTATTTCTGAAGAATAATTTTTTCACACTCTGAGGTAATTGTCTATCCTCATTTTATCTTTTCAGTAGATAAAGAAATGTCTCTAGTCCATAAGAATTTCTTTTCCATCCATAGTATATAGAGGTAAATTGAAATTTGTCATGTCTTCTCTTTTCACGTAAATGAAAATACACTGTGATGACAGCCTATGACAAAGTCTTAGCTAAAGGATCTTTAAAAAAATACTATGAGAAATATTATTGATTTTTTTCCTAACTCTGCAGAAGTCTCGGTTCTTCTGACAATGAATAAAGTCACCTCCTCTTATTATTAGAAACCAAAACCAAATCCAAAGCTCAAGGAACAGCTTTTCTTTCCTCAACTTTGTTTGACAGCAATCATGTCACCAAGCTTTCCTGTGCTAAGGCACTAAGCTATACACAGAGCAAGGTCATACATAGTGATGTTTCAAATATTAAAAAAATACTACTAATAAAATCCCATTCTTTAGGTCATTAAGAGATTAAAATAACTAGCGTTTTAACTGTCATGGGATAAAATGCTGAAGCAGAGTCACACTCAGAAACAAATAGCCCTTTAACTAAGACTTCATCTTGACTAGCTCAAAAAGATGACAAAGTGAACCTTTTGCCTAGGAGTGCTTCCAACAATACATGAAGATATTGGATCTTTCAACAAAACAAATCAAATGAGATACATCCTAAAATCCAACAGTCATTGTTGCCAGGATCACTGGTATTATTCAGTCCTATTAAAGTTTTTTTGACAATGATAAAATACCAACAGACAGCAATGGTTTGCAATGGTACTACCTTTTCAGGAGTACTTGCTGCTATTTGGTATTCACTGCTATTCAAAAATGAACTCTGAGTTTTAAATAGGAAACAAAGGAAAAGAAAGTTTCAAAATCACCAGAAAATATACAAGGGAAACATTAAATATTATACTGCTAAAGACAATGTTGTGGCTTACAGTTTCAATAATACAACTGGGAAAAATTAAAGAGCACAATGCTATATACAGCTGAGATGATGCATCAATAAACGAAACAGAGAATAATTATGCTGGAGGGTAACATATTTCACAGAAAATGACAGTACATGGAAAACATGTCTTGCTCTCCATTTGAGGACAGAAGTACAGTTGCAATTTAGCACATATTATATTTCAAAATCTGCCACAATGGGTTCAGGTGAAAATCTAAGCTACATCCATAATTTGAAGTGTGGAAAGGGAGGACAGGAGAAAGGATTGTTGATAGTGCAGAGAAATATCAACTACTAGAAACTCACTAATTGCCTATAATTTGAGAAGAGCTTGTCTCAGTTTCTTCAAATATCAGGCTCTTTGCTTGCTTGGGACATTTCCAGATGGAATATATTTCAAAAAGTTAGGGAAATGTTCAAGCGACTTAAAGTTAGTAGCAATTGCCATTACGCTCACACTGAATATAGTTTTGAATGGTGAATTTAAATTACAAAAGTTTCACATTAGAGTTGAAATACTATTCCTCTTTGTTTCTAAAGTAGGCTGTCTTAAAATACTAAGCTATTTAGCATGATGTAAGTTAAATGAGCAACTACATGAATTTGTCATTACCAGGTGTGGCATCACTTACATGTCATACTAACATATTAAAATTTACTGCCATTTTGAAACATGCAATCAAGTTGTAGCCAGATGGAGAAGCTGTTTTAAAGTAGATAAATTTAGCTCTTTATGCTTTTGAAATAACCATGTTAAATATTCTGAAAGACAGAAGCTGATATTCTCCCTGGCACATATCAATCAATTTGCATAGTATAGTACTTTGAAACTGCACTTAGAGGTCATCTCATACAAATAGCAGTAAAGAATAGGGTTTATGTTTGCAATCTACACTAATGCCCTAATCAAACTTTGTAGTTTGGGATATTGTAAAAGCTGCATAATATAAATTTGGCTGCTTTTGTTGTGTAGAGTGTAGTAATCATTACAAATAATCATAGAAAAAAAAATAAAATCTGAAGAGTGGCACATGAAAAACATGTAGACGATTCTAGAAGATGAAATGATGTGATGGTTGAAAGATTTCCTGAAAATTGGAAAAAAACTACAGCAAAACAACATAAGTAAACCATTTGTATGAATAATCCAAGCATACACTATTACTGGCAGTTCACATGATATATTTAAAGTTTGGAGCTTTACTGTCTTTAATTTCCGCATGTGTCACTAATATATGTATGGTTAGGCACCTGAATTTTCATTCCATATTTTTTAAAAAAGTATTGGCAAGTATTTGCTTGTGTGATGAGGAAGCAATGGAATATAATAATGGAGATTTAAGAAATGACATGAAGTCTCCATAGTAACACTATAGTCAGAGTAGACATAATCTTTATTATGAACCTGTAACCAAATGCTGCAAGGGAGAGCAAAGGAAACGATGCTTCTAGATCATTAATTTACTGTATTTGGGTACCATGGGCAAAAGAAGCTTAAGTTTTCTCCTGCTGTGTATGGAATTCTTATGAGATGACAAGCTTTCTCATATCATTCTTATCAATGCAGCTGCTGAGGAGTTTTCAAGAGATCATTCAGAAAATACAACTGAAACTAGTCTGCAAACAACAAGTAAAACACAGATACCATAAAGAACAAGAATAAAAACTATAAAGGTACTAGAAGAGAAACACAATACAAAATGTAGGTTTATTGTCCAATGAAAAATGAGATTTGCCAAAGTAAATATTATCTCTGATCTTCAGATCCTGGGGTTTCTTTCTTTCTTTTCATCGAGAAAAAATGGACTTGTCTTCACCACAAAGAAGACTCATTTTTTTCCATGACTCCATTTCAGAACTGGGGTCAGGACACAAAACACTGGGGTCAGAACACATCTGTCAACAGAGTATTATATGTTGCTGACAGTTTGCCTTTCCTTCTTTTTGTGCAGATTAGTCATGAAAGGCTATGATCTCTATGTGATAAACATAAACATTCAAAATTGATAGCTTGATGGATGTATCAGTCTACCAAAAGAGCAAAGGTCTGTGTTACAGATTAGTTGTTTTTCCATGTGACTTCATTGTAGATATTTTTGGAAAGAAATAAAGGCACTATAATACAGATAGGTGTCATCTAAACTTAATGAGACCCACCAGCTTATCAACCACTGAGAGACAAAACTTGTGATGAAAAGAATTGAAATCCAGTACCTTGATTATGGCCATAATGTAAGAAATGCAATTTATTGTATCTCAGAGAAGTATGCATAATTTACTGCTGGAGACCAGTTACTGAAGAACTTCCATTGCAGACATTAATACCTACGTGTGTGGAATAAAAGGCTACTACCCATTTCAGAATTTTACACACCATTTCCTGCATTTATCCCCCCTGGACTTCCAGGATTCAAGTGACTTCCAGATGCAATTGAAAATAGCAGTTTGAAAATGATAGTGCCAATCTAAACTAGATTTTAAATAATCTTACAACCAAAAAATGGGTGAATGTCTAAGGCCATACTGGTAAGAAAATTAGACCAGTATTTTAGGTTTAAAATCAATTCCTCTCTTTGTAGTTACTTACAATAAAAGTTGAATTTAATTTTCCAAAGTATTTTTTTTTCTTCCCTTTAGTGGCAATTTAAATATGGTGTTTATATTTTAGATTTCCCTCATTAATCAGAGAAGACAAAAGTTACTTTCCATGTATTTAATTTCTATACATCACAACTACCTTGAAAAATGAACTTGCATAAAATCTTTTTTATGTGGGAAGACAACTAATACGTAGTCTTGTTATTTAAATGTTGTGTCCTTCAGAATGTAAAATGGAACACTGCCTTTGCAAATGCTGGGATTCAGCTGAATGAAAGAATCTGCATAAAACACATGTAGACACAAACATAACCATGTGACTGAGTGAAAGGCAGATTACCAGCAAAAAAAGGTATGGATAAGATGAACCAACTGTTCAAATAAAGAAGAAAAAAAAAGGAACCAAAAGCATCTGATAATACTGGGTGGATCATGAGACAAATATTTGAATTTTTCATACTTTAACTAGTGTAATTTTAAACTTTAACCTGATTACTATTAGTAAAAAAGTTATTACAATTTCATGACCCTCATAGAAGATAAATTTGTATTCACTTCTAGCAAATTTACTAGACTTAGATTAAGAAGAAGTAATCTTCAGAATTAGCATCCTTCCCATAAGGTTTAATAAATAGATTTATGAATTCATACATCTAGATTTCCCTGTCAATCAATAAATTAGTTTCTCTTGAATCACTGTCAGAAATACTGGAGAAGTAAAGTGAAAAAAACTTAAATGGGACATTTTTGTAGAACACAGTTTTCTTGAGCTATCAGTCTGGAACTTTTCATTACCAGCAGATTCCTCCAAAATGAGCTGAGATGGTAATTTTCAGAATTTTAATTCAGACCAGAGTTCATTTAAAGGCAGGAAAAAGAATTTATCTAAAAACATATGTATGAGGTTTTCATCTATAAAGATGTTACTATCAAAGGTACAGTTGTTATTCAAAGCACTGAATGGATGTGCATTAGTTAATCCTTAGAAGCTCCAGAGATGCATTGAAAAACCAAGGCAGAGTGGTGACAAGCTCTAGACTGGTTCTGCCCACTTTTGCACTTTTTGTCACACCAAATTTTGGAATAAAAAGCATCACCACCAAACGTATTTGCCACCCACTTTCTCAAGGTGGTTCTCTTTAAAATACCAATAACTAAAAAAGCAGGCCTTGCTACTATGGGACTCTTTAGAACTGCTGGGCTGCAGGAGTTAAAAGTCTTCCTTCTTTACCTAAGTTGAATGGTATCTATAGCAGAGCATTTCTAACTTTGGTCACTTATTTCCTGGTCTGTCCTTGATTTAGTTAAACTGGAAAATAATAAGTGTTCCTAAGCCTTTATCAATCATAACATAATTGTTCAAGTTTCTTTATTTATTAGGCTGTAGCTAATTCTGAACTTGAAATAGTGCTGTTCAAAACAAATACTGTAAAATACATGCAGCACTTTCAATTTTATGTATTCTTTTAACATACTATTCCCCTGATGTCTGGATTTAAACTCAGCACATTCTCTTAAGCCATTTGAAAAAGTTCTTGTGTTTTTTTGCCAGTCATATCACTCCTATTCCAGTCACGTCATAGAAATGCATGTTGTTTTAAGTTGACATCTTCATTGTAAATTAGCTCCAGGAGTGTGATTAACAAATCACTCTCTGTAGCTTCATATTTGCCTGTTACAAAAGAGAAAGATCAAGCTAAAACTTCCTTTATCGCCACTGTAATAAAATCATCTGTATCCCCCTTGGATTTCTGATAAGCTTGTTCAGATTTAAGAAACTTTGTTTCTTATTCTCTAGTCTCCTGAAGAACAGAATAAAACATAATAGAAAGACTGCTGTAGAAATCCTTGTTTGTTTTAGCAAGAGATTGATTGAAAACTGACTCTGAAGCAGTTCTAAGATCTAGGCATTCCTTTTCCCCTTTTTTATGTCACTATCTGATTTCCAGCATTTAAAAGATATTCATGGAAAAAGATCAAAATTTGTTTTCTTTGTTAGAAAGCAGAATTGTGCAAATCAACTCTTTCCTTACTGGCTTCAACATTATCAACTTGTATGGCTGTGGATAGGAATATGGTATAAGGAATCATGATTTGAATCATCTTGATAAAAGTAGACAACCTTACTTAACAACAAAAATAAATGAAGCTAAAGACTTGTTGGAATCAGTGCCAAAAACTGAAATCTAGAGCCTTAGGTCATAGGAGTTTCAGCACATGCATTGTACATCGGCTTTCATATCTACTTGCTCTGCACAGTTTCTTAACACTGCATTGGTTGTTCCTATATGTTGTCAGAATTCAAAATTAAGGTTATTTAAAAGTAAAGAGAAATCTTTTGCAATTATGCAAAGTTGGGCTTGTGTGAGTAGCAGCGAGTTGGACTTGATGTTTCTTATAGTCCTTTCCAGCTTGAGATATTCTGTGATTCTATGAATCTATGAATTGTCCCTCAGTGACTATAGAATATATCTATTATCAGAAGGCAACATAGGCAACATTGTCCATGGAAACATTCAAAATACATTATCTTAAAGGAATAAACTTGAAACACCAATAGTAATACCTAGGACTTTTTTAGTAACACTAACATTATTTTGGAGACTGGTAAAATGAAATGCAGAGACAAAGATCTGGCCAGAGTTATCTAGGAGATTAGGGCAGAGCTCACAATAAAATACAGTTTGGAAGACTCTAGACAGCTAATCCATGGAGAATGCATAGAAAGGTAAAAATGTGAATGGTTTTGTGACTATACCCATTTCAGTGAAGCAACATAATTAATAATAGTTCACAGGTTTTGCTCTGTGTGACCACTAAATACACATAAATACTAATTCTTTTTCTTTTTAATATTTTTAAGCTGTTTTGGTTTTCCGTCTTCCCAGTAAAGGCACATAGCAAATTTATAAATATCATTTTTACAGCAAAGTTTTAGTTGAATCCTTTCCTTATGTGCATTAATTTCTAGCAATAACTCCCAAGAAATCTGCACAGGCTATAAACAAATCTTTCTGTGTTTATTTATTTGTCTGAAACAAGAGTAAGAAGTGTATGAGCTGATATACAGAAAAAGATATGAAAATTTCATTCTAATTCAGGAATAAAATCACAAATATAATTGTAACAGAAATCTTCATTACTATGAAATAGAGTTCTTCTATAGTATAAATTTGGTGGTGACTCAGAAATTGTGCTGACTTCTGCTGAAGTCAACAGTAATTTTCTTATACATAGTTCAATGTGTGCATGACAAACTGAATATCAAACCATTTCAGGCTTCTGACCAAAATCTTCAATGTTCACACTTTAAAATGCTGCAAAACTAATAGAGAAGTTTCATTAAGGCAATAGCTGGAGAATACAGTACTGAACTCTGAGAAAAGGTAGCGAACCTTTCCAGCTATTTGTATTAATGATTTATCATCAACTGTGTTACCGTAGACTTCAGAAAGAAATTAGCTTGGTAGTTTCTTAGTTTTGCTCCTTTAAACATTGAAAATCAAGAAGGCTGGATGTTCCTTTGTATCCTTTTTCTGATTATCTTTCCTGTTTTTACTGCTTCAGAATTACCTATTAAGAAATAAAGAAAATAAAGCATACTCTTTTACGTTCTTGGGATAAACTTTTATGCTTGAAAGTCTCCTAAAAGACACAACCTCCTCTGCAGCAGGTGTAGTTTTAATGATCCTTTGATGCCATATGTCAAATTTCATCACTTGCTATGAAGTGTGACATTTCTTTTGATAGCTCCTAGCAACAGTAACACCAGTTATTAGTGGTCACCTCACACACTAGATTAATAATTCCTGCAGCAAAAATATTTAATTTCAGTTTCGTGCCATACTGCACACTATTTGTCATGCTGCTCTCCTCTGTTTGTAATTACTTTCAAGGTAAAATAAATCTATATTATGAATCTGATGCACGCTGTATTTGTTTTCAGATGTACACTCACAATGGTGCCACTCCATTCTGCATTAGAGCATTTCAAAGCTGCCTTCTGAATTGGATTTCCTGTCAGTATAGACAGTGAATATGGAAGCATGGTGCAAGGTGCAGATGGGGATTGCTTTCAAGAACATGTTTGCCCACAGGTGCCAGGCAGTGGAAGTGCATCATTGCTGTAACAATAAACATACTGGTACATCAGCAGACATCGAGGTATGGGCCACCTGAAGGTTTTCCAAGAGGCCTCTGCATGCACAGGTTGACAAGGGATATGATATTCCCCTCTACTACTGTCATATTAATTCTCTGGAAGGTCATTCTGATATAATAAGAGCCTGTAGATAAAGGAATTACTTGTCAAGTCGCTTGGATTTTCAAATGGCACTTTACATTTGTCTTCTGTTACTTTTATATCAGAAACATATAATGACTTGCACTGTAGCTTTGCAAATCCAACATTATGTTGGTTAATGTTAATCGGTGACACCTTTAACATTTTCAAATACATAAACAAAGTAATAATTCCAAATCTCATTATAAGAGGAAGACCAGAAAACTAAATATTTTACTGCTGGGCAGAGGAAAAGGGGAACTACAAAGTATCAAGCAATGACTTTGGGAAAGGAAGCAATTTGATACCTTTTTCAGCTCAGTCTTCATTAAAAAAGTCACTGACATCTTTTGCAGAAAAATAGGAACTCAGATTGCAACAAAGCATGGAAACAGTAAAGCATGTTACTTCCCCTTAAAATTAGTGAGAGCTGATGAAGTACTTATGCTAAAATATGTTGTCAATGAAATCCTTAAACTGCCAGAAGTAGGTATTGAAAAAATCATGGACGACTGGAAAAACATAATTTGTTTTTACAAGTAAGACATACAAGGAATCAGAAAAGTATAGACCCATTAAGTTAATATCAGTCATAGAAACACAGAATCATTGAATGGTTTGGGACCTTAAAGACCATCTAGTTCCAATTTCCCTGCCTTGGCAGTTTCTCTTTGTACGAGAGATTTTCCATCCCTCTAATCACCTTTCTTGCTTTCCTCTGAATCTGTTCCAGTAGGTCCATTTTTTTAATGCTTAGAGCCTCAGAGGTGGATTCATTACTCCAGGTGGGACCTCATGGGAGCAAAGCAGAAGGGCAGAATCACCTCCCTCGACCTGCTGGCCACACTGATTTTAATGTAGCCCATAATACAGTTGGTTTTCTGGGCTGCAAGTGCAACTGTTGGTTCATGTCCAGAGTTTGATCAGATCCTGGAGAAATAGTAGAATACACAGACTAAAATAAATTTATCTATCTGGTAGATAAAAGAGATAGTAACAGCCAACATGAATTTGTAAAGACTAGATCATATTAAACCAAATTAATTTCCTTCTATGACAGCGTAATAGACTTTGTGAATAGAAAGGATTAGATACCACTTATGTTGATTGCAGCAAGTTTTTGTCACTTTCCTGGGATTCTCATAAGAAATCTAGAAAAATTAGACCATTATGATGTCAACACCTAACTGACAAGAGTGTTTTCCAGAGAGTAGTACTCTCTTAAACTAGAATATATCAGATAGCATTCTGTAGGTCTGGTATTCTAATAATTAAAATCATAAACAAAGCTAAATTTTGACAAAGTCCAAAAATACTGGAGGACAGAAGTATATATCTAAATGAAGCTGATAAATATGAGAAATGGTGTGGAAAATTAGGATGTATTCTAGTAAGGAAATTCACAAAGTTTTACACACAATTAGATGAGAGGGGCTGCACAACCACAGGGTGTAGAAAACCTGTCTGGGCAGTAGCACTACAGAAATTGCTAAAAGAGTGGTGAACAGAATTACTGTCACAGCATATTAATCAAAAATATCACACTAATGATGAAAATTCATTTAAGTTAATGAGATAAGAACCGCACTATTACCTGCAAAAAAACCCCTGAAGTCACAATTTTCTCTTCTAAGTGGTAGTAATATCTCTGCTGGAATATTAACTCCAGCTTTAAGCATCTTAGTTTGATTCAATTTGTGGTAGCCCATGAAATAGTAACAAGTGTGGAAATAGGTCCTGGAAACACAGCTATGTGTATGGTTGAAGAAAATAGATTTATTACATTCAGAAACATGATGATGATCTTTGACTATATAACAGTTTCCCTTTTTTCCTTTCTTTCTCTTTCTCTTTCTCTTTCTCTTTCTCTTTCTCTTTCTCTTTCTCTTTCTCTTTCTCTTTCTCTTTCTCTTTCTCTTTCTCTTTCTCTTTCTCTTTCTCTTTCTCTTTCTCTTTCTCTTTCTCTTTCTCTTTCTCTTTCTCTTTCTTCT
>VZTJ01001070.1:0-47934 GCA_013397795.1 Orthonyx spaldingii
GGCCAGCACACTACCACAGTTGCATGATATGATATGTTACATGATAAGAAATTTTACAGACTGCAGTTTACACTGTGTAACACCTAGAACGAGCTTGGACTTGCTTGCCTTTCTGAGTTTGCTGTTGTTATCTGGTAAAGGAAACACACCCTAAAAAAATTTGATTTCTAATCAAAATGCTTTTGCACTTCACAACAGAGGACTGCTCTTTTGTTTAAATAAATCTTAGAGAATTATTATTTAAGCACCATACATAAGCTACCTTGCAATTATGGTGTAGAATTCTGTTCAAAGCACATGCAGACAGCTAATCTAGGATTTGGGGTTAAATAAGATGTGTTCACAAAAAGTAAAACCATTATTTTCACATGACGTATAGCAAATATGTCATAAAGTACAAGATCTAAGTTAACTAAAGGAGTATTATCTGAAAACATGACAAATATAAATTCATAAGCAATATAGACTTGCTCTTATGCTCAATTAATTAACTACAGCAAACTCATCAAGACATTTGTCTTTTTCTAATACACTTACATAATTTTGGAATTAACTCACAAAATGTCTCTTCACCTTATGAAATCAGGCATTTACTAGGCCATGGATCTGATATGTCTAAGTAGAGAGGTGTTTTAATTATGACAAAGAATGAAGAATAGAGAATTAGTGCCAGTTTTTGGATTATTGCATTTGAACATAAATAGTATCTTCATTTAATATAGCATTTTGAAATTATTTCAATGAAACAGATCTTTTGCTGAAACACTTAAGTTGTTTCACCTTTGTCACAACATTAATTTCACAAAAAAAAATTTTTTGACAAAAACTTTTGCATTGCTCTGGTATCTATCTAACACTGGGAAACCTTTAGCCAATGACAATATTCTACTGCATTGAAATTTATCAAAGAATAAAAATATTCTTTTAAATTTAAATTTAAATTCTTTCTGTCATGGATCCAGGATTTTGAGTATGGAGCTTGTTACTTAAGGATCCTACTTCTCACTTTTCCTTGTGGTACAGTTTCATTCTTACCTGTTGGCTATACCTTTAATTTACCTATCAGCTAGTGATGGGATAGGGTGTTCATTACTCTTTGGTCAGATGCTCTGATCACTGACAAAATGAAAAAAAGAAATAATCTTCAGATGCAAGAAATAAAGAGAAAGGAAGATTATTTCAAATGGTGGTGATGAGGTAAAGGAAAGGAAAAAGGGAAGATGTTTCTGCTGACTTACTCTTACTGCCACTGTCCGAGTGTAGCAATGGGGAACAAAGCCAACAGACCCCCTTGTATGTCCAAAGAAGATCCTTTTATTGTCAGAAATCATCTCCTGTTTATACCCTTAATTTCCACCGGACACAACCGAAACCAAACCAAAACCCAACAGAACATAACAGAAGATGGGCACTCATTGGCTGGCTCCACTGCGATGCTGCTGTTCAGGCATCCTATCACCCAATCAGCTTCCTGTGCATACACTGTCCACGTGTCCTATCCCCCAATCAGCTTCCTGTTCATATGCTGTCCACACATTCCCCCAGCCAATCATAGCCTCACTTCCAACTGTCACTCAACTCACTCTCCCCTCACTCATAACTGCCTCTCACCCCTCAACCACCTTCCAAATGTCCAGCCCACATAAGTTTCAACAACTTTAACAAATATAACTCCATATTCCATAGTCCTAGTACATGGTTTCACTACAGAAAAAAAATATGAAAATAATTACTCAGTTTTAATCAGGCTATTCAAAGAAAACAGCTGCAACTATAAATTACCATTTAGCCTGAAAAATGAGATACTGAATTTCCTATGAAATTTACTGCTGGAGGGTCAGACATGAAGAAGCCTTTTCCCATTTTTCTGCCACTTGGAATAAAGAATCAAGATATGCTCATGCCTTTAACCAGTTAAAATACTTAAAACGCATAATATTTTATGTACTGCCCTGCACAGAAAATTAGAGCAAGAAGGCTTTGATAGAAGTAGAGTGGAAAAAGCTTAGCAGCATCTGCACTCTTAGTATAACCAGAGTCCCTGGTAGTCTTCAAGCCTCTTTGGAAGTCTGAATAATTTAACCAATATCATAGTGAGTTCATGCACTTGCAAAACACACTCCTAAAACTGGTGTGCTAATGGTTACATTATTCATATTTCTGATTTCTGCCTCTCTAGATAGCAGTAGGGGGTGAGAATCACATGCTGACTTTGAATCTCACTCTGGCCCTGAATGTCTCATGGCTATAATCTGGAAGAAGGACATGACTGCTCAGGTTTGTCTCTGGTTGTTTAGCTTTCCTTCACCGTGAGGTAGATTATGAACTCTCAAATTTTCTCTTCTTCCTATCTCCCTTACCACTTCTTTCTCCCTCCCATTTGACATTAGAGAGAAATTATATATCTGATTATAGCAAGTAAATTCATCATGATTCTTGTCACCTAAAGTGGTAGCATATAGCTTATATAGATCATTAGTAACCACTGAAACTGTTAAGAAAGACATTATTAATTCTCTAATACCATGTCATGCAGTTAAAGTGCTGTAAAAGATAAATAATCAGATCTTTGCAAATTAAAACCTGTTCGTACATTTTTGACTCTTCTGTACCTGTTAAGGGGTCCTGACATGTACTCATTTTCTGGGGTCTGCCATTTGAATTTATTACTTTTCAATATATTAAAGATAGCATAATGTCCACAAAAGAACAAGCATGGGAGATAAAAGTACAGTGAGATGTTTTAATTAATGTTAGGCTAACCTTGGAAAAAGTAAGAAATGTCAGTTTTCTCTGAGAGCCACAAAGAAACTGAGTTTAGTCTCCAGATACAAAGACAAGCAATTATGATTTGTTTCTCAGGAACTAGAAAATTTATTAAAAAATGGGCCTTCTTCCTTCAGCATTTGTGAAACATGGGCTAATACTGAATTTCACTACTCTCATAGTAATAAAACTCCTGATCCTAAATCCATAAAAATCAATAGTGGAATTGATTCAGGCACTACCTCTCAGCTTACATAATTGTAAAAGTTATATCAGTTGCCACTTTCCCACCTAAGTTGTTGTTCTAAATTGTAAGACAAAAAAACATTGAGTGACCATGTGATAGGCTACCAATAAAATTGCTCTAAGATAGTTGGAATTGGCTCGCACTTAACCTTCTCACTTTGCTGCTTGTATACATAATTTTAGTGTGGCAGTGTTATTTTCTTTGGGTGGATGGAGAGAACCTTTGATTGGATGGGGCTATTGAGTATATGAGAATGCTGTTATTTAGCTAAAGTAGTAGCAATTTTCATTCTCTATGTATGACATTGCAGTGGCATCAAGCCACTCTTGTGTTATGATGTAAACCAAAGGGATGTTAGTACATAGCAGGGGAAAATTACAATAGGACTGGAATGCTCTGGTGACTTCAGTGGTCAAAAATTTCTCAGTAACTGGTCCACTGCTAGGGAGTACCTGATATTTAATCTCACTTGTGATTAGATATATTCATCACAGGGTTCAGTTCCATGCTGCTAGAGTAATAAATAGTTGTTATTCAAGAGACATTTTGAACTCATGTATCAAGGCACTTTTTGATATCTGTTTTTCAGACCCATTCACATTCCTTGTGTCTACTGCTGCATATGAAATCTCACAAGTACAGCTGCAGAATCACCAGCTGAAACTGAGGTACTATTTTCTGCTTATTAATTATTATTTCTTTGGATTTTTTAACTGTTTCTTTCTCAACTTCTCTATAAATAATTTCTAAGACATTGAATAGAATGGTAAAAGCTAAATTGCCTCTTAATGTGCAATAAAACTGCTGCTAGTCACTAGCAACATTAATCTATGATATCCTAATACGTTACATTTAATTAATCTTCAAGCATTCAAACCATTACAATGGTTTGATCAATCTGTCTATTCATAACCAACTATTAATTTATAAAGACTTTTGCCAGCAGGAAAATGGTTGCAATCCTAACCGGAATTCCCCAGTTAGAGAAATTGAAAAAATTAGCAGACTACCTCATCATTACAGAAGAGCCTCTTATTTCTGGAAAAAAGGAGAGAATATGAAAGTTTAAATGAGATTTCACTGTCACCATGCCCTAGAAAGAGTTTGAGCAAAGTTAGCTAGGTCGGGAAAACAGAGTATAACCATGGCTATCAACTTCTACACAGAAGCAGATTCAAAATTATTTGTCTAAACCAGGTGCTAAATTTACTTTATTTTCTGGACTTTCTCAGAAATGTTATATTTGCCTTAGTCTCTTCTGAATATGAATTCAGCCTTACCTTAATAACTACCAAGTGGGACTTGGTTAGTATGACTCTTTCACAAGCACAACTCCTGCATTAATATAAGAAATATTAAATGGATGGTCTGCCAACAGTAAGGAATGTGTTTTGGGTTTTTTTGTGGGACAACTTGTATGGTTCCACAAAAATACAGTTATTAGTTTGTGGAAATATTCTCACTTCTGCAGTGTCTAACTTGAGAAAATAAAAATACTTTTCTAAATAATTACAGGAAATAACATATAGAAGTTTCTAGTGCAGCCTGTGTAGGCCTGCTTCTGCTAGCTGGTCCAATGTACAAATTGACAAGGTCACTATTTTAAGCAGGCAACCCAGTAAGAATTAAAAAAAAAAAAAAAACAGCTGGTGTTTCTTCACAATTTCTTAGAACAGTAATTCTCTTTACTCCTGTTTATCACACACTAATATCCAGAATGTAAGACTTAAAAGTATGAATAAAGAGTAGGTAAACCATGAATTTAATTGCACAGTGGACAGCCACATTATTCTGGATTAATCCAAATCAGCAAAGTCATAGCTCTAGTCCATAGCTCAATGTTGACACATCATCAGACCTTAAAAAAAGTCTATTCACAACAGTTATTTAAGTGAGTGTGTTAAAGGTAATGTCAAGTATCTAAATTAAGAATGAAAGCTCCTTTGGAAACCAGTTTGAAAACCAGAAGTACATTGCAGGACCATTAGAACAGCATGCTTTAGTTATTTGCTTCCAGTATATAATGTGAATAATTTTGTTTGTTAATTTTTTCTTTGCTTTAAGAAGTTACTAGAAAGTGTCTCTCAGAATAAACCCTAAAATTATAGCTATTATGTGTCATTGACCTCCAGGGCATAAAATATGCAAATGTATATGTATATATGTCATATATTTACATTTAGTATATCTATATATACAAGTATGCATACATAATATATTAGCTACATGCACATATACAGACAATATATATAATATTTGATAAAATATTTTCAAACTTACAAAATAATCCATCAGTGTCTAATTTAGAAATGCAAGCACTGACTGTTCCTAATACAATCTTTTTGTCACAACCACTGTAAATGAATAGCATTGGCCCTGAAGCCCAGACATTATAGAACACTTTAATTCAGAGGACTTTTTATTTTTTATTTATTTTAAAACTTGTTAGCATTATTTTGATGACACCTGTTCTTTGATTTTGTTAGTTTGATGCTACTTAAACTCAGTTAAAAAAATACCCAAGAGAAGAAGTTGTGATCATGCTTCTCCTGTACAGCCTGAAATATTTGCCCTGTTGTATACCTGCTGCTTTTCAGGCATCATGTCAGAAATTTATTTCACGTCATGCTTTATCTAAACACCCCAATATCACCTACTTTGTCTGAATGAGACTTTGAAGATACTGTACTAAGAATTTAAGTCCTATAAAGATACAGGTATTTAATAAATCTGGGAATTATTAATCAGTGTGAATTAATAGCCCCATTGACCTACCAGAGAAATCTGGGACTATGTTTATAAGTAAAGCAAGTTTATAAGTACCTTTATCTTTGTAGTGCAGCACTTAACCCAGTCATACAGAGTCTTTGTAAAGATATTTAAGCAGAAGGATGTGTTAACATACAACATAAAATATAATCATCATTTTGCTGTTTGTGTTGTAAGACCTGTAGTATAGTAGGACACAGATACCTAAAGTAAGACGCTTACACAACCAATGTTCTTTTGATTTCATAGTTTGGCTAGTTCTCAACAATAATATAATACAATACAGATATTCACTGCATAATTCACAGATATTCCACTGTGTTCTATCATGCATGGTAAATTAAAATATTCCATTAACTAATTTCTGGTGTCATAAATCAAAGCACACTAAGTAAATCACAGTAAGTGAAAACAGAATTGCAATTACATCACATTGATTAGGCAGAGACTAGAAATAGTAAGATTTATCATATTTAATGGGAAGAGATGATAATGAAACATACAATTTTGAGGTTTGTACTTTTTTGATATTTATAATTTTTTTCTGGATTGCATGTATAATGGTATTTTTACTTCAAGGCATTACTAATACAAAGGAAGACATTTCTAAGTTTGAATGTTTGCAAACTTTTTACAAAGCAAGTTGTTGCACAGTGCTGAAAAGAGATAACACGGTAATAGAATCATATTCATGTCATGGTAGTGAAAACTGTTAAAAGCAGTGATATTTACATTGAGTATGTTCTCCCCATACTCCAATCAGGACCTACTTTGTGTTCTATAAAACAAACATACCAAAGCAGGCAGATGAGAGAACACACCATATAATAGGCATATGGAACAAAACAATATCACTTGTGGTACATTTCTGTGTTTGTTTAAATTCACAGAGATGACAGATAATGTTTTCACTCAGCTGAGTAGCAGGATGATATGACTTTCTGAACCATTTTAGGCTGTTATATGGGTGTATCTCATGAGGGTATGTTAATAATGGAGAGTGCATCCAAATCAAACAAATTGAACATTGTAGTTGGACCACTCAACAGTATTTGTATTCATCAAAGTATTTTTAATGTAACTTAAATATGGATATCTAAATGTGTAAATGGGCTAAACAAACGTGCAAATGGGTTTTTACTGTCATTTATCACTTTCGTCTGGGCACATATTTTCACTCATAGAGAAATGAAGAATACTGGAGGTTTGCAGTATACCTGCTGTAATGCAAAAATCTGACTTATGACATGTTGACATATTAAATTATGACATCCATTACTTTTTTTTTCTCATACTTGCTAAAATGAAACAGACAGGAAATCTGTTTGTTTGGCAGGTTGGTTTCAGTAAGTCTCAAGAGTCATGTTATAAAATATTTCTTTGAACTGTTCAGAAACATTACTTGTAAGGTTTCTGAGATGTTCAGTTGAAATCTACTTCAGGTAAGCAGTTTGTCAGAACCTTTTTTTGTTAGATATTTGTAAGTTGCTGCAAGCTCTTATGACATTAGACAGAGCCATCTGCTTTAAATAGTTAGTTGTGTGTTTGAAGATCATCCTGAAAAATTTTAGGCCTGAGTCTCCTCACCAGCTTCTGTGCTTCCCTCATTCTTTTTGTCTCTCATGTGTACCTGGCTAGCACACTGGAAAATATCCAATATTTCTTTGTTTAAAAGCTGTTTTCACTAGTTTAGAGTTGACCCACACTTTATTATTAAAATTAAACTATTCATTTCAAAGTACCAGCCATACTGAAAATTATCAACACAATCTTGTCATACTTCAGAGCAGGATTAAGGGAAGCAACTTTGCTTTCTCTACATAATTGCTAACATTTAGTTAATAAATTTAAATATAATGAGGATTAAGACTAGATATTTGGCATACTAGGAGGAATTTGCCTTTCTGTAGCTTCCCTCTGTGAAAAATCTGTTGACATTTGTAAATGATAAGACTGAATATCCTGTTTGCAAATATAATTGAAAATTTTTCATGACTGCACAGCAGAAGTCTCAAGAAAAAAACAAACAAACTACCATGAATACACCTTTCTAACATCAAGATTCAATGTATAGCCACCATTTCTGCTAGATGACTAAGCTTTTTTTTCCTGTAAGACAGTAATTAAGTGAACTTCTCCTCTTTCAAGTACTAATTTTGCCAGCCAGGAGCAACTGACACATCAGGTGCAGGAAAGCAAACATGAAAATCACTCTCCTAAGAAATTCCCAAAGGCTTTTGTCTGGCTTATAGCCACAAGAAGAAGCAGAGAAAGTCATCTGGCTGAAATACAGCAGAGTGATGATCTGGACTTGTCATGGCAATGCCAAGAGGAGTTAGGACGCTATGAGTGAGGGAATAAGAGGGCATATTTTAGGAAGAAAAGCTGGTGAACCTGAAAACAAATGTATAGCTTACTACACAAATTCATAGAATCACTGAATTACTGAAGCCAGAAGGCACACCTAGAAATCATCCAATTACTTTGGAGCAGTGTGTGATGGATGCACTCCTGTTTGAGATAACTGAACTTTGGTCTAGGCAGATGCTCAGCAGGTGGGCCTAACTGAAGTTAATCTTGTTTACTGCGGCTATCAATAAAGGCAGCACCAAGCCCCCCAAATGGTTTGGCTACATACTAGACTGATAAGCATCCAAAACTTCATGAACACAGAAAAAAAATCTGACTGAAGACAAACCACTATAAATATCTGCAGGCATCAGGGTCCGTTGAGCTCTCTCTCCAAAGCAGCTGTCTGACATTAGTGGTCTCCAGTTGCTGAGAGATTCCTTACCTGGCAATGGACATCAGTGGGTTGGTAAGGGACATGTTATGCACACATGTAACATTTAAGATATGTATAGTAAGTTTACATGATAATATTTATATCCCACACTAATTTTAATTTTAGCAAATGGTAGAGTATTGTGTAGGAAATAGTATTGACTGCCAATCTGTAATTAGTAAATGCTTTACATATCTAAATTTACTGATTAGAAATCAATAAACTTCCCTTCCCTTCCCTTCCCGCCCCTTCCCTTCCCGCACCTTCCCGCACCTTCCCGCACCTTCCCGCACCTTCCCGCACCTTCCCGCACCTTCCCGCACCTTCCCGCACCTTCCCGCACCTTCCCGCACCTTCCCGCACCTTCCCGCACCTTCCCGCACCTTCCCGCACCTTCCCGCACCTTCCCGCACCTTCCCGCACCTTCCCGCACCTTCCCGCACCTTCCCGCACCTTCCCGCACCTTCCCGCACCTTCCCGCACCTTCCCGCACCTTCCCGCACCTTCCCGCACCTTCCCGCACCTTCCCGCACCTTCCCGCACCTTCCCGCACCTTCCCGCACCTTCCCGCACCTTCCCGCACCTTCCCGCACCTTCCCGCACCTTCCCGCACCTTCCCGCACCTTCCCGCACCTTCCCGCACCTTCCCGCACCTTCCCGCACCTTCCCGCACCTTCCCGCACCTTCCCGCACCTTCCCGCACCTTCCCGCACCTTCCCGCACCTTCCCGCACCTTCCCGCACCTTCCCGCACCTTCCCGCACCTTCCCGCACCTTCCCGCACCTTCCCGCACCTTCCCGCACCTTCCCGCACCTTCCCGCACCTTCCCGCACCTTCCCGCACCTTCCCGCACCTTCCCGCACCTTCCCGCACCTTCCCGCACCTTCCCGCACCTTCCCGCACCTTCCCGCACCTTCCCGCACCTTCCCGCACCTTCCCGCACCTTCCCGCACCTTCCCGCACCTTCCCGCACCTTCCCGCACCTTCCCGCACCTTCCCGCACCTTCCCGCACCTTCCCGCACCTTCCCGCACCTTCCCGCACCTTCCCGCACCTTCCCGCACCTTCCCGCACCTTCCCGCACCTTCCCGCACCTTCCCGCACCTTCCCGCACCTTCCCGCACCTTCCCGCACCTTCCCGCACCTTCCCGCACCTTCCCGCACCTTCCCGCACCTTCCCGCACCTTCCCGCACCTTCCCGCACCTTCCCGCACCTTCCCGCACCTTCCCGCACCTTCCCGCACCTTCCCGCACCTTCCCGCACCTTCCCGCACCTTCCCGCACCTTCCCGCACCTTCCCGCACCTTCCCGCACCTTCCCGCACCTTCCCGCACCTTCCCGCACCTTCCCGCACCTTCCCGCACCTTCCCGCACCTTCCCGCACCTTCCCGCACCTTCCCGCACCTTCCCGCACCTTCCCGCACCTTCCCGCACCTTCCCGCACCTTCCCGCACCTTCCCGCACCTTCCCGCACCTTCCCGCACCTTCCCGCACCTTCCCGCACCTTCCCGCACCTTCCCGCACCTTCCCGCACCTTCCCGCACCTTCCCGCACCTTCCCGCACCTTCCCGCACCTTCCCGCACCTTCCCGCACCTTCCCGCACCTTCCCGCACCTTCCCGCACCTTCCCGCACCTTCCCGCACCTTCCCGCACCTTCCCGCACCTTCCCGCACCTTCCCGCACCTTCCCGCACCTTCCCGCACCTTCCCGCACCTTCCCGCACCTTCCCGCACCTTCCCGCACCTTCCCGCACCTTCCCGCACCTTCCCGCACCTTCCCGCACCTTCCCGCACCTTCCCGCACCTTCCCGCACCTTCCCGCACCTTCCCGCACCTTCCCGCACCTTCCCGCACCTTCCCACACCTTCCTGCACCTTCCCTTCCCGTCCCGTCCGGTCCCTCCCCCTCCCCTCCCCTGACATAAGCTATTGTTCACATACAACGAACCAGAGAGAGTTGCATCCCGACTTTGCTCAGTAGAGCAGGACTGGAGACACTGCGGTTTGTGTGAAAGCTCCATCAAAGATCAGAACAGAAAGGATTTGAATTCCTCTGGTTGTATCTATCTAATCAAAGAGCAGTTTCTTCAAGTATCTGATCTTCTGAGAAGACTAGTTCATAAGCTTTGGTCAAAACCACTCTGCAGAAATCCTAGACCAAAAAGTCAGATGGTCTCTTACAGGAGACAGAAATCAATTCCCTAATCA
Organism: Orthonyx spaldingii; assembly: GCA_013397795.1. Classification (NCBI taxonomy): domain Eukaryota; kingdom Metazoa; phylum Chordata; class Aves; order Passeriformes; family Orthonychidae; genus Orthonyx; species Orthonyx spaldingii. The sequence goes on from VZTJ01001070.1 coordinate 10,774, forward strand.
ATGATAGAAAATAGCCTAAATCATATTATAGTTAATTTTAAGGATACTAAGCTTCTGGGATATACACACTTAGTTTTTCATTGGTTTAAATTATTTTTTCTGCACTTCTAAGGTCAGTAGTGTGGCTAATCTAACTGAACTTGACCATATCTTCCTAAAACTGTAGAATAGCTTTCTCAGGGACCTACTGTGATTTTTTGCATTGCATAATATTTTTGTGAGATTTCTCAGTGATGCAGACCAGAAGTAATCTTGCAACCACCTGTTAATATTTACTTTGGTAGAATGTTATTAGAAATTATAACACAGCAGCATTGCTGCATCTTGCATTTCACAACTCTTTAGTTTAACTGAGACATAAAACATAGATAAGAATGAATCTGTCAGCAAACTTTTGATCACGATGTTTTTATTTTTTAACTCTGCTTGCTAGTCGTTCTCTGTTTGGGGATCATGTCACAGGATGAGAAAGGAGGCACACCAAGTGAAAGTGTCAGAGGCTATTTGCCTTTGACCATCTTTAACACACAGCTTCCCAGTCAGCCCTCTTTTTGGTGCTAATTCTCATTTGAAGAAAAAGTCTACTAATTAGTCTCAAAGTGGTCAACAAAAGATGATAGGATGCAATAAATATAGCATTAAATTTACTTTTTTTGTCTTTTCTTCTTGAAAGCATTGATAAAAGCCAGAGAATTTTTGAGAAAACTCTAAAGTGTTGAAATGACAAGGGGCGATATATGTCTCTGGACACAGAAGATATGACTAAAATACTAACCTTGACTGCTGAGCTCTGCTAAGTTATGATGGAGACACTAGGGATGAAGATTTAAAGAGGTGGTGAAAGAACATGCTTTATTTAACTGAATGCAGGGACTATGGGACCTAGCAGAATATTGAATTAAGCGTTTGGAAGCTGATGTGTACAGGGAAACAGTAGTATAATACCCTGACCAGTGGACAAAGGCCAGCAACAAGTGAAAGTTTTCTAACTCTCTGGACTAGGGAAGAGAATCAAGTACACCATAAATCATTAGAAGGCATGATGGAATATAACAGAATGTAATTCTAGCAGAAAAGGAAGAAATTATGACCAAAACCTAAGGGCTAAAGTAGAAATGAAAGGGAAGATAGAAGTCATACCAATGGAAGGAAGAACGAAGAGATGCAAAACCACTTAAAAAGTTATATGTGTCCGAAGCAGACCTTATGTGATCAGGGAAGTGGATCTATGTAAGAGATGCACTATTATGTAGATTCTGTTTTCTAGTGAGTACAGCACACAATATGAGTAGATGTTAGAAAAGTTTTCTGATAATTTATTTTTATTGTCTTTATAACGTCACAAGTAATACCAGCGTACTCACATCTGAATGCATGTACCTTGAATACCTCAGAATGGGGAAATAACTCAGTGTTAAGGCAAACTTCAGAATAATTCAAGGAGCATTATTCAGGATTTGTGCAGAAAAATGAATAACATCAGCATGTTGTTGTACTCCTCTATGTTTTGTCCAAATCTTGCATATGATGTGCCAGTCTAATCCTCATTGTCCTAAAAATGGTGTAGTAGATCTGAAAAAGTCATTTTGAGACAGAATGACAAAGTAAGGTAGATTTTTCTTTTTATCCTAGGAGAGAAGTAATTACACAGTTTTGGTATTACAGTAATGTATAACATTTTTAGCTGCAGTGTGGAGATGGTGCTTGAAAGACAGTTTGTTCTCCTTATTGGTGAGATTTGCATTTCACTGAGGACAGACAAATGACCAAAATATGTTTATATATATATATGTGGAGAGTATAGGCAACAAAAGAAGTAAAAAGAAAATAATCAGTGGAACTATTTAGTAACTGGAATCAAATCAAAATAGCGTAAGACATGGAGCCAGGAGAGATGGCACGGTTTTGTATGAAAACAGGAGATCACTGAATAAGAGGACTGTCTATTTTTTTCTTTCCTTTATATTTGAACCCTTGACTAATGGAAGATTTTGCTTTAAGCCTCTTGGGATCAAAAGTATAACAAAGAGTAGTGCTAATGTTATTTACTATTTATACAGTTGGAGTATATTTTATCCCTCATAACTCTAAATTGTTATTGTAGATCTCTAAGTTGTATTCATTAAGACCTTATGACTGGCATTGATTTGTATTAATCTGTGTATGAGCACGAATGGTCATTTTGGTTAGTGCAGTTTGGTACTGTCACCTGGAAGATTATCTGAATAATGTATTCTTGGAAAAAAAATCCCTAACAGTGCTGTAATTGCTATCTTCTATTCTTTCAGGGTCTTTCAAGTCTGCTGAAAATACTGGTTTTCAGGCAGAGTTGCAGTTTTCAAAGTCTGTGTTTTGGTCCTTTTGATACAAGGACAACCTTCAAAAACTGATTGCAGGGTTTTTATGTCCTTGTATGTCCTTATCTTGTATGTCAGTATTGTGAAGGTACATACCAGCAAGTATTCATATTTAATCTTAAATCAGAGTATTCCACTGATGAAATCTTGGACAAAAAGAAATTTCTAAAAAGCGTAGATTTCTGAATATCTTTGCAGAAGAAGGATTTTCTCTAAGATGTGTTTTCGAGCGACAAGACACAATTATCATCATATATGTTGAATATACTGAAACGTACAAATCTGGTAAAATGATCCATCATAATACGAAGAATTTCTTGAGCTTTTCTGAAGGATGATTCTTCATGTAAGATGTATTATCTGGCTGGTCTTGTGTCGTTTCTGATTCTAGGAGCCAATAATAAATTTACCATAGCAGAATTTAAAAGCATCAGCCACCAAACACTACCTTTTTGCCAAGAGGTTTGGGGAAAAGTTGTCTGCCATAGTAATTCTCCTGCTGTTCCTCTGCAACTTCTCCCATGAATTGCAGTTTAACCTGATCATTTTTTGTGGTATACTTATATCCACAGAGCTTCAGAAGCTACAGACAGCTTTAACGACATGTTTAAAGTTCTAAAAATTAATATGTTAATTTAGATTAATCCCTTGATCATGTAATTCTGTGTATGGGAGTAAAAGTGCAGCCCTTGTGTTTATCATGTCTATTGAAAGAAGGAGTTGTTAAAAAGACAGCATAAAATAGTGGGTTTATTAAATGCTTCTTTTTTTCTCTTCTGCCTGCATATAAAACTTTCTGGATTCTGCCCTATATTCTCTAAAATACTTTCCCAAGACATCCTTCTCCTGAATAAGCTACATAGCCAGTTATATATATATTTATGAAAATTATTTCAGGTATAAAAATGGATAGAGAAAGGCAAAAACACAAAGAAAAGGCAAACAGTGTCCTTCCTACCTTGTCTACTTGTTGTTCTTGACATTGGCATATTTCTTTTTCTTTTTTCAAAATAGAAGGTAAGAGAAGTACTTTGACTAGTGTAGCTTATCATGATTCTGACTTCAGTGGAACTATATAAGTTCACAGCCATCTCCTGATCTACTTTTAGCTGGTTTGTGCATTGTTGCAGACAATCTGATTTGAACAATTCAAACTGTCCTGGGCAGAAACACTGCCATACTGATTCTGATGAAATGGTGACACAGATACTTAAGTAATTTGACTGAATACAGGTTGCAGCTTTTATTTATAAGCATGGATGTGCATTGTACAGCAGCTAGGCTAGGGCCATGCTTTTTACTGTGTTTCGTACCTCACTTCTACTCTGTAAATATATCTTAAATTTTTTTCTAAGCCTAAATAAATGGTATGGAAGGCAAAACAAATTACTTCCTCAGTGGATTCCACAGATTCTTACCCTCATTTTTCAGCGTTCAAATTTCACCAACCTGTCCAGGATATTTTTGTCATTAAGATAGTCATATGCTTAGAGTACAGCAGTCTGCTTGTAGATGTACCCACCTTTCATCTTGCTCCCTCAGTACTTTGAAAATGTTCAAAGAATGTATAGGTGCTTTACTTCAGTTTGGGCCAGTGGCCATGCAGATGGAAAGCGCATTAGAATGCAGAAGGAATATCTGACAGCATCTTTTACAAATGTTTAGGCATTTAGAGAGAGAGTGTCAAAAGCGTCAACTAATTAGCAGGACTAACAGGTCTGTTATAAGGTCTCTTTATCTTTGCTTAAGGAAAAGGTGCATGATACAGCTTGGCAGAGCTCTCTGAAAGCTTAAAAATACTGTACAAAAGGCTTATATACCATTTGATAATTAAAAGACTAACACTGACAAATGGGCTAGAAATAAAAGAGGGGCTTAAGGAGAGTTAATTAGTGAGAGGGTGGTCAATTCATTTGAAAGCAACTCTCTGGGGTTTTGATGTTTTTTTCCTCTTCTTTTGGTGTCTCTGCTTTCTTCAGAGAAGGCATAAAAAATCTGCACTTTTGTAATGTATTACACTTAGCAGGTGATTCAGCAGAAGTTGTAATCAAGAATTATAATATTTTTTAGTAGTCATAAGACTCTGAAAATGAAACTCAGTTGTAGTTTTACTACGACACACAGTTCTGACACATAATTTTAATCTAACACCATTCTGTCTTTAACTATAATTTGTGAGGGTTTTTAGAAACGATCAAGCCTATGAACGTTTGAGTAGTCAGTTTCTTGTATTTGGGTGAATATGCATATAAGCACACAAATGAAGTTGAAAGATTTTGAGGGTGATCAGTGGCCAAGATCATAAGCAGGGTAGGTACTGTGACCGGAATACACTTTTTGGATTCTTTTTTCATCTTCTTGGAAGAAGAATTTTAAAAAATCAAGAAACTAGGAAAAATGTCTTTAATTCTGAAGTTTGAAAGAGGTGCTGTAATCCTCTCAAATTTCCTTTACTATCTTTTTGAGTACTTTTAATATCCTTTTGCAACCATTTTTTTTTTAGTAAGTACTCTTATTGTGGGCTGAAAAGCACAGTGAAAACTTGGTCTTGCTTTCGGGATTCAAGATTGTCATCCATTAATCGATTCACCCTGAGATGGTGGAGAGCTTGATCTACTGTAGAACCTGAACGTAGCAAGACAGTGTTCATTTCATGGGTTTTCAGAGACATTGTTATGGCATGGCATAACTTACAGGGCCTGAAAAATGCAGAGCATCTGTTCCCCTCAGGACTGGGTTGTCACATGCAGTATGGAACTACTTTTTTCATGAGAGGCTTAGCTACATGTAGAGAGTTAACATTTCTCACTTCTTTTATGTGGGCTTCTGGGTTTTACAGTGCCATATGTGAAATCACTGTTAAAGATTTCATTGAAGAATTGATAGAGTGATGGCAGCCACAGTCCATATTACAATCATGCTATCACTCTGTGTACTGTGAAAGAGATCTAAGGCCTGTCCCCAGTATTTGAAATTAAAACATAGCATCAGTCTTATTTAATGTAATATTTTTCACTATTTTTGAAGAGCCTAAGATAAATGAGTACTATTTCTTTCTCCATACACATTAGGCAAAACCATCTGGTAAGCACTATGTATATAAAGGCCAAAAAGAATCTTTTGCAACACTGTATGCATACATATATGTGTAATGTCTTTTAAATGAAACAAGAACAAAATTACTTCAGCTAGTCTCCGATCTTATCTGTACATGACCTGAAATGGCTGCTGACCTATGCAAATAGATCTTATGAAATGCCACAGTATTTACATAACTCTATGGAATTCACTTGTTAGAAAATACATTCTTCTCAATGTGTATTTTAAATTATGTCAATTTATAGGAAATCTGCAGAAGTTGATGCAAAAGAGAGCAAGAGGATACAGATATTTCTGTAATTTTTTTGCACCTTTCCATTACTACTTAAAGAAATTCTTCCGGTGACATGAAAGTAATTAAATCTTGCCTTACCAGAAGGACCAGATTCTTCATGAAAGTTTACACAGATTATGAGAGAAACTTTACCAGGCTAGAATAACAGAAAAAACAAATATTCATTGACATTAAAGGTGAATTGCAAGACAGAAGAATATACCCACAGCCTTGGTTAGTTTTTATGCTAATCTTTCATCCAACAGAAATACATATCAGCATCCTCAGGAGGGGAAGCAGAGGGACAAGTACCGATCTCGTCACTCTCATGACTCAAGGAAACAGCATGAAGCTGAATCAGGGCAACTACATTGGATACCAGGCTAAGGTTCTTCACCCAGAGGGTGGTTGGGCACTGGAACAGCTCCCCAGGGCAGTGGTGACAGCATCAGCCTGACAGGGTTCAAGAAGTGTTTGGACAATGCTCTCAGGCACAGGGTGTGACTTTTGGGGTGGTGATGATTCTGATGGGTCCCTTCCAACTCAGCATATTCTGTGATTCCATGATATATTCCTTCTTTGATTTCTAAATCTTCCTTCTAACTATAATATCCTTTGTTGCTGACCAATAATGTGAACATTCTTTCTGTAATATTATGAATTGGGAATATTTCTTATAAAATTGAAACCATTTGTTGGAAACTGGATTTAGTACATTTTGATCTGCTTTTGACGTTTTTTATTGCTAAGCATCTTAAAGATATGAGTCTTATTGTTTGGATCTATTTACACATCACTACTGTATTTTCACTCTTAACATTATGTTCTTGAGGGGAAGAGGTCAGGTGAAATTACTAACAACTTGAAGTTTGTCATACTTCTCATTCACTGAGAATCTGTACAGGTCCACCAGCCTTTCTGCTGGTAATCCACCAGGATCTTTAAAAAGTATAGTTTTTACTCTTAATTTATATGAATAATCTAACAAATTCTAAGTATGATGTAATTCTTATTTATTGACTTGTTTGTGAACTTTTCTTTAGTTGGTTAAGGGGCTTAATTTTAAAAAACACATTGAAGTGTTTTAAGCTTTCTCAAACTTATTTTAACTATTCAGAAACAGAAATACTGTTGTTATATAACAAAAGTTGATGGTGCAAAATTTCAGAAAATTGTTGTTCTACTCAGACTTGCCCATGAAATTTGTGGTATAAAACATTTTTTTCATCAGCTGTTTCATTGGAAACGTCAGACCCCTATCCTCTATGTTGTAGCTAGAGGGAAAAAAGAAGTCAATATTCTATATTGTCATCTCCAAACATCCAGCACTATTTCTGTTTACTTACTGATCATAATAGTACTTTCAGTACACCATGGAATGGGCAAAGACAGTGGGAGTAAGACTGGGATTCTTCCATGTGGAAGGCTATAGAAAAACTCCATAAACATTTATTCCTAAGAAAGATTTTGCACAGGTTTGGAACTTAGGAATCAAAACACTTCCATTGTAATATAGGGCGTTCATGTCATGAATTGGAAGTTGTCTCCTAACTACTGAAATGGAAGGAATGACATCAGTTTGCTTCAGCTATTGCCATCTGCAGAAAAACTAAAAATTATTGGTGTCTGGAAAACTGGAATTATGTTTTGAGAAATATTTTTAACTTTTGGAGGGTGTTCTATTTTGCAACATATATGTTGCCAAATGCTGTAGAAACATTTGACTTGATCCTTGAAGCCTGTGACAAAGTAACTCATGATTTTTCAGACTAGTTTTATTTACATAAAAGAATTAGAGTAAAAATGGATATAAACATTTCAATTAAACCAGTCACCAATTTTTGTTGAAAACATATATTTTTTAAAAGGCCAGGCAATTCCATTAATAATAAAAATTTATTTTATTCCCAGTGTGCTGAATCAGAGAATTCTTTTACTGCAAATCTTCAGAAGATGGAAAATGTATCTTATTTAATGAAAGACAAAGACTAGACCCTATTCTTATAATCAAGTTGGTAAATAAGTAGAAAAAAATCCATTTGTAAAAAATAAGTTGCACTGATGCTATAAATGTAATTCTACTCGAATTCACTGTTTATGTTTCCCCATAGTTTTACATACTTTCACAGACAGTAGAAAAAACAAGACTCTGTTTTAACAAACTGCTGAAAGTCTTATATTGGTAACATCTTGGGTTGTAACAGTGTCTCTGTTTCTTATAACTTAGCCACTAATCAAGACTCAATTGTGAAAAAAGCAAACATGTAGGGAAGAGAACTTGTGTGTATATGAAAAAAAGGGAAAAAAAATCAATTAAATAATGAAAATGTTTAGAAGAAAAAAATCATCTAGTCATTCTAAATTTTTTTTCTGTTTCATTTTTTATTTTACAATTGAGTAAAATAATTAGGACATTATATGACCTTTTACGTGGAAGTGGGAGAAAGGACTAAGCCATATGAAAAGTCATTTGAGGCTTAAAGAGTAAGTCTCTTGTTAAAATAAAACTAAACAAAACAAAGCAAAATAATCTATGCTTCCATGAATTCTTGCATACCATGGCTAACATGTTCTCTGGTAATAGAAGATCTGACAGTAAGTTTCAGAAGAACACTGAAATAAATATTGTATTTAAAGTGGCTTTAACTTCAGAGAAGAATTTTTTCTCATAAGAGAACTTGTAGGTAGGAAGAAATGTACATTTTAAAATACTGCATAAATGTTGATGGAGGATTTGGTACAATAGTTAGGTTCCTTCAAGTCATATCAGAAAAGTTGTGCTTCTCACATAAACAGACAGACTAACCTTTAAAGAAACAGAACAACTAGTCATTTTGACAACATTTCAAGGGTACCATGTTATCATGGAGTTGTCAGTAAAAAGTATGTTTCCAAGATTACATAAGTGTGTAATGTTTTTAGCACTCCTGTTATGGAAAGGTTCAGGATATGCCTGTTTCATGTAGTAGAGCATTTTGCGAACTCTCTGACCACCAGATACTGGAGTACCTAGTTCTGCCTTTATTCAAACCAAAAATGTGGCTCATGTTGATAGCTCTGACTTTATTTAGGTCTTGTTAATTTGGTAGTAGACCCAGAAAACAGTGTTCTGGGTTGCTCCCATAGACAGGACCATGTATCTGTGGCTATCAGGAGGCAGATTTTCCTTGATAACTTGTGCATTTCAGTGCCTCTCCACTGCACTGTGTCTCTGTATCCCCACTGAAACCAATTAGGAATACTGTTGTGTGAAGCACCACACAACCATGTCAAAATACAAAGGAATATTGGACATGATAGATAAATGAGAAGGCACTACTCTTCAGTTTTGAAATGTACACATTTTAAACACAGAAAGATTAAAGGCCTCGTACAAATAAAGCTAGGAGTCTGTATTAGTGCTAGTCCTTAGTTTCTCCAGAAACCACCATGACCAGGACTGGTGTGGGACAACCCTTATAACCTGTAAATGGTTCCCCAGACTCCCAACATTATCGGGAGTCTGGCAGTCTGACATCAAGAGACATTGAGTTCTTCATTTGCTTTCATAAGATAGTGTGACATTAGTAGCAGAGAAGGCCACTGAATCCTTGTTGCCTCTACACATCACTAGGTGCAGCAGAGATAGTGCCACACTGAACGTAGTGGGCTCACAGAATTGAAAGTTGCCTCTGTTTGAAAAGCAAAGATACAGTAAGTATAAGATTTTATTTGGTAGTTTACATTCAATCCTATTATCTTCAAAGCTGTTGAAAATTTTGCATTTTGAAAATCAGAGACAGGGTGGATTCAGTGGCTTTTTGAGGGATTTTCAGACCAGGGAAGGGGGTAAATATTTTGTATCCAGTATCTTGTGTTTTTATAGGTAAATACTTTTGGTTTTGAGACAGAGGTTTTTTCTTTCTTTTTAGACTTTTTCCCTGTAGTGCACTCATTCCACAGAGTTCACTCATTTACAAATTTGCTTGTTTAGCACTACTTAAAAATATTACAATATCAACATGAATAAACAGCAATGTTTGGGATTTTTTTCATGAAGTAGAGTGAAAAATAGGAGTAGTTTATGAAGATCACCTGTCATCTACAGTAATAGACTTAGGGGAAGTATACAGTAGCAACTCTAGGGATCAGTATTAAAATCATACCATGAATAATTTTAAAATAGGAATAACCAGTTCCCCTGTTCATCAAAGGTAATTTTTGCCTAACAGTTGGGAGCACCACCTGCCACTCTGACATCACGGGCATCTAAAATCTGTTTCTTTTAGCAAGTTTGCTGTATACCTAAGTCATTCAGGTATCGTTAATCTCACATCAGAGTGAAATGCTCAAACTTCAATGCATCTTTGGAAAAAAAGAACCTCTGGAGTTTCAGAGAAAGATCTAAGGTCAGGGTTTCTTTTGTATTAGTAGATCAATAATAAAGATAATCATAGAGTGCTACTGGCTTTTGTCATGCCTAGCCTTGAAGTACTAAATCATTGCTCAATAACAGTCATAAATATTTCATCTCTTCATGATTGCTTCACTAATTTTTCACAATCTGCAGCACTATCTTCTTCAAATACAAATAAAGGTTGGAAGCAAAAAGGTAAATAGAAGTGACACAATTACATAAACTATGAGCCACAATGGGTATCAATTACACTGCTAACTGAATACATTACAGAAAAGTATAATTACTTTTCTATTATTGTATGAAAAATGTTCTGGGATTTACCCAAATTAGTTTCCAACCCCTACAGAGGGTACTTGACTGATTTACCTTTTCTTTAATGAAACAGCTTCTTTTTCCTAACATTGAAGAAAAATAATAAAATAATTTAAAAGATCTGAAAGTGAAATAGATCCATCACATTGAAATATTACACTGTAAGAAAACTGCAGTAACATGGAGTAAAGAATCTCTGAGGAGGCATGGTGGTGAATTTTGAAATTGAATGTGTCTTATAGTTACGTTAATGCCTTTCAACTACTGTAGCTTCCAAAAGTCAGGTTGGAGATTTGGTTTTATTATATATGCATGACATGTATTTGAAAAAAGTAGAGAAGAAGACTTGTTCATCTAAATTTTTCCAAGAACTACTGATGATAATGCAAAGTTGTTTGGCCACACCTGATGAAAAGAACATCAAAGACAGCAGTGAACTCTAGTCCAACCTTAAGACACTTTGTTATTAGCTTAATTTACATTTTTATTTTAAAAAATATGCAGAAAAAAAGTACAAGTTGTGCCTCCTTTAGAATTTTTGAGAGAAACACTAGCAGCAAAAATATTACTGAATCAGGATTTCTGTGCATACAATAATGAACTTTTGAAAGCTTGGCTTCTCATTAACTTACTAGTACTGACACAAAAGTAATATTTAACCACAATGATTTTGCTCAGCCCAAAAATATGAATTCTGTAATTGTGGCACGAAAACTCTAGATTGCAACCTTGCATAAGCTTCATAGAGAAGCTTGCCCTATTTTACTATAATGGAACCAGAGAACTACAGAACCATAGAATCATAGAATCATTAAGGTTGGAAAAGACCTCCAAGGTCATAGGGTCTAATGTTTGACCTAATACAACCATGCCAGTTTATCCACAGCACTAAGTGCCACATCCAGTAATTTCTTGAACACTTCCAGACATGGTATCTTTCACCACCTCCCTGGGCATTCTGTTCCAATGCTTGAAAACCTGTTAAGTGAAAAAATTCTTTCTGATGTCCAGCCTGAACCTCCTCTGGTTCTTTGTGGGTCAACTCCCACCTGGTTACAACCTCCTTTCAGGCAGTTGTGGAGAGCAACCAGGTCCCCCTGAGCCTCCTTTTCTCCAGGCTAAAGAACCCCAGCTCCCTCAGCTGCTCCTCACATGACTTGTGCACCAGACCCTTCACCAACTTCATTGCCCAACTCCGTACACGTTTCAGCACCTCAATATCCTTCTTGGAGTGAGGGGCCCAGAACTGAACATAGGATTCGATGTGTGGCCTCACCAGTGCTGAATACAGGGGAACAATCCCTGCCCTGGTCCTGTTGGTCACACTATTTTTGATACAGGCCATGTTGCCATTGCCAGGCATACACTGGCTCATGTTCACCCACCGACGACCAGCTCCTCCAGGTCCTTTTCGGCTGGATGATTCTGTCTCAAATCTGTAACACTTCCTAGGACTGGGTGCCTGAGGTGTAGGACCCAGCACTTCACCTTGTTGAACCTCATCCCATTGACCTTGGGCCATCCATACAGCCTGTTCAGATCCCTCTGCAGATCTCTCTCCTGCCCAACTTAGTGTCGTCTGCACATTTACTAAGGATGCACCTGATCCCCTTGCCAAAGTCATTGATAAAGTTATTGAACAGGGCTGGCCCTAGTACTGAACCTTAGTGAACCCCAAGGCTCATAGAATCAAAAATCAAGAATCATAGAATCAACTTATTGAATCATAGAATCAGAGAATTATGAAATGGTTTGTGTTGGAAGGAACCTTTAATGGTCATCTAGTCCAATCCCCCTGCAATGGGAAAGGATATCTTTAACTAGATCAAGTTGCTCAGAGCCCTGTCCAACCTGACCTTGAGTGTTTCCAGGGATGGTGCATTCACCACCTCTGTGTAACCTGTCCCAATATTTTATCACATTCATCAAAAAAATTTCTTCTTTGTATCTAGTCTGAATCTATACTGGTTTAGTTTAAAATTGTTACCTTTTGTTCTATTGCTACACGTCCTAGTAAAAAGTCTGCCCCTTCTTTTTTTAAAGCCCCCTTTATATAGAGAAAGGTTACCTCTTTACTCCAGGATGAACAACTCCCTTAGCCCTAGGACACATGTTCTATCACTTTAATAATTCTTTGATAATTTTTGTGGCTTTCCTCTGGACCCGCTTCAACAGTTTTTCCTGTGCTGTGGATTACAAATCTGGAGCAGGGCCATTCACCAGAGCAGAGCAGAGCAGAGCAGAGCAGAGCAGAGGAGCAGAATCCTCTCCCTGGCCCTGCTGTCCACACTGCTTTGGATGCAGCCCAGGACACGTTTCACTCTCTGGGCTGGAGTGCTCATGGCTGGGTCATGTCCAGCCTCTCACCCCCCAGCATCCCCAAGTCCTTCTGGGCAAGGCTGCTCTGACCTGTTCATCCGCAGCCTGTGTTGGTACCAGGGATTACCCCAACCCAGGTGCAGCACCTTGCACTTGGTTATGTTAAATTTCATGAGTTTCCCACGGGCCTACTTCTCAAGTTTGTTCAGATCCCTCTGGATGGTATCCCATCCCTCAGGCATGTCAGATATACCTTTCAACTTGGTGTCATCAAATACTGTAATTAACAATAGACAAGAGACATTTTCCTTTTAAAGGTCACAAGATACCCTGGTTAGAGCCAAGCTTTTGACCTTTATTCAGGAAGTTGCCAAGAGACGTCTAGCTGAACTGGATGGGAGATAACAAAAAGCAAGAACTAAAATAAAGAAACAATAATATTGTTGCAGCAAATTCAATAGCTGATTTGTTAGAGATTAAAATTATCAATATGTCTTCCAGGAAAAATACAAAAAATTCAGTCTTTAACACACAAACATACAAAAGTCAACATGCCTGGGAAACTTTAAAACAATATCAAACAGATCCCAACAGTACACTGATCGGGTGTATTTATGGAAAAAGCTAGTGGAAAAATGTTGTAGGTCATGCATGGACACAATATTATAGCAGAGCTGAAAAAACTGCCCTTTTAAAAAAAACCAAATCCAAGCTACAAGTACTTAAGTGATGCTTGACTTTTAATAAATATAATTTATCACAAAGAGACAAAAACAACAAAAATTGTAACAAAATAATAGAATGTGAAAGTAGAAGTAAAATTTGGAATATATTGAAATGGAAGTAAAAGACATAGGAAAAAAAAATTTCCATAGCCAGGATACTTAGGAAACCTTAAAGTCTCGGCAATATGTCCAGTTAATTGTCATACTAGCATGATTAAAAATAATAATTGAAAGATTTTTAAACTCCCTTTTGCTTTGTAGCTGAAAATGCTTTGTAACTGAAAAGGGTTATTAATTTCATGGAAGTACTTTGTTTTATGCTTGCTTCCCAGTGACGCCTCCTTTGTCAGTCCCTCAACAATAGTGAATCACCCTCACACAGAATATACTCCCAGGTCCCAAATACTTACTCTATGCCAGGTCAGAGTGGCCCTGGAAGATTTTAGGACAAAAAATGGTTTATGGAGAACAGAATTATCATTTCTCCTGATGATAAATCTGTTTGTGATTTATGTTAAAATTAATTTTAAAATATTTGTAATTTCACATCTAAGTGATGCTGTGATCTTTTTTAGCAATGGAATCAATATTAAATACATGGTCTTAGTTTATCTGCATCATCATTTTTGCAGCTTTTGAGAGCAGCTATGCCAGATCTTACTATAAAATGATAAACTTACAAAAATTATATACCTTGAGAAAATTCAAAATTCTTACAAAGCCTGGTAAATCAAAGATAATTTGAAAACCTTTCCTAATTGTTGAAATAGAGGTTTGGGATTTGGACAGTTCTTTTTAGCTAAGTAACTTCCACTATCTTTCTCCTGACTCACCCTCTAAAAAATGAGTATATGGAGTCTCCTAAATAGGTCATCCATGTCCACCTTTAAAAAGTAACATATGAGGAAGGAGTATCTATCCAGTAACAGACTACCATTATGGAACAAAAGGCTTGATGGGGTGGTGAATTAAGAAACAGTGATAGAAAGCCTCTGCAAAGATGGTTTTGATGAAGGATCTAAGGATCCATTTCTGTGTTTTTCTGGAATTCTGGTTTTTAAATTTCCTGTGAAGGTACAAATTTTGAATGAAGAATGAAATTCACTTATGTGCTCTCTTAACACCAGTGCTTACCATATTCCTCTTTGCCTGAACTTAGAGTAAGAAATAGTATTTTCAAAGGGAAGGATTAAATTAATTTTGTCTGTTTTAAATAATGAGCTTTTTTTAATAAGGTGAAAAAGTACAAAAGCAAACAAACATATGCAGAGGTAAGAAAAAGAAAAGTAAAAGTTAGTTGGATGGATAGAAAAAAAATAAAGTGTTTGACAAAATCTGTGGCTTAAACTCAGTCAGCAGCTAAGCCGAATACAGCTGTTCACTCACTCCCCTACAGTGGGATAGAGAAGAAAATCAGAAGTGTGGATGTGGGAAAACATGGGTTAAGATAGACAGTTTAATAGGTAAGGGAAACTCTGTGTATGCAAACTAAAACCAAGGAATTCTTTCAACATGTAACATGGACAGGTAAGTTTTCAGCCGTCTCCAGGAATGCTGGGCTCCATCACATGTGGCAGTTACATAGAAAGACAAGTGCCATAATTTAAAATGTGCCCTCTCTCCTTTCTTTTTCACCCAGTTTTATTGCTGAGCATGAAGTCATATGGTATGCAATATCCCTGTGGACAGTCAGAGTCACCAGTTCTGTCTGTGGCATGTCTCAGCTTCTTGTGCATCCCCACCATCCTTGATGATGGGGTGGTTTGAGGAGTAGAAAAATGCTTGATATTGTGTCATTGCTGCCCAGCAGTTACAGTGTCAGTAGCCTAGCTGGCTTAAAATACACTCCATTAGCTATAGCACATTTTTGTCCTTTGTTTCTTTCAGAACTAGTGTTTTACTGTCACTCTCTACACTGTGACCCTGCAATGTCACCTTCTCGTGCTCAATTTTTATTAAATGTATTTATGTTTTCTGAAGTTAGAGACAGGAAACATGCAAGCACATCCATAGCATCTTAACGGTTTCTTACAACTTTCAAAAGTTAACAACTTGTTTGAGACTTTTTTATTTGTTTGATGACTACACCAACCTGTATCCATATGGGAAACCTGTCTTTCAAGATACATTCCTTGTCTGTGAAAGTCTCTAAAAAACAAACATCCAAAACAATGCATTTAAGTCAGTTCACAAAAAATATGATATTTTCATTAGCTTGGCTTACTCTTGACATTTATCTCTAGGGGAACAAAGAGTCCACTTTTGTCATATACTCTTCCATGCCTAGCATTTTCTAACTTGAATTGTAATGTCTTAGTTTCTCCATTTTCACTTCTTTTTTTCCATCAAATCCATTTTCATTCGCAGACTATCTCCTTTAAATTTGTTCTAGAATCAGTACAGGAACTAGTATCAGTATTTCAGTCATCACCTTTCTTCTTTGTAATACAGAATACAAGCCATGTATTCTGTTTATTTTTAATGAGACTCTTAACTTCCACTCATTTATTCAGCTATTTGCAAATTATTGTTCTAAAACTCACTCTGGACATCTGCTTTAACTCCCAGTTTTTATATTTGGATTCTCGGGAATCTACTTGGTGATGATTATGTGTAACATTGAAGCAATACACAAAATCTTCACATGATCACTTGTAATGTAACTCAAGTCAACAATCTACACTTGTGAAAGATTACTTCATCAATCACAAAGACTGTGATTGATCAAACACCATTTTCTTTTTGCTCTATAATGTTACCAAGTATGTAGCATGTAAGTTGCCGGACAGACAGTGATGCTCAAGTGATAACATTACAGGCAGTGTCCTGCATAATTTAGCTGATGAAGGTAGAATGTTTGAGCTTTGAATGCATATCAGTGTAGAGAATAAGGCAATTTTTGTATTTCTTTTACCAGAAAAAAAAGTTCAAAATTCAGAGTAAATGTGACACATGAAACAAGAATGAAGGTATTGATGTTATAAATATTTCTTAAATAAATTAACACAATTAATTTAAATTAGTTATTTTAAAAGTGAAAGTAACTAGTTATTATCTTTATTTCTGAATGTAATTTCTTGCACAACAGTATGTATCATATGCATAATAGATCATTAATGCAGAGGTTGTAAAACAGGTAAAAAGAATTTAACCAGAGAGTCACATTGCACTTGTTCTGAAAGAAGTCGCTCGGAATCAAGATTTTCCTGGGACAGACAGTTCTACTTAGCTTCTCTGACATGTTTCTGTGAAGGTTGTGTGGGAGATTTTTCTAGCTTACTAGAGCATCATTTTGGTTACAGGGTTGAGATATATAAATCTCATTTTTTCTTAAGTCTACGCAGTCATATGAATAATTTATACTATTGGCTAGATTTCATAGCGAATAATGAATTTGTATCTTCAGCATGAAAAAGCATAATTGTCTGAAACTTATATCTATTTCTTGATAATGGCTTGATGTTCAGGTAAAGATGAACACGGAGTAAGGGTAAAACAGAAGGCTTGGGGGAGTTTGAAATATTTTAATTCTAATCTTTCTATTACAGCTTAATTTATACTTACACAAAATGTATGGTAATTCCTGATGGATATGTATGGTCTTTCTTGGTGCATAAGCCCATAAAAATTAGGGGAAAAAATAGTGCATTATAACTTTCACACACTTTACATAAGAATATGTTCTGTTCAGGAGACTTGTGTCCTAAAACGCAAACTCACTAAATGTTGCCTAAGCTGGGCATAAGAAGTCTTTCTGTCTTGATAGTAATGAAAACAATTAATTCTATCTTCTGTCTTCTTTTTCTTCTTTTTTTTAATGTCAGATTTGAGAGTTGTTTTCTAATTACATGTTCTCAATTGATTTTAATTATTAGTGACATTTTTATTACACACCACAAGGAATATTTCAGTAAAATTCCTAAACTCAAATGTGTTTAGATGTATTGGTACTCTTGTGAGAAAAAAAGGACACCTGCTTAATGAAATATGTAGAGAATACTCCCAGGTCATTAAAATAATGATTGACTTGGCTGCTTGTTTTCATATCACGTCAATCCCAACCCAATATAGACCCATGGACATGGCTTTCTCTTCCGGTCTCGGACCCACTTTGCCCCAGTAGCTTTACCAGGCCATCACTGAATCCAGATCCTCCCTGGCCACATTCTCTGACCCTGACCTGCTGCCTCAGTGCTTTGGATCCATGTCTGAGGAGGACAGACTTGCATTCACCCTCAGCTCCTGCCTTCTTCCCCATGGGAACAGCCAGAACTTGCTCCTCAGTAACAGCAGGTTAAGGAAAGAAAACTAGCACTGTAATGCTGAGCAGCCTGGTATATTAACACTGATGGCAATCAGAAAGCAGATATTGAAGGAAGGAGCTAATCTTTCCATGGTATAGTTGCTGCAATTAACATTTTAAGGACTTTCTGTGCTCGTATAACTCAACAGGATGAATGTGAATATATCATTAATTTTTTTGGTCAAAGTACTTTTAGCTTTTGCATGGTTCTTTGGCAGTGTATTTCACTGTGTATTTTCACTATTTGTGGGAAGGCAAAGCTTCTTGTTTGTTTTAAAGTTGCGCCTACATGGTGTCAATGAATGATTTGTGATCATGTTTTCCTAAAACAAAGTACAGCATAATTATCATTCATTTTAGCTAAGGAGATCTGCTTGCTTACGAGATATTTTTTACATTTGTCATCTTAGAAGTAGATATCACATATATATTTTATACATTTTTCTTTTCATATCAGATCATTTAAAAGATCCCATACCATTCATGTTCAGCATTCCCAACAAAAGAATGACAAAAAAAGCTCAATGAGAATAGGCAAATTAAGTTGCCTAGGTAATATGGCAGTCATTTATCTAGATTTTTTGAGGACTTTTTCTCTAGTCTCATCAGACACTTATTACAAAGAAAGATGGAATGATGAGTACCTAAAATCTAATTAGGGCTTGCTTTCACGAGTTGTTAGCTAATGATGGAAGGAAAAGTTTGAAAAACCTAAGGGGGGGCAAATATGTTGCTCTGAATTCTTACCAATTCCTTGTATTATATTTCAATATCACTTTCAGAAGTACCTGCTTAAAACTATAATAATTTAAGAAATTAAAAAAACCTCAAATCCCCCAAAACAACAAAAACAACAAAAAACCCAAAAAACCTCCAACCACTGTATTTGCAAATAAACCATTATATATTTCTGTTCTACTTGCTACTCCATGTACTCTAAGTATCAGTAGAACTTTCTGATCTTGTGAAGTTTGAAAGTCGAGAGATACCTTAAACAAGACTTTTACTTAATTTTTCAAAATGTGGACATACAGATAAAAGTAGACCCTTTTGTTTTGTATTTCAAAGCCACTCAGTGGCTGAAATGAAATGACTTGGACACTATCGTTTATCCATGTTCCATGTTTAGAGAATAACCTTCAGAAACCAGGGAAAATATGTGTAAATGGCATATTATTGAGAAAGAGTAACTTTGACTTCATGAATTTATGCAACTGAAACTGTAGGAAATAATCTTTTTTTAATCTAAAACCTCCCCTAGTGCTGCAAAAAAAAAAGCATAACTGTTCTAGCATCCTTTTGATATATAATACATGTATTTTATAGCGTGCTTTATCATACATATTTAGTACAATAGGTCACAAAAATATTACATAAACCATAAATGAATGAGTTGGAAGCAGAAGTAATTAATATTATGGCTCCCCTTGACATGTTTGCCTGAGCACAGTTGCCGCTAAATTCATTGTTGTCCATTTTATATACTAGAAGATATATAATAAGCAAATAGAGAATTTCACTGAATTTTACAATATTTTGTTATATTCTTTAAATACATATTACTTCATTTTAGTAGAATTTGATTTTGATTGATCAAAAAATACTTTAACTGCTATAAATTTCAAGAGAGGACTAGAAATAAAAACTTGATAGTACTGTCAATACTGCCTGACATTATCCCGGTAGAGTAGAAAAAGGGTTAAAACAACTTGTTATCTTTTGTTTCTGTTCCTCTATCACCACCACAAATTTTCACTTTTTCTGAACATGTGATTACAAGAGGTGTGGTTTGTAAACCATACACCTTATCCATAAAACACTTTATTAATGGACATTTTTTATTTTTTTAATGTTCTCAAGCACCTGTTCCAGCTCAGTTGGAGTCTTCTGTTTTCAGCTTTTGAGATGAAGGTTCAGTCTCAAACACTGTCTGAAATGGCAGCTACCTTACAGGAATGTGCACACAGTGCTTTACAGACTTGGATTTGTTTCACGTCGGATGGTTTCTACTGCTATGCCAAGTTATCACACTGAATGATCACATGTGACATGTATCACATGAAAAGTATTTCTTTAAGGCATTAAGGATTATTCAGCTTTTCCATCTGATACCCATGTTGAAGTCGCCTCTAACCATTCCAACATAGACACGTTCTAGCTATTATCTGATACTAGTTTAGGTAAGAAAAAAGAAAGAGCATTTTGGATCTCAATGCAAGGGTTAAAGCAACATCAATTTTATCACAAATTTAATTGGTTTTTTTCAAGGGTCTGCTAGCTTGCAGAATAAGAACTTGACCTACCAGGTCTGTAGTGGAGGATTTGTATTCCAGCCTACTTCTAAAGTTAATTGCTATCATTTCTGTATCCACAAACCTATTAATAGGTGAATGAAAATGAGATTCAACTACTTACTAAGGTACTCCACATACAGCCATATTTGTTGTTTTGAAGAGAAATAGGAGAGACCTTAAATATAGTGATACTAAGGAAACTGCAATGAAACTCGTTAGTGAATTAGGAAATACAGAATGTAGGAGCACAGAGATTTGTGTTTTGCTTTTGTATTGTGGTGGTTTAAAACCACATGGGAATTAAACTCCAAATGAGCCTATCCCTTTCCCCTCACACCCTTCTGGTGAGAGAGGAACTAAGGCAGAGACTATGGGTTGAGATAACAATTTACTGAAAAAAATTGGCAATGGGATGAGAAATGAACAGTAACATCAACAATATTGATAACATAAGTGTACAAAAGAGAGGGTGATTAACACACAAAGAGGTGATCAGCCACTATGACAATTCCATTTGGCCACCAGGATTAACACAAGATGGTGGTTGTTCCTGCAGCTTGGCAGTAACACACAGATTTTCCCAAGACAAAGACAAGATGTTGAATGTTTCCATGGCTTGCACCATGTGGCCTCCTGAGAAAAAAATGAGATAGGGCATGCTCTCTGTAGACAGTGCTCCCCCTCCCCAAGCCTGAGACAGCAGAAAGCAGACAAACCTCTAAAAAGCTGGATTGTCTGTGTTGCACCACCCGCTCCCCTGGGATTTGACTCCATGCTGTACTGCTTCTCCGTTTGTGTGTGTTTGCCAGTTTCGCGCAGTGTCTGCGATACGGCAGTGTTTGGCAGTATTTGGCTTAGTGTGGCTTGGTTTGTCGCTGCTTCATTTCCTGTGTCTACTTCTGGCACCAGTACCTGTGGTGCATGCATTCCACTAAGCTCAGCTGCATTCCCTGCCTGGAGTCACATCCTCCTGAAGGACAGGAGGAGATGAGAAGCAGTGAGGAGAGGGAACAGAGTCCACAGTGCTGTTCTGGCAACTTCCTTGAGGAAGAAACAGAACAAAATGGCACACTCTTGGTGTACATTCATTTTCTTCCCCCCCCCCCCCGAAACCATGCATCCCAGGACTGAACTGTGTGGTAGAGAACAGGACTCTAACCATGCTTCACCCTTCCTCTCTGTAAGTAGGACATATTATTTCTAATTAAAGAATATAACACATACGTGAAAGAAGTAGATTCATTAACTACAGATTCAGCAGCAGCGGCAGTCTGACATGAGCATCTCTGGTTTAACTTGATGGACCTTTGAGTGGATGTTTTCTTTCTAGCACCAATGTTTTCTTTCTAGTACCTTCCTAGATTCTCTCCTGTGTACAAAGAAAGCTATCTTTTAAGAAACTGAGGAAGGTAGAAATTGGTTGTTTTAAGAAAAAGAATTTGAGTCGTAATACATTTCCTTTCACTCTTGTACATGGTATATTTAGCTTTTTCTTGACAATATGAGATTGAAGAAGATTCTATTTTGTCTTTGGAAATTTTTTTGTGGCTTAAGACAGACATTTTCCAATGCTTTATTATTTATTTTTTTAAATAGGTTCCAGTATTATCCTTGCTTTGATGTTGTTGGGGTTTGGAATCCTTCTTTTTGTTCCTCTTATCTTAGGGAATTTTTGCCCAGACGTTGCTAAGACACCATAACGACTGGGTGCTTAGGAAAAACAATAAAAGACCAGTCGAGTAAAAAAACTTGTAAGTAGCTATTCCCTTATTTGGACATTCCCTCTAGGAGGGGCAGTTATCTCGTGACAGCTGGGCTGGGAAAAGGCAAGGGGAGCAGTAGCTCTGTCTCTTGGCCTCTCGGCATTCAGAAGAGAGGGAAGCTGCAGTTGCTTGTCACCACTGCGGAGTTTTCCTGGCTCCTGCTGCCTGCCTGCTTCTCCCGTGAGTAGAGCTCTGCCTATAACAGCAGCCGTTCCACTGGGACCTATTTACCACCCTAATCCACCGGACAAGGGGCCCTCCACCATCTGCTGCGGTACTCAGGGGAAAGGAAAGACCCGGGATCTCCGAGCCCCTTCCCCTCCCCTTCTCCAGGGAGCCAGCCCCTGCCGGCCGTGACTTGGGAGTCGGGCTGCCCTGCCCAGCCCTGCCGTACCCCTGCTGCAGTTTCCGGGGTTTTTGCCTACAAGAAGCACTGGCTCCATCCCTCCTGGGGCCGCGCCTGCCATCACTGCCAGGGAGAGACAGCTAAGACCCGCCCTACAGCATCCCCTGCAGCCAAGGAGGAGCCATCACACCCATCCTGCCCAATTGCTAACAGGGAGCGAGAAGAGACTGAACTGGAGGTTTGCTCTTTTCTTGTTTGTTGTGGTTACCATTGTTGTTGTTTGTCTGTCTTGATATATATATATATATATATGTATATATATTAGTAAAGAACTGTTATTCCTTTTCCCACGACATTGCCTGAAAGCCCCTTTATTTCAAAATCATACTAATTTGGAGGGAAAGAGATTACATTTCCTATTCCAATGGGGGCTCCTGCCTTCCTTAGCAAACACCTGTCTTCAAACTAGGACAGATTTCTTATATAGTTGCTGAATAAAAAGCACTTGAAACTTGTAAACAAAAATCTCATAATCCGTTAGAGTTTAATGGTGGTGATGAAACATTTTCTTCTTTTTTGTCTTTGATGGCCCCATGCCCTTTTCAGGTAGAACCAAGAAGTTAGAATGGCATATTTTCATCTTCAAGTCACAACACTTACTAGAAATACCACAAGTCCCTTAGCTTACATTTACACTGAAGTAGCAAGACAATTATAATCTAACCTTCAAAGGAATAGTACACTCAATACTGCAAATTCTATTCAAGTATACTTTGTGTTGACTAGATTTAAACACAACAGAGCTAAAACCAGAAAAGGTAATTACCTACAGATACACCTAACATTAGATAACTTACTAGGAGCTGCAATGTCAATTTTGCTACACTAGGGAAATGCATAAATTATGTATATGTAATTACATTTTTTCATATTGCTTGAAGTGTTTCATATTTATGCAATTAAATGCATTTATATGTCATGTGTTTATGTAGCACAAATAAGGAAAAATAACTTTTGTATAACTTCTGTGTACAAATATGTGCTAGTTTGAAAACAAACCAGTGGGAGATTGTAAGTCAGAATTATAATTTAATAGAAAAAAAATAAAGGAATGAAATAGTACAAGGAAAAACACTGACAAAGTTGGAAACAACCTGACACCCTGTTAGTCAGGGTGGTGGTAGCAGTCCAACTGAAGTGGCTCTGTTGAAGTGGTGATCCTGTACAAAAGTCTGGTCTCCACCTGAAGGTCCAGTGGTAGCTCTTGTCCTCTGGGAACCCAGTAGGCAGGGCTGCCTTTTGCAGTTCCAAGGCCCAGGTTATATTCAGTTGGGAATGCTTGGATCCTCCCCCCTGGACGAAGCATCTCACAATGGGATGAGGTAATTCCAGTGAGGTAATTCCATGAGTCATGTGGTGGTTTCTTGATGGCTCATTAACAGAGATAACACCTGGAGGGAGTTATCAGGGGGTGCTTCATGACAGGAGATAACGAACAGTGCCCCACCTGTTTTAACAGCTTGCGGAGATGGTGATAGACTATATCTTATATTGCAACCTAGGACAATATCTCAGGATTTTAAAAGAGCCCTTTCTATTGTGTACTTTCATGGAAACATGTTTCCTTTCTTTAGCTTTCTGACAATGAGAAAATAGGTGCAAAAATGTTTTAGGCACCTTTATTTTCAAATATTTGAAACATTTGTCTTTAATAATTTCACGTTTTCTTTCAGTCTATACAATGAAGAGCATGATGATTTTTATTTCCAGCAATGTGATCACAAGGTAGCTTAAAGATAGGAAAATATATTTCAGAAAAAAATAAAATTAAGAAATGTGTGTTGAAATATGATTATATGTGAGATACATTTTGATAAGATACAGGTGATGTTTTTATAAAGTTTTTTCTTAATTTTCAAACAGTACATTTTCAAAATACCAGCACAGGAAAATAAAAGGCAAATTATATTGTTAATTTTTAACTTGATGCAATATTTTAAAATGTATTCTCTGCAAGGTAAATCCATTCTTGGGAACAAGAAGATATTATGGGTGAGAACAGCACTGATAATTTAAAAGAAAATTATAATCCAGTGGTTTTGATTACTAACTCATAATAATCAGCCCAAATAAATTGAGTAAGAAGTTCTTTATTTCTGACACAGACTGAGAGATTTGACCTACTATGCTTTGTCATGCAATCAGATGGTTGGTTTTTCTTGAGATTGTGTAATCAGGAAAGAAGAAGCAAATCTTTTATACAGATAAGGGAAAACTGAAGAGGAAACAAGAAAAAAGCTGTGGATGAGGATGGGGTATGTAATTACCCAATTTTAACTACAAAATTAGGATGAGGGTAGGGTTGCTTGCAGATTCTCACATAAGTAGAGATGCAGATTAGGGTTGCTTGCAGATCATTTCATACTGTTCTTCCTGCCTTCCCCTCTCCTGGAACATCGGTACAATTAAATGGAATTTTGAGTCCTGTTGTCTTCACACTAACTCTGCCAATTTTCATCTGCTCCCTCTTATTCTGCACTGTCATCACTTTTATTACTGTTTTTAAGTACTTGCTCCCAGCACTCAGCAAAAGTCCTATAGCCCCAAGCAGAATGAAGCAACTGCAAGTTGACTCCATGCCTTGCAATAAGGAGCAGTGATGTAGTCAGAAAGAACGCATGCTTTCTGCTTAAGTAAGCACTCTGACAGGTAGCATTTAAAAAAACTCCACCACAAAGAATGGGTTTTTCAAAAATTATTGGCATTCTTGAAGGCCAACTTTTTATAAGAATAGCACCATTTCCTAAATTTTAAATAAATTCTTATGGATGACTTAATTAGTAGTATCCAGTAAAACATCCAGTAGAGAAGATAATTACTTGATTGTCAAATGGAATAACAATGGTTTTCCCTGCAGTGAAATCTCTACCACTGTAATTAGGTTATGTCATATTTTACCCTGAAGGGAATATTAAAAACACAAGACAAGCCAGTTTCATCCACTGTATTTTTTCTATTTATAGTTTAGTGCTAAATTGCTGCCTTCATGATGCAGCAAAGACATCAATAACAAAATAACCACTGTTCTGTTGCTCAATTAAGTTTGCTACATGGATATTAATGTAAGTATGGATCTTCTAAGAGAATTCTGTTGACTAATCACTTGTAACATTATGATAAAAAATATACAAATGAAGAGTTTTAAATGAAAAAATAATGCAGTAGAAATATATAAAAACAGGATCAAAAAAAAAAAAAAGCAGCAATAAACATATCTGCAAGGATTATACATATACTGGCACACAGAGTGAATTGTGACTTTCCTTTTTTCTATTTTTATTCCACTTTTCTTCTCTCTCAGAACAACAACAATAACAAAACAATAGCAAAAAAACCCAGCAAAAAACCTTAAAAAATTAAGAACATGACTGATGAATTTGATATAATAGGAATAGCCTACCACCTATGACTGCATTTGTAAACAAAAAATTACAAAATTATTTGTTTAAACCTTAGTACCTGTTTGGTTGTATTTATTTTTATAGATTAACAAAAAATGTTATTCACAGGTGTGAATACTGTTTGGTTTTCCATGTGTATTTGATAAGTATGAAAACCAGTTGTTTCATACCTAATGTAAAATCATGCCACACTTCTTTTGCCTAGAAAACCAGATTGTATTTCTAAGTGAATCACTTAATGGGGAAAAATGTCCCAGAAGAAAATTGCTTTTTAAAGTCTTAAGTGAGTTAGGTGAATTTTAAAATGCTTGATGTTTATAAAATGGGAAAGAAGAGTAGCTTCATTTTTTCCCTGAAATAAGAGTTAAGGAGGCTTCTGGTTCAAGATTTGAATTTTCTCTTAAGAAGATGAGATCACTTTGTAAAATAAATTATAAAAAGCACAAACACAGACATGGTTAGAAGAAAATGCAGAAAGAGACCTCAGTTATATTTATGTTCTGGTTTTGGTTTTTTGGGGTTTTCTTAATGTTTTGTGGAGCTTTTTCAAGTGACTCACAAACAAAACCTCTCCCCGTTTTCATATGGCTTCAATACCAACCTGAGAATGGATTAATAGGAATCTGGATTTTTTTATGTGACCATTAGTTCATGTATTGAGGCACTTAAACTTGAAAAAAAAATGCTTCTAAAACATTTATTGTTTAAGATCACGGTATTAAATAGAACATCATGATCTTTGAAAAAACAGGAACATTGATAATGCATGTGACTAGCTTAGAAGCTGATTCATCTAACAGGTAAGGTCTTTTAAAAGTGATCAAATAAGGCCAATGACAGCTAGAAATACAGTACAAGAACTTTTTTGAAATCTGAAAAAAGCAGCATTCTTTTCTATATATTTATATTTATATTGGAAAACTACAAAAGTCTAAGACATCATGCCCATCCAAAATACATTCTGAAACAGAGACTAACTCTCTGGTGCAGTATTACAAAAATGACATGGAATTTCTGATTAAAAGACTGACATCAAGA
This sequence comes from Orthonyx spaldingii, assembly GCA_013397795.1. Lineage (NCBI taxonomy): Eukaryota > Metazoa > Chordata > Aves > Passeriformes > Orthonychidae > Orthonyx > Orthonyx spaldingii. Next base: position 37,464 of record VZTJ01001070.1, read on the forward strand.
AACTTCCTTGTGCTGAAAATGAGAAGCATACTATTATTGCTACTTATATTTCTCTCAGCATTGCTGTGCTTCTCAGATCTCTATCTGTTGAAAAGTCAGTCCTTGCATGAGTGTCAAGTCCATGGAGTGAGGAGTTTTCTGTTGAACTACATCCCACTGTAATAAATAGGTTTTTGTGTGTCACCTAAGTACCTAAAAGTAATTTAACAATTAATTTGTTTGTTCGAGTTTGTTTTTTGGTTTTTTTTCGGTTCTTTTCAGTTACGTGGACACAAGTAATTATCTCTTCTTCATTACCATACAATGATAGAATAGTTTGGGTCAAAAGGGACCTTAGCGATCACCCAGTTCCAACCCCCATCCCCCGTGCCATGAGCAGGAACACTTTTCACCAGAACTGGTTGCTCAAAGCCCCATCCAGCCTGGCCTTGAACACTTCCAGGTATGGGGCATCCACAGCTTTTGTGCGCAGTCTGTTTAACTGCCTTACTCTCCTCACAGTAAAGAATTTCTTCCTAATATCAAATCCAAACCTACTGTATTTTAATTTGAAGGCATTCCCCCTTGTTCTATCACTACATGTCTTAACCAGAAGTCTCTCTTCAATTCTTCTGTAGCCTCCTTTAGGCACTGGTAGGTCAAAAGACATCTTGACAGTTTAGCAAATGCTGTTGCTATTGAAAAGTATTTGTATATGTTATTGGAAGTTATTAGTGCATATATGCTTTTTCCAGTCCTCAGGAGCTTGTAGAAAAAGATTCTTATATATGCCAGGGGCCATTTAATACTAAATTGCAACACCTCAAGTTGTCTTTAAATAATGATCATCTGGCACAGATATAACTATGTCTTCCTCTATACTAAAGTGCAATTCCTTATTGATGGCTTCTGTGATGAAAACTCCCAGAGTTTCTCAAATCTGCGTCCAGGTGCCACGTTCATACATAGATTTAATACCTACCTAGAATTAAAAATATAACACATGAAAATATGCTTGCAAATTAGTATTATTTTCCCTTTTTATACTTTAATAAAAGAGCATTAATGTTTTGCACTAGCTACCTGTCTTAGGGTGATTTTATGTTATGTATTTTATGCTATGTATTCCATAGCGTCTGCTAAGCTCAGAAATGAGTTCTGTCCCTTTAAACTGAGCCAGAGAAGCTGGCATAGGTTTTTGTTCATTGTTTACATTCTTTTACTCTGGCAGCAGCGGTGCTTGAGAAGAACTTTTTTCCCTCTCTTCGGGACTGCGGAGAATCCTCAGCAGTTTGTTCTTTTTGTACTGTTTTCAGCTTATTTTTCCATCCAAATCCACCATCTCTTCAGGGGACAGTCTGCAGGGAGCTGCTGGAGAGGCCCCCCCGCCTGGACCGGCACGGCCCGGACCTTCAGGAAGGAGCCAGGTTGAGCTGGACTATGCAAGCTCACCATCTTATCTACACAAAAGAAAGGTTTGATTATCTAACATTATTTCTTTTCCTTTTCGGATACCTGTGTGCTCCCTCTGTGTTTCACAAACAGGTTTTTTCCACCTTTCTCCAAGGAAATATTTTCCAAACCAGTTGGGAAGTGGCTGCTGAAATCTGCTTTTTCTAAAAGGAGACTCCTTTGGAGGCTCCCTCCCAAAATCTACCCTAAACCAGCACACCACTGCTGTGGCAATGAGACCTATCCACCTCCCAAGTCATCAGCCCAGGCCTTCCACCAATGTGCACCAGGAAGAACCCAAAGGTAGTTCTGAGATACTTGTGTTTCCTTGTCCACACAGGCTTCTCTTTCAGTGCTGACACCACTGACACGGATGACAGCTAAGAAAAATTGTGAAGGTAGCTCTCTTTAACACAGATTTCTGTCTTCAAGGAGCAGGAGAGACAGCATCAACTTGTTTTGCATAAATTACTGTGCAGTCATCACCAGCCAAAGCATGGTCAGGGCCGTTGACTGGGTGGTAATGAAAGACTGTGACTTGCATTATTCAATTTACCAAACACTATTCACCTATAGGCAGATCCTAGCACACACAATTGAATCTGATCAATCCCTCAAAGAAATTCTTACAATAAAAATAATCCTTCCTCATGTTTGCTATCCTGTGACTCATCCTGTGCTGTTGCTCACTGATCAGCTCACGTAGACAAAACGTATGCTGCGTTTGATATTTTCTTTGCTTGATGAGCAGAATCTCTTCTTGCACATTTAAATTTTAGAGGAAAATCTGGCCAGAGTCTATAAAATACTCCTTTTCCCATACATGATTGTTCTCAAGAATAGTAGTCTGAAAGTAATGGTATTACTGAATCTCTCTGGAAACATCCTGTGGAGCTATGGATATGGGAAAAGATATTCTTAATCCTTTTGCATATAAATATGGTACTGTAAGTGAATAATATTAGTATGCTTTTGCATAACTTCAGACCATGTTTTCTTGCAGTTCATGTCTTTTTTTATTTTTATCTAAATTTGCAAGCTCTTACTTATATTGATTTAACTTTGTAATGTGAATATTTTATTTCCACAGGTTCTGCAGAAACAGTGCCTTTTTATTTTCCAGATTTGTATTGCAATAAGAATTAGGTTATTTGCTTTATTCTCTGTAATTAGAAAAATGTGCATCTCATCCTCCTTAGGCTCTCCTATGTGGCCTGCTGTACATATGCAGGGAGACTTTAAAAGGATGCTATTTTTTTGTATTTTTCTGTCACAACTTTTTGCCTTTTATTATTTGGTCACTTGCAAACATGATCAAACTTTAATTTGAAATATTTCTTTTCTGAAGAAATATTTGAAGTTATCAAGTTAACTGAACATATCTTGCATGAAAATAAACCAAAACCAAGCTAATGTATAAACATACAAGTATGTTAGCAAGAGCTGAGGTTGGTTTAGAGTCTCAGGTTAAATATTAAATATGTCAAGCTATTTGGGGCAAATTTAAAGACAAGATCAATGGGAAAAAGGACAAAATGTTTTGCAGCATTCAGGAATGAGAGGAATTAATGATGTTTCAAACCTCAGTAAGATACTTTTGGCTCCATAGCAGCACAAAATTACAGCTGAAGTAGGACTTCATGTCCTCTTTTTACTTCTTTCCCCTGACAAGAGGAGTCTACTCTTACCTGAGTTCCTCTGTGGATACTCAGAAGCAGTTTCTAAGTCATCTCTAATGGACTAATCTCCTTTGACCAGTTTTCCTACCCTGCAGAAATCTGGTGTGGTATCAGGAATGACACCAACAACCATCACATATGATCAGTTTTTCCCCTTTTTGCTTTCATCTTTAATATTGTAGCATGTTATGTGAACAGTGAGCTACAAATATTTTCCCAGCTCCACCATACATTGAGAGAAGTTTTGTATCTTCTCCAGTTTCTGTGTACCTACCCACATACTTGCATGGGTGCGATGAAGGTGAAAGTGAAGAAAGTAATTATCAAGAATGAGAAAAAATTTCATTCTCAGAAGAAATGAGCTCACACCACAGGCCACCTGAGTATTTTACTGAGCTGCCTGTTGTCTTTTCTGCCGTGCTATACCATAAAAATCCCCTCAGTTTTGATCCGTACTATTTGTGCATTGTATCACATGAACCAAGTGTGCTTGGTCTTCAAAAAAGACACATGTAAAAATTTCTGTACTCCAAAATGGAGTCTCACTAGAGTCAGTAGGGATTCAGGCAGGCAGAACAGAGCATTTTCATGCACCACATTGCTGGATCTGCAGATTGGAAATATCCACAGGAAAGGGATTGATAAAGGTATGCTCCCTGAGGAAATAAAAAATATTTCATCTCAGCAGAATCTGCTTGCATAATAAATCTCCTATAACAATATGGTGCTTTAATGGTGGCTGTGCAATGAAAAACTTTTAAGTATCCTAAACTACAATTTGATATACTGTGGGTTACCACTGTGATACTCACTTGGCAAGGTTCATTTATACATATAGACTACAAGATCTGACCTAAATATATGGAATATGGATATTTTTGTCTGTACAATTTAGATAGTTGAAATCCATGTAAAGATTCAGAAAACAGTCCAGAAGGATTATTAGAGTAATTTAATGTATAGAGAAATCATAAGAAACATCTGTTCAGACAATGAGAAGTTAAAAGGCTCAATATAATAAGATTTTTTGAGGAACAGTAATGTAATCTGCAACTATTGGCACACATATATAAGGTAGTTATCTGAAAGAAAGCATCTTCATGCTTATGAAAACAGTTTGAGAAAACTGTACTGTTCTATGATATGTAAAGGTTGTACATTTTTTTAGGTTTCCTACCATTAAAATGTCAGGGAATTTTCTCATACCATTTTGATCTGCTCCTACCCATTATTTTCTTAATTCACTGCTCAGACTCTCATTGCTCACTTTTAAGTATTTTGTTTTTTATACTGGTTGGTATTTCCCACCCTATAAGCTTGTCTTGCTAATCGCTTTTTTTTCTCAGACCTTGACCTACCTGCTGGCATCCACACCCAGGCCCATATGTACTTTCTCAGAGCTACATAGATCATTAAGTACTTTAACCTGTGCAGAAGTAAGGACCTCTCCATTTGCAAATCTTCAGCCTGCCTTTCTTCTGTATGTCTATAACTTTTTAACCAAACTGTTTTGACTGTGTTCCAGAATTCCTGTGCATTTTTTCTCCTATGTTGTTCTTGTGCTATTTTTCTTGCATCTGCAAACCCAGTTTGCTTGATGTTGGTTTCTTCAGCAAAATAAATGTCTCTGATGTGAAACTCACTCCTTTGCTGCTTTGCTTTTCCCACATCCTGCTTTGTGAAGTTTAGTTAATATTAGAGAAACTCAAAACTTAATGAGTAACAACATAATAGTGATTTAAATATGCAGTAAGCAGTACCAATTAATCCATATACAAGAGAACAGTCAATCAGCACACAGTGCTCATGACTGATAAAGCATACTGTAATCGACACTACCATTAACATAGGCAGTAACAATCCAGTAGAGCGAATCACATTGAAAATTGTACAGGAGTAGGAAAATTTGTGGTAAAAGTCAACATTCTCATCACCTTTAGCTTTACCACTGCTGTGCTGGAGGGGATGCACAGGTAAGAGATTAATTGCATCAATGTTTTTCTTGACTTGTCATTGGAAGACTTACCCCTTACATTTCCTCATGTTGTTCTGTTATTTATTATTTGGAAGCTACTTTCACGCTTAGAACTTACGTGTGTTAACGGCAACGATACATTTGAATAAAGCTTTGTGTGTGTAAGTCTAAGCATCTTTTGTGCAACACCCATTCCATTTGTTTCATGCAGCATTATGGAAAACAGATAATTAAAGACTCTGGACTTACCTCATAGCAGGAAAACCTCCTAACAGTTACCCTACACTTAATCAAGGACTGTGGTGCAGTGGGTGAGCACAGAAAAAGCTAGGAGGAGTAGAATGATATGCTTTATTCTTGCTTTCCATATGGAGACTACAGCAAGCTACACAAGCAGATACCAAATCTTGTGTAAAGAACATCGCCAGAGCACTTTTCATGATTCAGCACTCTCAGTTCTTGCACGCATCTAAGCAAACTCTAGCTGATGTTGCTGCCACTGGAACAGTTTGAGAGTCACACTACCATTCTACTCCCATCTGCTCCTGGGAACATGGCAGAGTGTGCAGCAAGCAAACTATCTTAACAAAGAAGTACCTTAACAATAGGTCTTCAGCCTGAAATGAGGGACTTCCACCTGTAAGTTATCCATGTATATTTTTCAAATTTATGCTGCTAATTCATTACTTGACGAAATTGGACCAAAAGCATGATGTTTCATAAAAGGTAGAAGATGCATGAATGCAGATTATTTATTGTGTTTCTAATGATTTCTTTAGTCCTAATGACTGAAGATTAAAGTATTAACTGGTTGGCTTATAAGACATTAAACTACACTGCAACATCTGGTATTATTCACAATGGATTTCAAAATGTGTTTATTTTATGTGGCAAGGTGTTTGCAGTGGAGGAGCAGGCTACAGGGGTAACCTCTAAATGGAGAGGTTGAGGGCTGCCCCGTGCCAGATACAAGTACTTCCAGCCAGCTGCAGTCAATCCACCACAGAGCACAGCTGAGTCCCTCAGTCCAACTGGTGGTACCTCCAAAGAAAACTACTTAGCAAAGGGTGAAGAAGCCAAGCAATGGGAAGGAGGGGAAGGAGGTGCTCCAGGGACTGGGGCAGAGATTCCCCTGCATCACATGGAGAAGACCATGATAAAGCAGGTTGTTCTCAAGCAGCGCATAGAGAATACCATACTACAGAGGGTGGATATAATTTGAAGGAAGCTGAAGTCTGTGGAGAGCCCATGCAGAAACTGCCTTGGGAGGGGAAGAGGTAGAAAAGTCAGGAGTGAAGTTAAGCCTGGAACGAAGATGGGATGGAGGCAGAAGTTTGCAGTTCCACTAAAAAAAACTTACTGTTTTTATTTCTCATCAACCTACTTTATTTTTAATTAAAAATAAATAAAATTAATCTTCTCCAACTTGAGTCTCTTTCCCTTGTGATGGTATTTGGTAAGTGATCTGTCGAGCAATGAGCTTTTCCACCTTATTTTCTCACTTGTTCTGTTGAGGAGGTAAGGGAAGAATTTGAATAGGTTGGGGTCTCAGAGGGCCAACATTAAATACACCACAGCAATGCATCAGAAAAAGGTATTTGTCCCTTATGGAAGAATGATTCCTCATCAACACAGTAACACTGCTTGAGAACTCTGGTGTGAGGAAATCCCTTAACTACCAATAAAGTACCAACCATCTAACATACCATGAGCTAGAATTTTACACATAATGGATATTTCTGAAGTCTTACAGAAGACAGTTTTCTAGTCCCAAATGCAGTAAAAGTGGAAAGGTGATAGAGTGACAATTTGCAAATAATGAGAGTAGCTTTATGCTCAGTACTTGGTGGTCCTCTCATGTTGTTCATCTAACATGAAAAATATGAAATGAACTGTGCAGAGATCCCTCAGAGAATTTCCTTTCCCATTTGTGGTTTGAATAGGAAAGCTGTCCATTCACTATGATGTTCCTAAAAGGTATATCATAATGCTTATGCTGACACTTCTCATTCTTCTTATGAACTAAGAGAACGTGTGTAACATCGTATGAAGAGGCAGGTAACAAACAAGCCAGTCCTGAATTATTTCAAAGAGTCATAAAAGTAGGCTGGGTTGAAAGCATAGAATCATGTAATTACAGAATGGTTTGGTTTGGAAGGGAGCTTAAAGATTATTCAGTTTCAGTGCTCCTGCCATGGGCAGAGATACTTTTCACTAGAACAGGTTGTTCAAAGCCCCTTCCAGCCTTGCATCAAGTGCTTCCAGGGTTGTGGCATCAACAGCTTCTATGGGAAACCAGTGCCCCACAGTAAAAAATTTCGTCCTATTATCTAATCCAAACCTACTCTCAATTCAAAGGCATTACTCCTTGTCCCATCACTACCTGCCCTTGTCAGAAGTCCCTCTCCAATTCTCTTGTAGCCTCCCTTAGGCACTGGCAGGCTCCTATAAGTTTTCTGTGGAACTTTCACTTCTCTGGGCTAACAGCCCCAACTCTTGCAGCCTTTCGTGATAGGAGAGTTGCTCGAGCTGTCTTATTGTCTTCGTGGGCCTTATAGACACAGTTCTGCAAGCATACAAGAGCAGAGCAGAGTGGCAGAATGCCCTCTCTCGACCTGCTGACCATGTTACTTTTGATGCAGCCCATGACATGTCTGACTTTCTGGGCTTCAAGTCTACATTTTTGGGTCATGTTGAGCTTCTTGTCAACCAACACCCTAAAGTCTTATCCTTAGGGTTGTTCTCAGTACATTCTACCCCCAGCCTGTATTTGTGCTTGGGATTGCCTTAACTTACTTGTAGGACCTTGCACTTGGCCTTCCATATATGCTGCCTACCTCATCTGTTGTCTGTCAAATAAATAAGATAGGCCACTGTGAGTAAAAGAGCCTTTGACAAGGATTGATCACCTGCGATCTTTTAGAGATCGTTCCTGCTGGTGTGGTCACCATGGTGACCAGCAACTAGCTGTGTTAGATCTAGTACAAAAGTCTTCCAATGTGTAACAAGTGTTACTTCTCCTTGTATTGGGCATGGCCTGCCAGCAGACCTATGCCATACATACATACAAAATAAATATTGTTATGCGACTAGGTAATGTATGCCTTGAAGTAGCATCTCACATATGATTTACTGGATCTGAACATCTAGAAGTCTACAACTTCAGTAATAGTAGTCCTGAGAAGATGCTCTGAAAGAATGTCTGTACCTGTTTCAAGAAGTTGAATTATTATTATATTTTTTTCTAATCTGGAGAAAATTATGATGGTTTCTAAACATATTGGCCATTATTGGTCAACAATATTATGCACTATAAATCATGCCAGGCAAGCTATTATGCTGTTTATTTATATTTTAGAAATTTTTGGGATAAGGAATAATCTGAGAAAAAATTAAATAAATCTAGTCAACAACAATAATGTATTTTTTACCAGTTCCATGACTAGAAAAGTACTTAGTAGTCAAACATTGTAGAAAGACCCATGTGTGCATATGTATTGTAGAAGAAACCAAAGAAAACTACAGGTCTCCGTTACCACTACATTAAATAATTGATTGCGTAAAATTTAAAAAAAAAAAAATCAAATTCAAGAAAAATTGTCATTTCAATGCATAATTATGTCTGTATGCAAATGTATAGGGCAACTATGTAAAAAAATTGACAGTTTCCAGGAAAAGAAGCTATCTAAAGAAGAAGGGTTTTAACAAAAGGAAAAGAACAATGTGAAATACTTATTCAATGTAACAGTTATTTTATCAGAAGAAGCTGACAATTTCTTTAAAAGCATTCTATTCTGAATTAAAAAAGAGATCCCTACATGGGAAAATTCATTCTCTAAATCATAGGATTGAGATCTATGTAGTAATTTTATTCTCAAATGTAATACCTTCTGACATATCACTTTTTTCATAAACTAGTTCTTATTTTTCAGATCCATGTAGAGTTTACTTAAAAATTACTGTGCTTATGGCAAGCTTTAAGATTTCAGTGTACCAAATGCCACTTCTTACATCTTCATTCTTTGCATGCCTTATTTTGATTTTTTCATACAGTTTGCTTACTTTTACTGTTTTAGCATATCCTGTCAAAAGTTCATTTTTTGATAAGACTTCAGATGACATTTTTTTGCAGTCATTTATTTTCATGCTAACTAACTGTCAAAGTGAAAATATTTGGGGGTTGGGAGAGGTGTTGTTTTGGAGGAGGAACGGGTTGTTGTTTTTTTCTTTTGACTATCCTATTTCATCAATTTTACATCCTTAGTTTTACCTTGGTGGGCCATGGCCTGGATATATACTTTTGTATCCTTTGTGTAATCTTCCTATTCCAGGCCCTAAGGAATTCAGAATTGTTAAGTGTAATCTATCAGTGACAGAAATAATCCTATAAAGGTTATAAAGGTGCCTGATGAGTGATTTTTTTTTAACAGAATGGGTTATCATGATGTAAAACACCAAAACCTGCCTCCCAAAAATCAATACCATTCTTTTCTTTGTTATTTAAATCCCCAAAATTAAGTCATTCAGGATATCAACTAGTTGAGGATGAAGTTTCTTCAAAGAAATATGGTCCTGATGTGGTGATCTGAGGATAGAATCTGGTTTCTGATGGAGTCAATGAATGAAAAGTGTAATCTGTTGTATGTTTTTCAGTACACATTTGTTGAAAGTGGGTGCAATCTGAAACTCAGTATGAGAAAACACAGTGAACCTTATCAGTCCATAAAGATTCAAGCTCTATACTTCGATTTGACTTTCAGGATTTGTTTCATGTACAGAGTAGCATAGGGACTACTTTAATTGTACTGAAAGCTAATACCAGAAAAACTGGTGACATACGGCAGTCAAAGGGTTGTATCTATGTTTGGTGAACGTAAGTATCTGAACCAATAAACTTGAGATTTCTGTTCTTGTGATCACATAAGCAGGAAAACCTATCCTATGAAATTAGAGAATTCCATCTTCACAAATACCTTGAATAAATTAAATGGACATCAGTAACTCATTGTATATCCCTTCAGCCTCTTTCCTTCCTGTTATTGTGTTAACTACTGTACACAGTTCAATCATCATGTTATGGCAGGTTGTGTTTAAAGGACAAGATCAAGTGGAGCATTAAAAAATTAGCAAGTCCAGCTTTAGGAATGTAAAGCTTGGTTATATGCTTCTCTTATTTACTCAAGAAGCCCTGCTGGTCTACTTATGTCATGCCATTGAGGAAAATATTTTCTTTTTCATTTCTTTAGAAATGCTATCCTGAACAAACTTGTCGATTTATATGTTGACAAATTTTGGAATGTTGTGTCATAGCTCTGTTTTCTTCTGCAATTTTGTGCCATATCTTGGTTTCCTTCTGTCTTCTATATGGTTTTTTGTCCTTTTTTTT
>VZTJ01001071.1:0-22774 GCA_013397795.1 Orthonyx spaldingii
TTTCAGTTGTGCAAAAGTTACATTAATGAATAAAGAAGAGATTTATGATTATATATATCCAGATTTTTTTTGTTGATTTGTCTGTGGGAAATAGTAACTTTTTGTTAGATCAAACCCATGAAAGCATTGACAGAAAATAATGCACTTGTAAATAAAATTGTCTTCTGTTTTAACATTTAGTAACAAACACAATTGTAGAGTTCTGTGTTGATATGTTATTTCATATTTTGGAGAACCTGTTAATATATTTAATTTTTAGGTTTCTGTCAGACTATGGTAGCATTTTATGAGATAAAAATGAACAAAAATAGAAAATTTATCCATGCCATAGCAGCTTATACATGCATGACTGAAGTAGAAATATATCAAAAAGTATCAGAAAGATCTCCTTTTGCTACCACAAAATGAATCTTGACTAAACATAAAATTGAAAACAGAATATCTGTGAAAGAGATCAAAGTGAAAAATGACCCATAAAGTGCAGACAAACCCATCCAAAATTAGAGGTTACCACTAAGATGACTGTCAATCCTGTTACATGACAGAGTGAAAATGAGAATGAAGCATCATTGTCACAGCTACAATCCCTGGCTGGGAGTGTTCTCTAGTATCTCTGACTGACTAGGAAAGAATGGAAGGGATATTCTTCCTCCCCTTGCAGATATGAAGAGGCCCTCTTTTTCATTTACTAGCAGTCCTAGTAGTGGTCTGAAGGTTGGCCAATGTGATGCCCATCTATAAGAAGGGTTGGAAGGGGGATCCAGGGAACTACGGGCCTTTCAGCCTAACCTCAGTGCTGGAGAAGGTCATGAAGGAGATCTTCCTGATTGCCATCACATGGCACATGCAGGACAACCAGGGGATCAGGCCCAGCCAGCATGGGTTTATTAAAGGCAGGTACTGCTTGACCAACCCGATCTCTTTCTTTGATAAGGTGACTCATTTTGTTGATGGGGGAAAGGCTGTGGATGCTGCCTGGGTGAACTTTAGTAAAGCCTTTGACATTTCTTCAAACAGAATTCTCTTGGAGAAACTGGCTGCTTGTTGTGTAAATGGGTTCTCTCCTCTGGCTAAAAAACTGGCTGGATGGCCAGGCCCAGAGTAATGGTGAATGGAGTCAGATTCATCTGGAGCCCATTCACTAGTGGTATTCCCCAGGGCTCAGTGTTAGAACCATTCCAGTTTAACATCTTTATTGATGATCTGCATGAGGGGACCAAGTAAGTTCACAGATAACACCAAGATGGTCAGGAGTGTTGATCTGCTGAAGGGCAGGAATACTCTGCAGAGGAATCTGGACAGGCTGGAACAACGGGCTGAGCCAATTGTGTGAGGTTCAACAATGTAAAGTGCCAGGTCCTGCACCTGGGTCACAACAACCTCAAGCAGTGCTACAGGCTGGGGGCAGAGTCGGTGGGAAGGAGCCCAGTGGAAAAGGACCTGGGGGTGCTGGTCCACATATGGCTGGATGTGGTTTAGCAGTGTGCCCAGGTGACCAAGACAGCCCATGACTTCCTGGCTTGGATCAGCAATAGTGTGGCCAGAAAGACCAGCGCAGTGATTGTCCCTCTGTACTGGGCACGGGTGAGGTGACACCTCAGATCCTGTGTACAGTTTTGAGCGCCTCTCTACAGGAAAGACATTGTGGAGCTGGAGCGTGTCCAGAGAAGGGTAACAGAACTTTGTGAAGGATCTGGAGAAAAAGTCTTATGAGGAACAGCTGAGGGACCTGCGGTTGTCTAGCCTGGAGAAAAGGAGGCTCAGGTTTATCACTCTCTACAAGTACTTGAAAGGATGTTGTGGTCAGGTGCGGGGTTGGTCTCCTCTCCCAGGCAACTAGTAACAGGACAAGAGGAAATAGCCTGAGGTTGCAGAAGGAGAGGTTTAGATTGGATATTAGGAAAAATTTCTTCACCAAAAGGATTATCAGGCATTGGAACAGAGTACCCAGGGAAGAGACTGAATCACCATCTTTGGAGGTACTTTAAAAATGTGTATATGCTGCACTTTGGGGACATGGTTTTAGTGATGGATTTGGCAATGTCAGGCTAATGTTTGGACGCAATGATCTCAGATGTCTTTTCCAACCTAAATTATTGTATGATTCTATAATACATAGAATATATATTCTATAATATATATATGTAATTTGGAGCATTTTACTAATCTTGTAATATATTAGGCATGTGGACTCACCATGATGGTAATGGTGAAAGTAAAAAGGGGAAATTAATGTATCCGTTGCAAACATCTGAGGTGCTTATGGATGTTTTCGTGAAGAAACCATAAAAAAACCCCTTTTCCTGAGCTCATCTTTGCCTAAATATAGAGAACTTTGTACTGAAACCCTTCCCTAAAACTGAAGTGAACAAACCAAAAAACTTTCACCCACACAACCAATCAAGGCCACTGTAGAAAGACATCAAGACTAACACTGAGGCACATAAGAGTACCATGATTGTATCTAGTAAGAAGCCCTATATCCTGTTCTCGCTGTCACCTAGACTTTCTCCAGCAGTTGCTAGCTGCAAAAGCTTAGGCTCCAGAGCAGTCAGGGTCAGCCCCTCAGATAATTACCCTATTGCTGGGCCATTCTTTTGTATGCACCTTCCTGTATTCCTGTATGCTTCTTGCTTTGATCCATTTAAAATCAGTGTATATGTGTTCTCTGGGATGTGCCACTGGTGCTATTACAGTTATTTCTCTTTCGCTGCACCGTCCTTTGCAGATTTGAACTTCATCTAGATCCCTTTTTTGCTGAAGTATTATGTATGCATTCTAAAAATTGAAAGCTCCTGAGCTCTACCCTGTCCTACATATTGTACATCACGTTACACCTATATTTCCCCAAACCCCTTTTCAGAGAATTATCAGCCTTGTTATGAAGCCCACCAGTGAAATACTTGGATAAACTGGTAACAAAGTACAGATATTGGTTACTTTCTGTGGACCTTTTTCCAACTAGCTTTCTTATGTCCCTCTTTAGAGGTATAAAGGTAGTTTTGAAAATTAAACTGTACGTTTGATATATCCATAGTCCAAACGTCCAGAAGGGCAAAAGAACCTCAGGGGAAGGTATTATCGAATAAAAATAGCCCTAAGAAGATAGTCAAAAAAGCTTGAGAGAAGATTTTTTCAAAACAGACAGCATGTTTCTTAGGTGTTTCATAGCCTCTCAGAAATATCTATATCACTCTCAACATGCATGCATAAAATATAGGTATAACTTTCAAAATTAAAGTTCAAATTTAGTTTATTTACATAAATAATTTTATTTACACAATTTGTCAAAGCAACAGAACTACAGCTGCAAAATGAATTTCACTTGCCACCAGCTGGCTTGTCATTACTGGGTGTACATCATCCAACCAACATGGCTCTTAAGATGCAGTAACACAATATATCATAAAAATTGTATTGCTTGGAAGATGTATATCTCAAATATAAGGTCAATTGGCAATAAAGAATATATTCAGATATTTGATTTTTTTTCTGGATGTTTCAGATAACTTAGGTTATCTAAATATGCAGTTGTAGTTGAGAATACTGCTAGATCTCAAAAAAATGCACTAATGTGTTTCAATATAGGATTATTAATATTCCAATGTATTATTATTTATTTTTATTAATTATTCAGGATATTATTAGTTTGGGTTTTTTTCATTCTTCATTTCAAGAGTGTTTAGAGACATGTTGATTAAATTGTATAATTTACTTTGTCATATATGATAAACATGATTTGGAGCTAACAGTGCCAAATTATGTTCCTAATTTAAACCTTTGTTCAAAAAACTGTTCATGAAGTTTCACATTGTATTATATTATTGCAAGACATTACATTTAGTAACAGTGATATTTATCAAAGTGAGTCTACCACAAAATGCATTATTGATTAGGATTCAGTGAATAATTTTCAACAATGGGTTTATTAAAAAAATTTAGCCTGTTGTCTACACGTGGAATAGCTTCCAACAAAGAAATAAACAAGCAAACAATAATATCCTTGAATAAATTTAGAAACATTCAAATGATTTATTTTCAGGCTTTGCTTTTTATTTTGTTTAATTTGAATCATTCTCTACAGCTTGCATGTTCATAAATCATTTGTTATGAACTTCTAAAATATTAACTTTCTGGTTATTTATTTTTGAAGTGTCAGCTATATCACTTTTTTATTATTATTATTATTTTATTTTTTTATTTTTCCTTAGGCAAAGGCAGAAAGAATTTTCTAGGACCAGTAAAGCTTTTGCAACTATTTGTTGAAAACCCTGGCTTTGCAAATATTCACTTGCATCTTTGAAATTTACTTTCCTCTAATGCTCTTGCTAGTAAAACTCAATCCTTCAAACATTCCTGCAGAAAGATCACCAAAGGGTTGCACATATTGTCAAAGCAAATTCAATCAAAGTTTGGTTGAAAATCTTGCACTGTATTTGTTCAGCTGTGTTAAAAGAACAACTCATTCAAGTCGTTCTCAAGGCGTCCCCTAAGAAAATCCAAGATTGGAAAAGTGTTTTTATATTTGACGATTATTTATTTGTATATTCATGATTTAACACAAAGTTTTATGAATATGCACTTCAAATTTACTTTTTGTTTAGAAAGACACCATTTCATAGTACTCTGATGTTATTTTTTAAAATATCATTTGCTTAATATCCGTAAGAATTATTTAGTGGCAGACAGAGCAATATCTGGAATACTGTGAAGCTCTTTCTTTCTGGAGGAAATAAAAAAATGTCTAATCTTTCAGTATTTGTTCCCTATTCTCCTAAATGCCAGTCCATCTTTCTTAGGGATTTTATGTGGCTACACTGCTCTTCTGTATGTTTCATTATTTGTGTATAAAAACTTGTCCCTGCTGAAACTGCTATAAGATCACACTGTAACTATAATAACGTAGAAAAAAATTCCCTCATCCTGCATATTCATTAAATGACTTTAGGATGAGCATGAATCTGATGACATTAGGGAGAAACCAGTAGCCTAGCAAATTCCACTGATTTTTAGCAGAGTGAAAACTTTAACTTATTTTTACCATAATTTTAATTCATAAGTGCCATATCCCATTTAACATCTACTTGTGAGGAAAGACAGAAACCTTAGCATATAGTTAAACTTGCATCAAAATTTCTGATTTGTATGCTGTGCTGATTTTATTCTAAAATGATATAAAAATGAAAGTTTTTCCCTTGACACAAGACAATCTTTCTTTTATTGTTCCACTTTTCTAATATGTGAAATATCCTCCCTTAGATACAGAGAATGCATTACTAAATGCAGAAATGTAAATATGCATTGCTTTTATGCTCCCAGAGTTAAAATATTGTTTTGTCACGAAAAAATATTTAGTGTAATTGAGACGAGATTTTATGGAAGACTTGCACCTCTCCAGAGTAGCATGACTTAATTATTTAATTGTATCAATGACTTTGAAAAGTACTTATTCTTTTGATAAGAACGTATTACCATTTTTCATTTTTCTGAACAAGGCCAAACATATTATCAAGACAGGATAACACAAATTTATTTTATAAAATTATGCTTTAAAAACAGTAAAAACCTCAAAAGCAGCATTTCTTTTAGCTTTGTCAGATAACTTCACAAGACAAAAATATTCTCCCTTGGTAATATGTATCTGCAGTTGGTGCTATAAAAATTGTTAGAAAAGCCTCCTTTAGCTACTTTGTGCCACAGCCTTAAGATTATTCAAGTGCTGATTTTCTTGAATGTTAATAAGAAGGAGAGATATGTGACAATGTTGCTATTTTTTTCCTTCTTAAGTATGTGAAAGCAGTTAGTACTGAAGCAGTAAACTCACATTTTTTATCTGAAGTCTGAAAGATTCAGAGGACATGCTAACAAAGACCAAATAGTGAGATATAATGACAGGAAAATTCTGAAGAATTTCATGAACGGTAGGGACGTAAAGAGTTGAATAAATATTTATAAAGTACAAAGTTGAAAACTGCAGTCACTGGAATTCAACAGAAAAGTCCTGTCACAATTTCTCATGATAAGCCTTTATATATTCAGAGTGCTTCTCACACCTGAGATCTAAACAATAAAAGATCTTTTCTTCCCCCTGGAAAGCTTTTTTTCCTCACCACCTGAAAGCCAAAAATAGCAGTTAAAATATTACAGAATATAAATTTTAGCTTCAATATCCATCAACTTCTATAGATATAATCCTTCGTAATATAAGTATCTCTATTTTTACATGGCAAAAATGTTTTCATTTGCAATCTGACATACAGAAAATATTAGTAGGGACTCAATATTTTTAAAGTGAAAATCATGTTTGAAAATAGTTCTGAGAAGAAATTTAGTGATTCTAAAGGTAATGCTGTAAATCTGCATGCATGACTCTCAGTGTTTTCTAGGCCAACACTTAATCTATAGGAAAACAGACCATTATATTCCCATAAATTTTCTCTGGAAATGTAATCTAGGCTGAGACCATTCCTTCTTGTACTTACCTATATGAGGATTTTTGTATGTTTCAATGATGACTAGGTTTTGATATCTATAAAAATATTCTGTACAAGGAACAAAAAAATATTATATGAAACCAGGACTTTTTGTTTTTGCTACATTTATTCTGTAAAGTAAAGAGTAAAGATAAAGTAAAGTAAAGGGAGTAAAGACAAAAGAGTAAAAAAGTTCTTGCCTCTAGTCCAAGCTGATACCAAGAACAGGTATATTTAACAGATGGTTAATATTCAAATATTACTTTCTTCAAGCTCAAGACTGGAGTATGCCAAAGTGTGACAAGCCAGCCAAAAGTGCCAGGAGATCTGCATGGATGAAAGGTGAATCTCAAAGAAAAAAAGACACCTGCAGAAGGTGGAACAATTAAAAGAAGGGATAAATAATCTGGTAGGAAAACAGAGACACTCTCTGAGCTTTTCCATCTAGGAAAAGCTAAATCTTAACTTGAATTTGGTAAGACACATCAAAGGAAAACATACATAGAAGGACTTCTAGAAATACAAAGGTGACAAGAGGAAGACTAGAGAAAATGTGGTCCTGATGACACAAGACATGGGCAAAGATGAAGTCCCGAATGCCGTCTTTGCCCCAGACTTTGCTAGAAAGATCTGCTTTCAGAAATACCGGGCTGTGGAGACCAAGAGGAATGTGTGGAGCCAGAAAATGTTAACCCTTGGTGGAAGAAAATCAGGTTAGAGAGGCTGACAGATTTGGGCACAGACTACCCACAAATTTTATTAAATCTCCCTGCTTGAAAATATTCAAAAGCTATCTGAACATGGTTTTGTGTAAGAAGCTTCTTGGTGGTCCTGCTTGAGCTACAGGGTTGGACCAGGTGAGCTCCATGTGTCCCTTCCAATCTCAGCCAATCTGTGATTCCCTGTCTCCTCAGTGTCCAAACACTGTGCGGTGCACCCCTGTAGAACATGCTGGTTCATAACTTTTCTCTTCAGAACATATTGCTACTAAAGCATATTGATGGTCTGTAACAAACTGATTAAGTCCTTGGTGCTGCTGAAGACAGCCCATGACTTGATAAGTTCGAATCTACAAGAAAATGAAGAGCTACAAAGGCAAGATCTCTGAAAGAGATCCAATGGTTCTGGCAGAGTTATTAAAATACTTACTGCTTAAGTATTTCTATTCATTCTTAGTGTTTTGAATTTTATAGGAGAAGAATCTATATTATACGATTTCAATGTGATATATAATACTAACTACTACCTGTAAAAGCAATCGCTTAGTATAGCAAAGAAGAGGTGAAGACAAAGATATCTTTCAGAAATCTTCATGATCTCTTGATAATATTAGGACCATTACAGCCTCTGGTGAAGTTTAGCACAGCCTCAAGGATGCTCTAAATTCTGTTGGTTTGTAAATGCCTCCTGGGGCCATTATGCTAAGAAGAGTCAAGCCATGCCCTTGGCATTTGACATGCAGGAAGGACAGAAGATTATCCTTCTGTAAGATAAAAAACCAAGATATTCTGTAAGATAAAAAAGCAAAGATCAAACAGACAACCCAAGTATCAAACAGGAAATTCTTAATCTGTATCAGAAGAAAGAGTGCTGCAAGAAAGTTAGCAGATCTGTCAGAGAACTACTGGAAGAAAAAAAGCGATTAAGGAAGAACACAATAAAAATGATAAGCTGGGTTTTTTTTAATCTTTACCACATGCTGTGATTAAGGAATTGATTATTCTGGACTTCCTTTCTAATAACGAACAATATCAAAGAATTAAAATAAAAGGCTTTGATACAAATTGATAAATGTATTATCAAACCTTGCTAACAATTTTTTTCATTTAGCTTCTGCATAAGCCTCTGAAGAGGCTGTTTAGCTGCTAAAAGTTTTCAGTTTCATGTTAAAATCTATTAATATCCCAAAAGAGTGAAGTAAGTGCTGTAACTGTATTTTAAAATGTTGTTAGGCATGATCCAGGAAGCCAAAGATATAAAACACGACTTATACACCTGTTTAAATTGTTTTAAATTATCTTTGATAAAAATTAAATTATTGGGAAATATGGAAAGTCATTGTATTGATATCTGTGTTCTTTTCTACACAAGGGGAAAGTCATGTTTCAGTAATCTGTTGCCAGTCTTTGAATTTAATAATGTTACTTTGTTGCTTAGAATTTGCAAAGTCTGACAATAAAGTTTTCATAAAAAGAAAAATAAAATTAAACAAAACAAAATTAAGAGATCTGAAGGAAATCTGAAGGAATAAAATGTAGGGCAAGTAAGTACTCTTGTAGCAAGTACTCTGCAGTTCAACCTTTAAATTAAGGCTGCAGGAAGAGTTAGCACGCACAATTCACATCCTGTGAAAATCTCCTGACTACTAAAACTAGAAAAGATTTTCAGTTAATCTATGTCTCAGTGATCAATTTTGTGTTTTACACAAAGCTGAATTTTCACAGGACGGTTTTAAGGAGCTTTAATTCAAAAAACACATTTCTTCTTGGAAGAAGATTCTTCTATGGTTTAAATTTTAGACAGAGGGATATGAAACTGGGTTGTTTGGAAAATAATAGACTTCAAATATATGGGCAGCTAATGCAAAAGTAATGCAGGTATCCCACAACACACTGGATAAAATTGGCTACTGCCACTGACATTGCTCCTTCTGAAAATTCAGTATTCTTCTCACATATTGAGGCCTCAGAATACCTGTTGAAAATTATATACTGAATCTGATGATTCTTTAAGGAAGATAAAAATGTTATATTTGTCTAAAAATATCTTTTCCAGACCTACTTCTGAAACTATGATACAGCCCCAAGCATTTCCTGACAGAAAAATGTGTATTTATTTTCCTGCTACAATAAATGCAATGGAAGGTTAGATATAATTTTTTAATTTCTGCTGCTGGTCCAATTGTAATTTTTCTCTTATTTTGACATCATTATTATATTTTAAAATTTAAATTTAAATTATTTTTATTAGATTACTTTTAATGAAAATTTTCTATTTTTTTTTTTTTTGCTGTTGTTTACTATCTTCTCACTGTACAATGCAGCCACAGATTTGCAGGTGTTTTGTAATCTGTCTCTGGCCAGAGCTACTATTTTCTTAAAAGAGAGTGGTACCTGTCTTTATCCACCAGATTAAACTAAGCACAATTATTACTCTGGTGTTTTTAAAACTTTTAATTCATTATGCTGAAGTTATTGCAAAAAAATAAAAAAGGGTTCATCGGAAAGCAGGGACCATAATTAGAATTTACTATTGCTAATATCACATGAATTGGTTATATTACCAGTGTTAATAAAGTCTAGAACAAATATATTCAAGGGAAAAGTCATCATCAATGTGCTTTTTTGTGCCTTTTTCTAATCTATATTTGTCGCTGTTGAGCCGATGTTGAAACAAGAGGCACATGAGAGCGATTGCCAAGAAAAAGGTAATTATTTATTTAAATGCAGCTTTATATACAAAATGAATACTTGTTAGGATTGGCCACAGCCCTCCACCCCCTGGAGCTGGTTGGCCACAGGCATTCCCGCCTGTTCCCGAGGAGCTCTGAACATCTTATCTTCTGTTTACCATAAACAGATAGATTTTCTCACGAGAAAGAGGTTCTATGCTGTCACATATATTTACTTAATATTTCTTAGGGATACTCACTTTTACATTAGAGTCTAATTGTCATGGACCAGAAAAATCACTTTTGACAAATTTGTGATATTTATCATATTATCACACTTTTATTATTGTTGACACATAACCCTGAATGGCACTGCTAACCAATATCAGTTCTATCAAAGAACTCAAACATTTTATTTAACAGAAATATCATGTCTTTGGTTTTCTTTTTACTCAGGATAATGATTTTAGCACTCATCCTGACAGTTTAAGTAACACTGGATGGCCATTTTTTTTCTACCCATTTCTACATATTAACTAAGTCTTTTAGGACCTAAAGGTTAACTTTTTTCAAGGGTTAGTAATCATCACATTGGTCTTCTCATTCTGGCAACCAGTTCACCTTATCTAATGCAAATATTGATCTGGCGCTATCACTCCGTAGCAAATTTAAAGTTTTGGGGCAAAATCTTCTTTACTTCTGACTGGGTCATTTATTTTTTGAAAAAATATCTACAAAAGATACAGCACACACAGGAGCTGAAAGGAAAGGAGAGAACTGAAAACTTTTAATGGGAATCCAAACCTTCTACTGAGAGGTTGGACAGGTCATCTCCCTTAACAAGACAGATAGGAAGTATTCATTTCTTTTAAACTGACATTGGCAAGGACAAAATGTGAAATAGCTTTATTAAAAGAAAGGACTTGAACTCCCACAAAGGGAGTCATTAAAAACAAGTCTGTAATACAATGATAGTAGTTAAATACAGTGCAATTGGCATTATAATTCCTGGCAGAAATCTACTGACTATAGTCAGATATATGATGTAATTTCCTAAATTTAAATTACAAGATTCTTCTCTTAATTATTAAGCTTATAGGACCTTGTCCCACTGTCCTGGACTGCTCTAATGGCATTTACAAGAAACATGTCCAAGAATATGAAAAAGGTTTAGATGTTATACATAAAATAAGAGACATTTTTAATCTATGTAAAAGTTTTAAAAAAAAGCACTCAATATTTCTGTAATTATTCACAACCTCACAAATCGTGGGATATCTCTTATCTATTTCACAGGTTTCAGTGGAATGCCTCAAAAAGAGAATCAGAGAAGGTCTAGGAATACTGTCAATTTGTTTCAAAAGATCTCAACCATTTCACAAAGTTGCAGTTTTCCACCACTCCTATATAAACATGTAAAGACTCTGATGCAAATAGGGAGATAATTTTGTTCTCAATTTAGAACATAGTGCATTTCTATGTCCTTGCTTCATCAGGTCTAAGTGTGTTTTAGTTTTGCAGGTATATTAACAAAGTCAACAATCAGATTAAGGACAGCCTATTAATATTCCTTACAGAGAATAATCAGGTGAATTTATATTTCATATTATATAAAAATTCATTGAAGCAATTCCTTGTTGTGCTTCTTTCAAGTGTCTGTCTTGAATCCTGGGTAACACTGTTATCCAACACCACTGTTTCTTTAGGAAAGACTTATTCCTCTGGGCACTTCAAAATATTTTATGTGATGTCACTCAAATGTCACTCAGAGATTACAAAAGCTGACAAACGTATGTGAACCCACAGATCACAAAGATCCACAATTTTCATCTTGTCATTTGTCTTTATGCCATTTACATGGGTTTTCCTCTAACTTTTGGGAAAATATTTTTTCAGCCATCGTGAAGAGACAATGGAACAAACATTTGAAGCAGAGAGCACGGGCTAGAATGCATAGCAGGAATTCAGATAAACAGTAAACTCTTCAAGGAGAAAAGTTAAAAAAAAATTTTTAACCTCATACAAATTGTGATGGACTGCTTCGAAGCCCAAGTTTAAGCTAAAAAGTCATTGACTGCCATTGCAACTGAAAATTCTAAAATCATCATCTCCCATAAAACTGCCCCACTATTTTAGTGTTTCTCTGGGGCTTTTTCCTGTCCATGAAGACAAGACTTTACTACTGAATTTCCTGGGAAACTATCCTAAAATAATGCTGATATTGGGGGAAAATACTTTTGTATTTATCTGATAGTTTTCTTTCCTTTCTTCGTAGCAGCTCATACAGCAGAAATTGTTCAGAGCAAGAAATCAGGCAGGCAGTAGAGATTTCTAGGTTGAAAAGCCTTATATTCATGCTGAAGTGAGCTTCAAAGGATCTGAACTAGAAAACTTGCAGAATAGCTCCAAATCCATAGCAAAACATTTTAATACATTCCTATTGCAAATGCACAAGTTATATGTTTAATTCATTTTGGGTGCTGAACATACTGAAAGCTGACCATGTGCCTACTATTACTTGCAACTCTGGTGTCCCCATCCACTAAA
Source organism: Orthonyx spaldingii (assembly GCA_013397795.1). Lineage (NCBI taxonomy): Eukaryota > Metazoa > Chordata > Aves > Passeriformes > Orthonychidae > Orthonyx > Orthonyx spaldingii. Next base: position 12,412 of record VZTJ01001071.1, read on the forward strand.
GAGCATAGTAAAATGAAAATGAGACAGAGAGGCAGGGAATGATCAAAGATATAAGTACTTCTGCAGAAGGGGATATTGGATTAGGCATCTTTAGCTTAGAGAAAAAGGACCCAAAGGGATATGTTCCTGATGTATAAAATAATAAAAATCCTGAATAAGGAGGCTGGGGAGCAATTAGGCACTATTTCTGTAAAACAAGAACAAGGGGCACTAAATGAAATTATCCTCCAGAAAATTTTCAGCAAACAAAGGGAAGTGCTTTTTCACACACTGCATAATTAAATTGCAGAACTCATTGCCACAGGATGTTGTGGACGCCAAAGATAAAAATGGATTCCAAAAGGGATTAGAAATATGAAAGGAGATCCATCAAAACCAACAACAAAAACCCCAAACCAACCAACCAACTACCCAACCAACAACAAAGAGATTGTATTCAGAAAATACTTCTACATTGCCGTGCCAGAGACTGTAATTCTGTATTTGCCCTGTTCATATACTCTGCTTCTCCCAGGCCCCTGCTTCTGTCATCTGTCAAGATAAAGGGGGACATGTAATCTGTTCTTAATGAATGGATAGGCTTTTCTGGATAGGCTTGCCTGGAAACACTTGAATGGAGGAAGAAGCAGGATATCTCTGATTTGAAACACATTTTCTTACACCACCAGAGGTCCCCACCACAGAATCCATCAAGTCTCTGTCAGATGCAAGAATCTGGCATACAGTATGGCTGTTTTGCTATGGCTACAGTACAAGAAACCAAGCAGATCCTGTCTGCCCTGACTTTTGGGCCAGACTTTCTTACCAAAATTCACTTTACCTATGTAAAGGTTATGGCTGTTATAGCCAACATGTTAATATGACTGAACAATGCAAATCTTTTTCATTATGTCCGAATGGTCAGCAGGATCTGAGAAAACCCAAAAGTTTCTCTAAACACACAGAAATTTTCTGAACGTTTTTTCAACAATAAAGAAGTGTAGGACTTAAACAAATATTTAACCACTAAGTCAGTTCTTTGAAGTACTCTTATTTGAACTAAAACTCATCGTAGTGCTTTGGAGTCTTTCAGCCTCCTTTGGCAGATTTTGATTCAAACCAACAGCAATGATAAGTATTACTCAACTTTAACAGCCATTTCAGGATTAATTAGAGCTGCTTTTGTCATCTGATAAAAATAGGTTTCTTTACAGATTAGTTTTCAGTACCCCCACTCCTCCTCTCTCAATTAGTTTATGTTTTAAGATTCCCCAAAAAAATCTAGAAAAAAGGCAATGTATTTTTTTTAAATAAGACAGAAATAAGACTATGTTTGTTTCTATAAAAACCCAAAACAACCCTTCTGCACTTTATACTACCCAAGATCTTGACTTAAACAAACTGATAATATTAACAAAACCTAAAATTGTGCAGCTTTTCAGTATTTTCTTAAAATGGACTTGGGATTCTTTATGCTGAACTGTAGTCTTCACAGGCTTGAGTGGACATATATGGAGCTCTCTCACATGAGTGCTTTCTCCTATCTAGCCCTTATTGCTAATATCACTTTTAACTCCTGACTTTATATAGAAGCAATTACATAACCCACCTTAGAAGGCATTGCAGGTGGGCAAGACCATTAAAAAAATTAATCACAGGACAAGTAGTTGAAGACAGAGCTACCAATTTAGCACTTGGCCATTCACTGGCACAAAATTCTTCTTGTTTCATAGCACATGACTTTTGTATCAAAGAATTTCGTAGCAATCTCATATTCAAAATCATCTATTAGTCAGCCTGTCACTGAATCCTCAAAACAACACAGCACATTTTACAAGTAACCAGAGAAGGCAATCATAATTTTTCTTTCATGAACATTAGCTAAAACTCATAGATGAGAGGTTAGGTACCGGTTAATTTAATCTACCTAAATGGAAGGCAGAACATTCTATAGTTATAACAGATCAGAAGTATATGAAATGTTCAATTTCATCTTGTAAGGTTATAAAAGGTACCAGTTAAAGAAAAAGATCTGAAATTATTTAGAATTATGATAAAACCTGCCAGTCGATTTTATGTGACCCTGCTTTACTGATTAAATAGCATTACATACATTTAGCAATTGAAAACAAAACCTTGCAGGCTACTCCTAAAGAATGTAGACCACGTCTGTCTCTGATACCTTTGTGCAGTTTCATTACACATTTGCTCTCTTCCTCATAAGACATTTTTATCGCTGTTAAGTAAGAGTCTGTTTGAAATACAGTGAGTAGATTCAAGAGTTAGAGCTGGAATTTGACAAAGACAACCTTTGTAATCTGTACCTTAGAAATCCACCATGCTATTCTTGAGGAAGCCTCAGGACAAGTAAGTTATATAGAACAAGCTTACAGAAGATTCTATGACACAAGACAACTAGGAAAATGTAAATGTATGTCTGCTTCATGTAAATATTATATTTCTCTGAACTAAGGCTAAAAATCAGTAAACTTCTTGAACATTGCCAAACAAGAGACGAGGATGTTAAAAAGATGTTCTGAACTGTGTCTGTATTTTTAAGCATAGGAATTGATGCTATAGGTGAATAGTGTTGTTTTGGTGGACTAAATGTATGTGAATACACACAAATGCAGATTCTCACAAATACAGTTATGGTATTCCATGGACTTTTGCAGAAAGGCATTACAGAGAAAGAGAAGACAAATTTCCTGCAAAGGCAACAATTCTTGCAGGTGGAGAAATCTGCTACTGTATTTTGTAGTCACCAAAAGTAGATTTAGAGATTACTTCAAAAACCCCTCTCACTGTGTCAAACAGCTTTACTGCTGGATTTGTTGCCTGCTTTTCCACAGCTGTCAGAAATCTTCTATATCACCCTTCTTTTTGACTTTAAACCCTTGGTGACCTCTGGCTGCCCAAATAAATTAATACACAGTCAAATCAAAGAGCTTCTCCATTTTTTTTAATGAGGGCATGAACCTCCTGGTGCAAATTAGACAGGGGTCATAATATTCTTTTCCCAATCTATACATAATGCTGTTCAGAGACAACTGAAATAAATTTTTTTCAAATATATCATTGTGTGCAGTCACTTTGCCAGAAAAAAAAAAGATTCTTTTTTCTATGAGTCATATGGTGATGGAGGGAAATTTGTGGGAGAGGCAGAGGTCCTTCAAAGTGTTTTTACTGACAAATCCTGATTTCATAGGAAATTCTTAAGTCACTTTCCAATCTCTTCTTATATAACTTTGGGTTTGTGTTTTGGGTTTGGGTTTTTTTTGCATTTATAGCAAATATTTTTGCAATACCTTTATTGCTTAGTTTTACCAGAAACTTTACTGAATCTAAGATATTTTAGCAGTCAGAGAGTGATTTTGTATTCCTATGTAAGACTTAAATTTATATTGATTGTGATCTTGGGTTTTAAAATATGCACTATAAAGAGAAAGAAGAGTTAGGCTACAGTGTTTTTGGTCAGATGCTTAGGCACCTTCTAGGCGGTTTTGTCACAATTTTCTTAATTTTCTTAGTTATACTAATAAAAACCTACTTATAATTTTGGATGTATACAGTGAACATAATGAACTGAAATCTACACCACTTGAGAAGAAAAAGAAAGGAATAAGGAAGAAATGCGACACAACAAAAAAAATTGGAGCTATTGTGACTGAAAAAGTAACAGTCCTTTAAAGATCAAGTCTAGAGACTAACTTTTTGTCTTGTTCTATCTCATAAGGGACTAAGGCTGCCAATCTTCCCAACTATTCCACACCGGATTTAAAGATAAGAAAGTGATACATTTTTCCTTTAGGCATTTGGAGAATCATGTAAAATACTTATGTAGAGTTTACCTTGGGTCTTACATGTCTTGTATTACAACAAATTCCAGAGCTACTCTGAGGTAGTGATTATATTCACTATTAAACAATCTGCAAATCTGACTAGATTGAAACATTTATTTCACCAATACCCATGACCTGAGAGACAGTAATCAGTAAATAGGCAAATTATTCACTTTTCTTTTGTGGGACATAGTATATTTCATTTACAGTTGAAAACACACTTAGAAAGTACATTAGTAAGAGTAATTTCCTGATTACTTTCTTCACTGTAATATCAGTGATAAAACTCTGTGTTGACTTGAACTATTCAATGCGTTTGCTTTGAAAGCCTGTTTGGGAAACAGCTATACACAGGTTCCCTTAGCTCAAGAACCATAACAGTCTATACGCTTGAAGTCATAAAAATGCTGAATGCTAGCTGCTTTTCACCAGCAAAGTGAAGTTACAGTTACAAAGCAGTCAGGAACACAGAAATACCCACAGGAGTCCGTGGGAGGTTTGGAGCTATACAACATAAACCTTGCACTTACAGTGAAATACATCCTCACTGCAGCTAGAGTTTGTGACTCGGAACTTGGCCAGTATATGGCACCAGCACAAAATGTTCTTCAGCAGGGACCACAACCATAGGATGATATTTAAATGTAATCAAATGATTATGATCTTTTTGTTATTTCCACAAAAAACAAAATATGGGCAAACCCACTTAGTGAATTATGCAGTAGGCATGCTGGATAGGATACTTCAGCTTTCTCTGATTCAGTGGCCTCTCTGAAAGGCAGATGGCAGAACAGTGTGATGAATACTTTTCTTTCCCTATTTAGAATCACTATTTCAAGTATCAATACAATTTAATCTTTATGTTCCTAATGTCTACTTATCATTTTTTCCTTTCTTTTGAAGAAGGAAGTAATTTTATTTGACGTATAAGGAATCAGCTTGTCTAAATACTGCACTATTTTAATTTCTGTGTCATAAAACTCTATCTTAATCTACAAGCAGATGAAATAATATGAAGCTGCTGGATGCATTCTTGGGAGAGAAAATGAAATTAGATATACAAGAGGAAGTTATTCAGAAAGAATATAGTTTCACTAGGATGCAAATAGATATTGAGATAGAGGATTAAAAGGAATAGAAAACAACTGTATGAGCCTAATCTTAAGTATTCCATACACTCAATGGCAAAGGCTTTCTAATGTGTGAGTAAACACAGAAATATACACCAGGCTCACAAAACCTTCCTGAGGATACAGAAAAGAGTCAAAAATTTGGCTTGCCCTAAATATCCATGAAATAGATTGTCATATGAAACAAATACTACTGGCCCTGAATAATTAATCAAAGCCATTTTGTTATATAACCAAACATAAATGCAGATTGTAATGAGCCCTTTAAGGAAATGTGCTTACATTACCTTTAAAAGAAAGTACTTATATTGCCACAGAAAAATGTTACAGAGAACATGTAGGAGTAAAAAATCCCAGGGAGAAATTATAGGGCTTTTAATATAACACTATTTAGCTAAGTGATATGAAAAGAAGCATAGGAAAAATACAGAGTATGTAAATGGTGGAGATAGAGACAAGGATTTTTAATTAGATTTTGAATAAACAAAATGAAGGAATTGAAAGTGTAGGCTGGAAAAAAATTACCTTTTATTTGGTCATCTATATTACTTCATCATCATAATGTTCAATTTCCAGAGCTAATTTTCCTGAGAAGGAAGTATAAATGGAACATAGCTATCATAATTAGGCAAAAAGTAAAGCACCAGAGCTTCAAGGGGGAAAGATGTACATGTGTCTGTTTACACATTTAGATAAATATGTGTTATTTAAAAATTCAATATTACATTTTAAAGTACATTTTTCATTGCTTTAATAAGTAGACCTTGTAGAGAGAGCCTTTGCCATGAATTGGAGAAAGGAAAGGACTTCTTCTCCCACAGCTCAAAAAGCCCCTGTATTTTCCCATCTTTCCCCAGAATTTTCCCATAAAATGCCATAAAGAATATCAGTTGTCTGTGCATTGTTCACTCAACAAATCACTTTACACAACTTGTCTTTTTCCCCACTCTTGTTTTGCTATTTGAAGGAAGGCACTGAACTTTCTAGGCAATATATTTGAGTTTTCTGATTTTGTTTTAATGAAGGTTTGAACTATTTCCATAAATTTAATGTGAGTATTTTGCAATTTTTTTCTTCCCTCCAAGAGTGCACCCTGCCCTTTGCCCAAAACTATCACATGATAGGGAAAATTCAGTCATACAAACAACAGTTAAATGATTGTGGAGTGTAAACAAGTAGAACAGTGGGTAAATTTTCTTTAATTGGAATTACTAAACATCCACTTTGTTCCCCTGTTTATCAAGTTTAACAAACATTTCTAGCAAAAATTACTTCATATCTGCTTTTATGATGTCTCAAGCAAGAAATCCAGTAAACAAATTTCAGGAGCCTCAGTAACTGCTTCCAGCGTTTTGGCTCTCAGCATATGTTCCGTCAGGCAAATAAGACAGATGATCTACTGTGTACCACTATCCTTGCATTTCCTGTATTACTGTTCTCTCTCACAGGTCAGAAGTTCTTGACAGTATTTCATAAGGACAGGGTTAAGTATGTATCTGCCTTCATGATCCTCCAGCTACTTTAAAAATTATCTATGCATATGTCAGGCTATCTAAAAAAGCATTAAATGAAGATTCACCTGTTTAGGCCCCTGCTCTACTCAAGAATGGATATTCTTTAAAAAAGAAAAAAGAACTTGTTCTCTGTCTTCTTTCACAGCCAAAGAGAAAACCCCGATCTATCAGTATCAGTATTTTTTGGTTGGGTTTTTGGGATTTTTTTCCCCAAATTTTCCTAAATGGGAAATATAAATAATACCTTTCTTTGAAAGGGAGTACTTTATGGTCATCATTATCAGGCCCTGAAAACACTGTGTGAAATTACACTGGGGATCCGGAAGGTAAGGATAATAGATCTATAAACAATGTTTGGATAGATCAAGTATATTGCCGATCCAAGCACTGAGATCTCAAGTCAGAAGTCATTGTTACATAAACTGAGCTTTTTCGGTTTTTGGTTTTTTTATAAATAAGGGAAGAAAAATAATTTCTAGTCCAAGCAATAGACTTTGAAATAACTATTTTTTGTTTGCTTGTTTGGGGTTTTTTTCTGTAGTTTGGTTTGGTTGCTTTCAAAGTCCAGCTAGCATTTCAGCTGTCTTTGTAACTAATAATTGATTGGTCTTAGAACCACAGCATAGTAATACACTTCAATAAAAGAAACACTAGGCTGTCATAGTGTTCAGTTTCTTTTAAGAGTGAATCTAGCTTTTCTGACACTAAAATACAGTAAAATTGTAACTTGCAGATGAATAAGAGACATGTTTATAAATATAATTTTCAATCTCTTCCAGAATATTTGGTACAAAACCACAGGTATATAATAACTAGCAATTCATGTGATATTACTATATTTTAAGAAAGATTTCCCTTTATAACTGCTTTTAAAGTTGCTTTTAGGTAATCTTCCTTTAAAAAGACATTGCTCTTATTTTGTCTAACTTCATCTCAGATATACTTAAGCAAACTGGCATTGTAAAAGAATATGCAATATAAACTAATATATGCTTATGTAAAGCTTATTCATTGTATAAACTACTTACTATTTGTTAAATACATGAGATGAAAGCAGTTGGTCTCCTACAGGTAGGTGTCTCATGCCTATCAGATACGGCCCCGCATTCCTCTTGCCAGATGCAGCGATGGGCTTCCAGAGGTATTTTCTATTGTCAGCTGCCTGGTAGCAGGCAGGTAACTCAAAAATGTTCTTGGACACTCCTGAATCCTGAAATGGGTCTGGAAAACATGTTTAGTTATATGAATCAATCCTAATAATAACAAAGTATATGGATAATTAGTAATGTATTTTCTTTATAGCTTATATATAGAGTCTGGGGGTTCCTGAAGTGAAATGCTTTTCAAAGGATAGATTTCAAAGGTCTCAACTTGAAATTAGTGAAAGCCTCATTTTATCCATTATCCAGAAACTGAAGATATGTTGCTAACTTTTCCCTTAATCAATTCCTGACTTAAAGGAAGAGTAGCTATATTTCCTGATTTATTAACTTTGTTTTATTGGTTTTTCATTGGGGTTTGTGTGTATGTATGTGTGGAAGAGAGAGAGAGAGAGAGAAAGAGAGAGAAATTATTCTACCTGTGTTGTTATGATATAAGGAAAAGTATTTTTGATACTTGCCTGAGGTCACTGAGAGATTGAGAGCAACATACATGAAGACCAAATAGTTTTAAAATGCACTAAATAAAAAAAATTTTTTCCGTATATGTATATAACTCTCTACAGCATCACTCTTTTTGGATATGAAGAGTAATATCAAAATTTTGGGTTTTGCTTGAAGAGTGAAAGTACCTTTCTGCATAAACTCCTGGAGTATATTTTGTGGAGTGAATAATTTGGTCTAGCAAGGTTGGTGTACCAATTTCTGGCATGGAGAAAATTGCATGTGTTCTTCAAAACCTGTTTTCTCTGCAAATGAGAGGGAAATGTGAAATAGCTGGAGTGTTGTATGTAAAGAATGAGCTATGTGTGTACAACAGAATTGACGTGATTAGTAGGACTAGCCACATATATCAGTGAAATGAGAGAAATCCCTATATATATAATCTAATTCTGACCTTTTTTTTTTCTTTTTTTTTAATCAAGGAAAGAAATGTAAGATTTCTTTTTTTTCCTTGCAAAAGATGAAAACTAACACATTCTGCCATAGTATAATGATGAATGTATTGATGTACCTTTATCACCAAATGCCTGAACTGGAATTCATCCAGCCAGATCATTAAGGGGAGAGTTCAAAATATGAAATATAAATAACTATTACAGAGGAACTAGTCAAGTGAACTAATCACAGGTGTGTCCTGTGAAAAAAGAGAATGATGCAATTTAACAATTAAAAAAAAAACAAAAACAAAACTACAAGGGCCATAAATGGGTGAAGATAAACTGTTTTGAGATATTCTTATAACCACATAACACCTATTATATCTGAATCCTGTACCCATTTAATTAAGATTAAGTAAATTGGTGTAAGAATTATTCTCAATTACGTCATACTGGATTCTGGAGATTGGAGAAAAGACAAAGAGCTGTAATTTTCTCATACATTGTCTGTGAAAAGGGGTGGCATATAATCATCAGGGCCCCTCTCTTTGTCTCATCAAGCAGACAATTAAACCTGTAGTTGATATACAAGACTGTTATAATTGACATAGTGTTTCAAATTACTGACAGGCATTTAATGATTATATTCTTTTTCTTTAATAAGATTTTTGTTTTAGTATTATTTTACAATCTGGTTAATAAGGAATTCAGACATATGAAGATTTTAATGATGGTAGGAAATATTGAAATCCTAGAAAAGAAAAGAATGGGAATCAAGCCTACATATTCTGTGTCGGTGACTCGATTTATGTTTCTGCCATATATCCTTGACGTTAAGGATTTGCTTCTCATTTGAATAAGAATTGAGTAAGTTCCTTAGTGAATTCCTCAGATATACAATGAATTGTTCAGGTCCACCTCCTTTACCATTTATTTTAAAAAAGTATTACAAAATCATGAGCTATAAACCCAGCAATTCTGGTAACCATTCAGAGTTTGTGTTGGCTTAGAGACCAGCTGTTCTTTTGGTATCTATCGAGACATTCATGTGAGAACACTTTTGATGAAAATTGTGTTTTCTTCAAAGTTTGAAGTCACGTTATCAGAATCAAATTTGGTGCCTCATGAGTTTTCGTTTGGGTCACTACATTCCTCTACCATCCTGGTATAGCCCGTAGACAAATGAAACTACTGAAATCATATTTTACTATTCTGAGTTGGCCAAAGCTCCATTATTTGCCAAATTACTAATCTCGTTCCTTTCTTGATTTCATTGTTCATTTTCTGGGAAAAATTTTCATTGTCTCTGAAGTACTCAAATGATAAATACGACAGGGGCAGAGAATGGCAGATAAACATCTAGAATAGTGTATAAATAGTGTTACACATTACATTTATAATGTTGGAGGTTTTTTGTATTTTATATTCACTCCTTCTACTATTATGCATTTATAACGCAGTGGTGTCTAGAGACCAACAGTCTTTGGCAAATGTATAAAAATGGCATTCCTTTGCTCAAAGAGATGACAGTCTCAAAGAGACTGTGTAACAAGTGGATACAACAAACATGTAGAATAATGGCATAGCTACTGAGATGTGAAGAGGTGGGAGGAATATGGTTCTGAGCTAGTTGTAATATTATCCCAACATGTCTGCAAGTTCACTGTGTACCTGTTAAATTCACCACATACAAATTATATATGCATCAATTCATGCCTCTGAAGTGCCTGTATCCTAATGCAGGCAGCACAGGGAGTTAACACGATGAGGGAGAAATCTGTGTACAGTTGTGGACTATGGTTTTTTGGAGATGTGGTGGGATGGCTTCTGTGTCTGGAGTGTTGCAATGGGTGGGGG
>VZTJ01001071.1:25575-51813 GCA_013397795.1 Orthonyx spaldingii
GGAAGGGAAGGGAAGGGAAAGGAAGGGAAGGGAAGGGAAGGGAAGGGAAGGGAAAGGAACCCACAAAAATTTTACTTTCTTCTGTATTATATTTTGGTGAGTTTCAAGCTTTTCGCTTTCTGTTCAGAATGGCAATGACAGGATTAGAATTTCAGAGCTCAGGATCCAGTTCATTAGTGGCATTAGTCTGTTTTACAGCTGTGCACAAGAAAGATGAGGATTTGGCATGCTTTTTCCCTTTAATACTAAAAATCCAGTGAATGCATTATTGAAATTGTTGGGGTTTTTATTTTTTTATTTCTTCCTTTTCTCTTTGCCTTTAATATTACCAAGTGCCTTGATGCTAACAGAAAGAATTTTTGGGTCTCTATGAGAATGTGAAAAAAATTGGTAACCTACACTGAGTTACTCTATGCTGAGAAGATGCATAAATTGCAGAGTGAAATTTTCTTCTATATAAACATGTTATTTGTATTTTATTCAATAGCATAACTCAGATCAATGTATGCTTGCATGTATGCTGTCTTGGAAATCAAAGAAGCTATATAGATAGATATTTGTAGATATATGTATTTATCAGTAGCTTTGCTTTTTGGTTGTAACAAGTTAGAAGAAGGCTGATAATGAACCCTGTTGTAAGGGACATTGTCTCTGCTCTTCTATTTTTTCTCTGTAAAGCACATTTTGAGTTGCAAAGAGGGAAAAAAAAACCCAACCCAAAACATTTTTCTTTCTTTCTTATTGTATATATTGTTCTGAATAAATTATTATTTCAGTGTCTTAATAGAAATGCTGGTTCTGAATATAATTGTGCTAGGGGTTTTTAATATTAGCATAAAATACCAGCAAGAACTAGAGGTCAACATGCATTGTCTTATGTGAAGGAACTTCAGATGCATTCAATGAAGTCAGTCAAAGTTCAAGATTCTTTTCTTCAGTCTGTTTTAGCTTATTTTTCTCTTCTATGAATTAAAAAATTGTTTCTGTTTTCAGACTACACTACTAACTGAACTCTTTAGTAACCAGTTATTTGTGTCACTGCAGATAAAATTTGAGATCAAGTTCCCCTATATCTGAAGGCTTTATTATTGCTTAAAGGAGCTGATATTCACTTTAAGTCTGCTTCAGATACAGTTTTATATACGACCAAATATCATTATAAAAGATTCATTCATCACAGTCATTACCTAAATTATTCTGAACCAATAGGTCTAGTGTATGTTATTAAAACACACAAATTTTTTTTTTAATTTTTAATTTTACTTTCGGTCTAATCCTGAATCAAAGGATATTACCATAGTTATGTGTCTTAGCACTATTGGACAACACTTTGCCTGTTTGTATACTCTGACTAAATTTCTTTCTGCTGTAAGGGATTCCTAACTCCATCACAGTTTCCAGAGGTCATTTAAGTTCCACTTATGTTCTGCTCTGCAAATTCCCTGTCCCTGGTGTCACACTCTTAATCTCCTGACATCTCAGAAAATACTAAACTTTAATGTACAATGTAATGGTTATTCCTGGGACCGTGCCATGTATCTTGGCTGGTTTGACTAGGCAAAGCAATGCCCTGGGCAGCAAACTACCAGGGGCAGCTGCTTTCTTTAGCTATTCACAAGACTGACTGATGCTGGCAGGCAAGTAGAAATGGTTTGAATCATCATCCAATGATAGCAGCAGCAGCCCACCCTAGGGACATCAGTTATTACCATCTTGCCCAAAGGAGCTAGATGTCTTTTTCAAGATTGCAGCTTACCTCCTGCCAGGGCAATCACATTCCTTTGAATTTATCCCCTTTCCCGTGGGAGCCACACCTTTGGTCTGGGACTCACACCTTAGAACTCAGCAACTGCATTTTGAAATAATGTCCCACAAGCCTTGGGCTCTGTGCAGTTATCCTGAGGTTATAGCAAATAGATCATGTCATAAGAGATTGTGTGCAAACCAATGCTCCATATCTTTGGGAAATTAATAATATAATTTTCTCTTAAAATAGTGAAGCTCATTTTTTCTATCAGGCACCAAAATCTAGGTCTTCACATTGAGTTTAACCTTGCATGAAATATTCTTGATTCTATGTACATCTCCATGCTCACATGTTGTAGTATTCTGTCTCTACTACTAGAGAAATAGCAGACAAAATGTAACAAGAAAAAGAAATTTCCTTGGTTGGTTTGTTGTTTGTAAAAAATAAGTCATTGTCTTCACTCCTTTATTCCTTTTGGATTTCTCTGACTCCTGAACTCTTTTCTCAAAACACAGATTTGAGGATTAAGTGTTAATCGTCTCCTGTGACCATGAGTAACAAAAGGTGCCAAAACTGATGTGACAAAACTCTCTCTCTAAACCCTGCTCTAGCATCTAAATATTTTATATACCCTGTGCGGGCAACACAACACAATGTAAAGTACTTTCACTTGACGGTTGTAAATTATGAAACAGCTCCCAGTTTTCCTGAAACCCTAGGTGAAATCTAAGGTCACTTGCCAAGATGTGTCTTGCAAGTAAATCAGCTCTACCTTCATAAGGAAAACAGTTTAGACAGATGGCCATTTAGAGTCCATTGTTTCACTAGGGAGGACAAAGACAAGAAAATGGAGAACAGACCATGTTAGGGCAAATCTTATGGTAAAATATGCAATTTTTCTTTCTTTATTGCACCATGAATTGAAAGTGCTAACTAATTGAAAGAGGAAGATAGACATAGCTGCAATATTAAAAGTATTAAGGTGACATTTGATGTATTTGTAATAACTGCTTGCCTACCCATATTAGATAAGGTCTTAAGTGCTGTGCTACGTGATCTTAAATTACTGAGAACTAGGATATAGAAAACCTATATTCCTTGAAAGACATGAGCAAAAATAACTTCTCATTCTCTTAACACACAGTCTGCCATCTGATTTGAGAATTCCACTTCAGAAAGGATTTTTCCAGATCACAGACTAATTGCATTTAAATTTCCAAGTCATCCACATGACTGGAAGAGGAATGAAAACAATCCATTTGTAGTAGGTGTATTTAAAAGAAAGAACCCAATGTAGTTTTTTGTCCAGGTTTCCTTATAAGGTGTGGCATATATGGTAAAAATTGTTCCAGTCCTTCATGTAGAATATGATATAAAAATTATCTGCTAAATCATGTCCTATGAGGCTGACTTTCCATACATTTTTTTGGAAGTTATTGGTTTCTCCTGCAGAACCTTTCCAGTTGGTATTTCACTTGAGCAGGAGTAACAACTGAGTCCAAAGGGCTCTTTTTGCCACTGAAATTACACTAAGCTAATTTTTGCCTACGTCTCCCTGCACCGGTGTATTATTTGGACCCATTGTGCTGCATATTCTCACACCCTGTTTCCCCAGCCTGCCCAGGGACCACATTTTTTCAGAGATGTATTTGGAGAAGAGTTCCAGAAAATGGTAGATTATTTGGTCTTACAAATCTACTTATGGAGTGCAGCCTGTGTGCCCAAGTTGTTTGGCCGTACCTGAACACCCTACCATTATCACACCATTGGCAGGTATTGCTCAGATCATAGCATTCCTATCAGCTCTTCTTCTTTCATAAAATTAGAATCACTAATTCCCATTTACTCACTAATGTTCTGGATATCTGTCATGAAAATCTTGGGTATGAATTAGTCCCCTTCAACCAAAGTACAGCATTACGTCACTGGAGTTATTTTTGAGAGCAGTACAGTGACAATTGGGTCAGTGGAAGTAGGATAAGAAACTAACACAGACTGTGTTTCCAACTGCTCTTTAAAAATATGCAAAAAGTAACAGGAAAATGGTGTCGGGAAAGAAGAAGAATAAACATTAATAATAGCAAAAAACCTTAATAAAATAGATAATTCCCTTCAAAGACTCACAAATAAAACTATGGAAATGTACTTTTGTGGGCTAGCCATAACTGTATAAGATGCACAGTTTCTGAGGTCAATACAAAAGTTTAAGATTTCTTTCAGGGATACATAGAATTTATAAATATGATTATTTCTACTTTTTTATTTCACACATCTTTAACTTTTTGTTGTTCTTAAAAGTGATTTCTTCCTGTGAATTCTTTTGTATGTCACAGAGAAATGACATGTAGACATATATAGTATATCTATTGTATGGATTATAATCTGTCCTTCTGATAAGTACTTAGAGCCAGAAATTTATTGGAGACCTCTGGCCTACCCTTGACATCAGCTTTCTTGATTTATGCCAAAATTAGACCATTTTCTCCATGTTTCCTTTCTGTCTTCTTATTTTTGATGCAACATGCTGGTAGAAAAACCCTCCCAAAGGTGTGATGGCAATATTTAGCTTGCTTTTATTTTTCTCCATAAATATACATATACACATACCTATGTATGCGTACACCTATATATTTTAGAAGTAGAATATTAAAATTTTTTTCCATGTCACTGAATACTACACCAGCTATGCAGTGGTTTTTTGAATTTCTAAATTTAATTTTTATTTTTACACTCTATGAAATATTGTGGCATCAGATAAGTAACTTTAAAGTAATTAACACAAGATAATGATATAGGATGATTAATGTAGCAATTAGTATAGGATAGGAATTTTTAGTTATAAAGTATTTAAATATGAAACTTGACTTTTACAGCAGCTCACTTAATATACAAGTAAGTGTGTAATTTTCTGCTTTGTGAGGTTATATCCTTCTCATTAATGAAATAATAAGTTCTAAAGAAAAACAAGATATCTTTTATGACAATGTTGTTTTAACATCCCAAATATTCTAGAACTTTCTGAAATAGTGTACTAATGATGTAACATCATGAGCCAAAGTCCACTTTCCATTACATCAGTATTTCCATCCTACAGGATGAATGAAGCATTTTAAAACAAAAAAGCCTCACTTTTTAAGGGATAGATGAATGTCCTGCCTCTTGAAGATAATTTGAAAGAAAGTTGAGAGCAGCAGCCACTCTTAGTTATGTAAATTATAAATAGTCCTTTTAATCATCTGACAGATACATGTAGTGAAGTGCTATAAGGTTTTTTGGCTTCTTCTCAAAAGGTAGCCCAAACCAAAGTTGTGTGTTTGTCAGACACCATGTGTCCCACTGTTCATGTATACAAATTATTGTAATCACCACACTAACCCAAAAATAACAAAACAAAACAGAAACTTTTGCAGAAAAAAATAAAAATATGTAGCAAATGTCATAAAAGAAGACCGCCTCAAAAGTTGGGGTGTTTTTTTGCTTAGGATTAGATTTGTTTACAGAGAATCTCTTTAGACCCTGGGATGTCAGAAATAATCTGGATGTAACAAAGGGCTTCTAGTCTTGCTTTTCGGTTCTTCAGGCTTCCTGTTTATCTTCAAACAAGAAAGGCTTTGAAACACTGTATTTGTTTATCTTCAACTTCTGAGCTTTCTTGCTGTCGTACTGCTCAATTATTTCTTACATTAAAATCAAAAGGTTACGCTATCCTACGGAGAACCCAGTACCTTTCCTAAGTAAGACTCCATCATCAAAACATCTTGAAAAGATATCAAATGAAATAAAATACTATAATGAGTTAATACTGTTTTCACTGAGTTTCAGTTTTAACTTTTTTATTACCTTATATTTTATATAAGGTCTTTATACCTTATATTTTCTTTTCTTTGTGTAGTTAACATTGATTTTTATTTGAAAACCTCTCTGAATGACCTGTGCCGTCTTTCCTTGTCTCTGCTTTAAATTTCCCTTCTATGCATTTTTCGCTTTTTTCACTTGCATTACAAAAAAATAATTTCTTTGTCAGAATCCTGGTTAGTCATATTTAAGATTTTTTCTTTTTCAATATCTCTCAATTATGTTTTTGTCTGCACTTGTGATCTTGTTTTCTATTGTTTCTCATTTCTGTTCCCTATTAAAGTCTGACTTAATAACTACTAGCACATGTCAATAAATGCTATCTTCACTCCCAGCTAGTAGAAAAGGTTCATGTCATTATTTTTGGCTCTCCTATTCTCTTTCAACTTTTTATTTCTATTTAAAATACAAACCTTTTGACAATGACATTTTCTTTACTACTCCAATCCTAGATACTTGGAACTTGGTTTAGTACTTACTGATGTTCAAAATTATCATTATTTACCAAAGCAGGGTTTTGGGGGTTTTCCCCCCTACATAAGCTAATGAAAATGTGCATAACAGCACACTGTACACAAAACAATGCAATTCTCTGTATTTTTAAGACAAACATTTTGCTTCTTTGAATTCTGCATCTCTCAAGTATAATTCAGTTTTTACATTACATACTTAATTATTTTTTTGAACTTTACTCCATGACATATTAAGAAATTCTGGTTTTTCTTATTTCATCTTTACACTGTCATAATGTGTTTCATTGTGTTGTAGAGATAGAATCACAAAGGAGCTGAGAATTCTGATTCTGTAAATCATCTAAACTCGTTACTACTGAAGTTCTGCAAACCTATGTTTCTTGTTTTCTTTTATTTTCTTTTTTCATACAGAAGTTATATTTTCTAATGGAATAGAGTTAATATGTAAGTGTATTTTATTAATTTCAGTGGAAAATTAATTTATATGAAAACTACTGGTTTCTTTTGAGTTTTACAAACATTGCATTAATATGGAAATATAAAATTATTAAAACTCCCAAGATTTCTTTTAAGTGAAATTTTATGTTTATAGTATTATATTAACAGGAAGTCATCCAAATAAGTACAAACCACTCTAAGTTAGGCAATCTATTAAGTTAGAAACATTGTTACCAGGTTTCTTCCATGTGTAAGGAGGACAGATAGATATGTCTAAGAAACAGTCCAGACTACCTAAGATTTGAACCATACTTTTTAGACCACCGGTCTCCGCTTTAATTATATAAAATAAGTTAGGAGGAATTCTCAAGTTATAGCACTCCTACTTTAGTTACATTTGTGTCAAAACTCAGGTGAATGTAAAACCAAAGTACATTGCATGCTCATATTTTTATTTTCCGCCCCAAATGTACCTGATGAAGAATTTCTGACTTGTTGGCGCAGATGCACATGGAGAGAGAGAATCTAATCTGACATTTCTTCATCAACTGTTGTATTGGCACAAGCCAAAAACAGTTCCTGTAGAGGGTGTCAAAATACAGAACCTGGACATTTCTATTGAAATTCAACAACAGAGTTATTTCATAATTTACAGCCCATCTGGACCTGAGCCTCCATTTTCTGCCAAATGAGCACCTTGGCAAGAGTATGAGTTGTTAATTTTATGGTATCGCATTTTTATTAAATACTGAGCATGTAGTACTCTGAATTTATGTCATGCTTTACAAACAGATAATAAAATACAGTTCCCCTCCCAATTCTGTGATGAGATTACAAAAGACAAAACAGAAATGTTTCAGAAATTAAAAAATTGAGGAGATAATGAAGAAAGAAAAAGTGGAAAAACACTGAACCTTATTTCAAAGAACCTTATTTGAAGTGAAAGATGTATCAGCCTGGCAGGGAAAAGAATCAAACTTTCCAAACTGCATTATGAGAGAAGGCATGAAAGTCAGTTTGGGGAAAAAATATCAGATGCACAGAGAAGAGAACAGGGAAAGAGAATTTATCTAAAACATCTGTCTCTGTATCTCCAGATCAATTAATACAATGACATCTTTCTTAAACTCCTCCATTACCTTCAATTTGGGTTCCTGAAAATAACATTGACTTATTTAAGAAGTCAATTTGAAAATAACTACATTTTTTACATCTTTATAAATGTATTGAACAGCATATGATTGAAATCAGATCATAAGCACTAACCTCTCCTTGATTTCCTACCTCTCATTTGATTATCAGTCAATTAAAATGTGTTCTATGGATTGTGCCTCACAACATACTCATTCACTCCGTCAAAGGACTCTGCTATTTTTTAATTTTTTTTTAAAATTTGACTTTCTATTGCAAGACCCTGAATAACCACTTTTTTCTGGAAGAGATATATGTGGATATAACAAATATCAAGAATGCTGCCATGGTCAGAAGTATAGGAGAAGCAAACAGTTATGGAACAGCATTTTGGATACTCAGAAAGATAAGAGACCAAAAACTAAATAGAAGGATATCTGTCTCAAACAGTGTTATGAAAATCACATTAACAGGGCCTGAAAAGTCAATCTGATCAAGGTGGGAAAAACAATACTCTGTATCAACTGTTGAAGCTGATCCAGGTAGTTGAGGGGATATAAAATTCTTTCACCTGTTGATAAAAGTTTCTCTGGGGTAGATACAGGTTGGGTTTTTATGCAGTAATTTTCAAAAAGCCTGTTGGACTTCATTTATGTTTTTTTACCTTAAACGTGTGGATGCACCATAAGAGCCTCCCACAAAAATCTCTCCTTGTGTGAACAACTAGTTTATACTACCCAGAAGAATCCAGAATTAATAAGAAATCAACAGTTTATTCCATGGTAGAATTTTCTGTCTATTCTTCCAAGCAGTTAAGGATTTAGAAGAAACAAACAAGCAAAAAACATCTAGAAATTTTCACTATAATTTTTATTAAATTAAATTGAAAAAAATTGGGAGTACAATATACAGAATGGTCACTCTATGACTGTATAGGAAAGTTATTTAGCACTGTACTTTGAATTAGAGCATATCTGACAAGCAGATTTTTAAAACATCTAAGTATGGTCAACTTTTTGTCACTTTCAATTAAATACACTTAAAAAGAAGCAATAATATGTATGGTGATCCTTTTTCCCCTGTAAAATTGTACTTTGTTCATAGTACAAACCTGTATGATTACTAATACTTGATAGAGATTTTTTGTTTGCTTGTTTTTAAAATTCAAAATTCATAGAGGTTTCTCTGTTCCTGTATACCTATTATGAGAAAAAAAACTTATAATGAAGCTCAGCTCATTGTTTTATTGATTTTAATGTTCAAATAGATGCTCTCATATAAAAGAAACTGTTTAAGCTGGGTGTGATGACCTATAATGGCCTAACTAATCTGTTTCTTTACATGAAATCCATTTAAGACGAAATGATACTTCATTTTTTCCCTGTTTTTGTCCACTATCTACAATATATGAGTCAGCACTGAATTAAAGCTCTTTTCCTTATACTGTTTTCTGTAAGGTGTGATGTGTAAGAAAAAGCCAAGGTATCCAGCATGTATTAATATAAAACCTGACAATCATTTTGTAAACAGAGATTGTCATAGCCCTATGTATTGCTTATAGGTAAAATCACCTTAATACATAGTGCCAATTCAAAGCTTCAAACATTTTCTAACTAGGACAGGCTTTATGTAAGTTCAGAAGATTAAATGTTAAAATATCCCATCAGTTCTGGGGGAAAAAAACCCCCAAACATAATTTTTGTTGTGCAATGAAAAATATAAGGGGCATTTAAAGAACCTAACAATGGGAAAGAAATAAGTAAACTACTGTATGTTTTTGTTGCATTGGTTGAGTTTTGTTTTTTTTTTTTTTTGTATTTTGTTTTTATAATAGAATAATAGAATCATTTAGACTGGAAAAGATCTTTAAGATCCTGGAGTTCACCTGCAAACCTAGCACTGCTAAATCCACCAATAAACTATGTCCCTAAGCACCACATCCACATGTTTTTTGAACACTTCTAGGGATGGTGATTCCACCACTTCCCTGGGAATCCTATTTGAGAGCTTCTCAACCCTTTTCAGTAACAAAATTTTCCTAATATCCTATCTAAACCTACTGTGGTGCAACTTGTGGTTCTTTCCTCATGTGTTGTCCCTTATTGCCTGGGAGAACAGGCCAACCTCCACCTGGCTACACCCTCTTTTCAAGTAGTTGTAGAGAGTGACAAGGTCTCCCCTCAGCCTCCTTTTCTCCAGGCTAAACAACCCCAGTTCCCCCAGCCGCTCCTCAGCAGACTGGTGCTCCAGACCCTTCACCAGCTCTGTTGCTATTTGGATGTCCTCCAGCAAGAACGTCTGTTCTTATAATAACAACAAACACAAAAAGAGTCACTTCTATCAATATCACTAACTTAAAATTCTTGAAAAATCTGGCACCTTTTAAAAATATTTTTCTCTTCATGTTGGTTAGCAGATCATAGTTCAATATTGAAAGGCAGTGGGTGAAATGGTTAAATGAAAAAAAATGTACATACATATATTGATATTTTTTTCCTACACATTAATCCATACTTTAGTAAAGTTATTCCATACAAATCAATGAGTTTTAGAAATTCAGTAAGTGGTCTTTCAGCCAGATGTAAATATTTGATAGCATTTTCAGATATAAATCATTTTTATTCTACTAAACTTAACCTTTTTATATAGCTTATGTTGCTTACTGCAAAAATAATGGACTGCTGAAGATTAAACAAACTTATCTCATGGAATGTAATGACATTCCATGGTTAAAATCAAAGGTGCCAGATAGACAGCTTATGAAAGCAGTACTCCCAGAAAAAAACTCTGTAGGAGAAGTCACATTGAAATAGACACAAGGCAAGTTTTTCAACATAGCATGGTCAACGCTCTTCCTCTCTGTCCTTTAAGAAATCTTATTGTTGAAAAATTAACACAGTCTTAATACATATTCCTTGGCTTCTATGCTAAAACTACATCTAATAGCAATTGGACTGAGGCTGTAAATTTTTTATAAATGGCACAGTACCACACAGCCATTGTGAATAAGTAAAGCGTCTAATTGCCTAAGATGAACTGATTGCAATGTCCCAAGAGGCAGGGGAAAGTTCTGTAATTTTTTTACCAATGCCTAAAATATCTAATCTGTCTCCCACTGCAGATGTTGGACGTGCCAAGGATGTAGAGATGCATTATGGTTTTTTGTTTCCATCACAAAAAACTGTATTCTGTAAGATTTTCCTAATGTTAAGTCACAAAATCTGAAAGCGACTGTAAACACTGACAGTGTAATTTGAGTGGGAGTTGGTCACTGAAATGAACTCCTTCATTTCTAAGAGGAGATCTACAAAATAGAGAAGATGAGTACAGCTATGAACCAGCTGCATTTCAGAGGACAGTCACCAAGCAGATCTGTCCCATTATGCAATTATCTGTTTATTGCATTTTGTGTATTTGAAATGAACAATTCACTTCTTTAGAAACACTTGCTGCTCTCTGTTAACTATTGAAGTAACCTGTCACCAAAACTGCCAAGGGTTACAAAGGTACTTCAGAGCAAAACTTTCAGAAAAAGTGGATTTACTTTTCCAAATAGAAAGTCAAAAACATGATGTAAAAAGATGAAAAGTAGAAATGAAAACTCACTGAGGTGAGATCTGAAAGAAACTGGATGAGCTGATCCTGCTTAGGGTATCCCTTCTCAAGGGGTTACTGGGTGTTACATTCATACATGAGATTAATAGAAACAGATACACAGTGAAAAGTGTAAGATTATCTTCATCTGTCTAATTGTCTAAGCTGATTACTTGATTACCCTTTAACCATCAAAGGAAAGTGACAGGCATCTCCAAAGGAAACCATGTCATCTGTTTCGCACAGTGTGACCCAACCCATGCAGTTTCTTTCTCTCCAGTCACTGCAGGGGAAAACAGCTGGGATTACTTTTAAAGTCAATTCTTTGTGTATTTTTTAGGCAATGGTAGAAAAGAGAAGTTTACCAGGTAGTAGTGATAGGTAGACTCGTAAGAAATGTCGGGAAGGCAATACAATAATTGGCTACTATATAGCAATAACTGGCTGATAGTTACATGAAGATGTTTTCTTGCTGTGCTAAGAACAAATACAGACTGAAAAAGATGAATGATAATGGTATGTGGAAAGTAGTTAAAGGCTTGAATAAAGCTACTTTCTCAAATACTTTTATGTGAAAGTGAGAGGTTGTGGAAAAGGTCAGAACAGTGTCAGTATCAGGTTTAAAATGAGGTTTTATGAGACGGCTACAGTAAATTAGTTAACATGTTTTAGAGATCTTAGCTCGGAAATGACAGAAAATATCAATTCTAACTAAATTTCTAATTAAAAGGATTAACAGAAATATTAACCATCTATGATGTAGAAATATTAGGCATCACATGCAAAAAATATTATAAACATAATATTTCTAAAGAAAAATTGTAATTCTAAATGATTTTAATTCTAAATAATTCTACTAAAGAAGTACTTATTTATTTCAGCAGTAAATACATCCACATACAAATTTAGATAGAGAGATAGATAGATAGATAGATAGATAGATAGATAGATAGATAGATAGATAGATAGATAGATAGATAGATAGATTTTACAAAAATTAAAAACAGCCTGCTCATAATATTTCTCTTAAGAATATGTTACCAACACTCCAGTGCTGATCTATAAAACAATGTTTTTCCAGCAAATGAAGGACCTTGATGTATGTAACAGACATTGATGCCAAGTTCTAATGGAAAACTATTATACAGACTGCTACTAAGCAAAGTATTTCCTTATTTTCTGCATGTCAGATTTCCTAGGTACAGGGTCTTTTAGTATTTTTCAAGCTTAATCTAACATCAATTCAGTGACCATGGCCTTTCTGGAACTCTGCCTCAATCCAGCAATGAGTATAAAGGGTGATGCTGAGATCTTATGAAATTGGAATTATAGTACACAAAACCAGTCTAAGCAGTCACCATTACCCATTGAATCTACACATTTCACTCTCTAATGACTAAACCCAGATTCTTGTAGATGATCAAGAGGTGAAAGACTCAAAGCTCTCAGATGCTTCCAGAATCGTGTCTTGAGGAATAGAGCTTGCTGTTTATCCAGATCAACAAATATTTCAGTTATCTCCTTTGTACCCACAACTATCATCCAAGTGCAACTTTAATCCTCTGCAAACAAGACCTGTGCATGCAGTAATGCAATACACAGTAAGGTACTAGTTGGATCACTTTCCACATGTACTATGAGAATTACATCAAGATTTAGCACAAAATGATGCCACTATGCTGATTCTACACTGTGGGGTATAGAGAAGGATTACCGAGCAAAAAGTCTAGGGTTAGGTTTGCCTTTTAAGAATGACTTTTGAGGGTGTGGGCAGACCTAGCTTTCTGCGTAAGTCTGAGGGGGTTGGAATTACCACTGTAAACCCATCTGTTCTCATCAGTCTGTCTGTCATTCTCAACAATCTATGAATAGCTGCCATCAAGACCTAATTCATTTTAATCAGAATGGTCTCAATCATCTTAAACAGCTTTAAAAGTTGAAAACTTTGCTGACATGACTCCAATTCACCGCAAGTGGCTACAGAACAGTCACAGAAGCTATGTTGGAGCCATACCAAGGTATAGAGGGAAGGAATGGGCTTCTGTAGGTTGGAAGTTTGTCAATTTAAAATGGGTCATTGTTCTTTGGTGCAATTGCAGGGTTCATATATGCCTGTGGGTGCATTGTTTGGCCAATATCTATAAATTCTGAGCAACATTAATATATGTTCAGCAAACAACACTGCTGCTTTCTCTTTGCTTCTTTTTCATCACTTTTTTTTTTATTGTTCCTTCTCTTTCTTCCCTCTTCAAATCCACTTACAATGCAGAAGAAAACCCAGCACTTTTCTTAGTCCTCTAAATGCAATTGGTATTTGGGTGGTGTTTCTATACATTCTGACAAAGTGCAAAATAAAAATATTTGTCAAGCTCTTTGAAGCTGAACAGCATATTAAAAATGTTTATTCAATTCTTTTCTTAACTTGAAAAAAATGCAGTGAGTGTTATTTCTTTATGTTTAATATGTTTTTAATTATTTAAAGCAATCATGTTTACTGTATCATTTGGTAAAACAGATTTATGTTTACTTTCATCACCACAGAAAAGATAGATCTGTAAAGGTAATAAATCTTTAAGTGCTTCATAACCCTACGCAGTCTTTATAGGTTGAAAGATAATCAATAATCATGACAGAAAAACTGCATATGATTCATCTTTCAACTCAACTTGCTTCTCTGTGACACAATGCCAATAGATGAGAATGTAAATGCCACGATCAATTTTTTTTATAAAAATACCTGGACTTGAAAGGCTATTCATTAGAATTACTTTCCTAGGCAAAATTAACACTGGATGGATCTTCCATGTTCACTACACTTCACATGCTGTCAGATTGCACTATCCAATTATGCTGTCTTTGCTGTTTAGGGCAAAGTACCTCTGACTGCAAATTTAGCTGTATTTATACTTTTATTCTGACAGTGTTTTCTATTTCTAATTCATTAATGTGAGCAAGTTCTAGTGAGGGGTTTTCTACCCAATGTAATCAATTATTGTTGAATAATTCAATAGATTGAATTTCATTTTAAATAAGCAGCTTTTCGTTTCTGAAGTGGCAGTATCCCAAAGTGTCAGGCTTTTCTTGCTGAATCAGAGTGCTTGAGCTCAGACAGCCTTCAAGATGCTTGTTGTCCTGGTGATATCCTTCATAGTATCACTTCAGCAAAATTAAAGTGCCCAGTAATCAGGAATTTAAATTTACCCGTACAGGTACTATTTCAGACAGGGCTCTCAGAATCAGGATTTTTATTTTCACTAATATATTTTTTTGCTGTTGTTTATTCTGGCCTGTAAATAAGGACAAAATGTGTCAGGAACAGTGTTTGAAATTATTACTGGTTTTTCTTCTTCTTCCCCTCCCCTCTTCCCCCTTGAAACTACAGAGACTTATAGTGACAGCACAACCTGGAAAGTCACTCTGTAATTCTCACTTGGGAAGAGAAACTTGCTCTAGCTACTTAAAACCCTCTTTTGCCTGAAGGTATTGCAGTTTTGGCCTGATACTGCTACTCTATCGAAAGTAAAAACTATGTCAACATGATTAGTGACACACTGAACAGCTAAATTGTGACTTAATTTTAACCAGAAAAATGGTCAGTCTCATTGGATATCAACACACTTATTAATTGTGCCCGAACTAGTGAAAGAAAAACTGACACAGAAGCCCTGTTTGTAAAATCAGGTTCAGAATGAGACTGTCAAGTGCACAGATTACAGGATAATTATGTTCAGCCCATCATATTCTATACTGAACAGTTAAAAATACCATATAATTACTTTTTGAAATATTTTTGTTGTGTTTTTTACTTTAATAGAGTTTATAAGACAAGCTCTTTGCCATTCCAAGTTTTGAAGCACATAGCATTAATGTGTTTAAGATTGTTGCATTAAATTAAAATATAGCTTAGCTTCATAAGCAATGAAATATATATTTAATTCTATTTTTAGTTTTATTGTTTCTCACTCTAGAGTTCATACTATATGTACAATAAATTACAGAGAAAATGAAATATGGCAAAATATTACCTTAACAAATGCAACTAATTTCAGATATTAATCTGATACATATTTGTTCAGGGTTTAATAATGCATGCTGTGTACCTCAGAGACTGGGTTGGTGCAAGTAAATAGACATTGTCTTGGGATTATATATGTTGGGTTACACTATTTTATTATTTACTTATTATTTCAATTCCAGTTGACATTCATTATGCTGTAGACTGCAATAAATAATTCTACCATGGTCACTAGATTGAAGTTCTTTTGAAACTTTATTCTCCTCTTGTTTAAGATATATGTAGCACTCACATTTCCATTCAAAATGAAAGCAAATGTAAGACTGTTCAGAAACTTGAACTCTCTGTCCAGAGTGCATTCAACTAGATATTTCTGTAGAGGAGGTGTGTGCCAGTGAAAATAAGGAGAAAAAGCACCTCATAAAGCCTGATCAACCTTCCTGCAAGAACATGAAATATGAGGGATTTGGAAACAATTGCTCTCGTTAATTGCTCTCAGAAAATTCTGTCTGCACTCAGATATGAAAAGACATGTATGTATTTTTTGCAAATAATGATAACTTTAGAAATTATATATATACCAGACAGACTGGTACCTGTTTAAAATGTTTGTCAGTGACTATTTTCTTGCAAACAAAAGTATGGGTGCTGGTGGGTGAGGAGAGCAAGAGGATTAGTCCATCTTTGGGTCTTGCTGCGGTGTGGGGCTGAACCATCTTTTTGACCCATGTCTGGATGTGGTACCCTGTCAGTGAGCTGTTTCAAGTAGCACAAATACAAACAGATAAGATAATGGGAGGTGGATTTCCAACTCTTGCTGGACTTCAGCAAGTCTGACTTTTACAATTCTTTGAAAATTTCATTCCTTCTGAACTAATTTTTTACCAGCTCTTCCCAAGTTAAGTAGTATCTATTTAGAAAAA
Source organism: Orthonyx spaldingii (assembly GCA_013397795.1). Taxonomy (NCBI): domain Eukaryota; kingdom Metazoa; phylum Chordata; class Aves; order Passeriformes; family Orthonychidae; genus Orthonyx; species Orthonyx spaldingii. The sequence continues at coordinate 41,752 of VZTJ01001071.1, forward strand.
AAAAAACACTGTACATGTATTAATACCACAATTTAAAGCCAAGAGACAGAAATTAGCCTGTAACAGATAGCAACTCAATACAGTACAGAGGCAACATAATCTTTTATAAGTATTACAAATATCCAGAGATTTAAAATTTTTGTTCGTTTTAGACTAATCTTGAGGAATACTCACACAAAAATCATCTGTTGAAACGTATGTACAAAATAGAATTTTTTTATTCTCCTTTAGAAATTGCACTATGAAATATTAATTGAATTTTGTAGTTTGTCATAGGTAGGTATGAGGACAAAAATATTTGTTTCAGTGCACTATATAATAGACACAACACCCCACCGTGTAAACAAATTTTCATATAATAACTTAAAATTCTTATGATAAAAAAGTCTTTCAAGTTCAAATATCTAATATATCTTGACATTTTATTAAGCTTAATAAAAGGTTTCACTACTGGCATAGCCCTCCAAAATACCTGAGGAAGGGCATATATTGATACCACACTATAAAGCCATCTTGCAAGACAAAGCTGAACAATTATTTAAGTTAGCAACTAAAGCAGTGCATGTAATAAAATTTAGAGTATACCAGGAATTGTGTATGCTAAAATGAAAAACCATATATATATATATATAAAATTTACTAATTCTTCATAAAACTTAGTGGATTATTTAGGGATCTGATTTATGCTGTTTTATACCGTGAAATATGCTATAGTGTGAAATTTGTTGCACATTCATGGAACGTATACAGTCACTCTTAACTATGTGCGGATGTGCAGTTCCACTGAGATGAGTCCAGAATTAACCTGGTTTTTAAATTTACTATCTAAACAGACAAATATCATGTCCAAGGGATCTGATGAAAATCTCTGTGTTCTCTCTGCCTTTCAGAGCATAAATTAATAAGAAATATGGTTTGCCACAGTATTATTACTTAGTTCTTATAATGAAAACAAAAGACAGGTAAACATAGACTCTTCTTCCCTAGTTGTCTGGGTTATGTGGTTTTGATTTTTTTTTTCATTAAATAGAATGATTGACAAGAAAATAGGATGATTCACTTATTTTTACATGAAGGGGTTTAAAGAACAATTTTATTATTTAGAATAGCAACAGTTGTTGAACTACCCAATATTTAGCTTTTGGGGGGTCAATGTTCATTTAAATAGTGGTCAGTCACTTTCTGCTTCAGCACATTAAATAGTAGATTGCATTGAGATGAAAACTGGTTAATTGAACAGGTTTTTTTACATTGGAGTACTTTAAAATGTTACATATTTTAAAATCTTACTTCCTCATGTTAAAAGTAGGAGCTACTGCTATCAATCAATATGAAAAATTTCCCCATGGTGGTGAACTAGCTAAGTATTCTCTGATCACACTGAATAAAATATGAGGTAGTGGTGTAAAGTTTAATCATCCTGTTTCCTCAATTTCCTTATTTCCTTTCAACAGCAGCCACTGGGGGAACAATTCACTTTTCTGCTTTGTGGAAAGCTCAGGCTAAGGATTTTCTGAGCTCTTTTAATTACTTAGTTTAAGCTAGAGATGCCATAGGACCCACTAAGCAACAATAAGGGGTAATGACTTATGCATAGAAAATTGGAAAGTGTTCATCTTGGTAGAACAAAGGAGAATAAAACAGAACAAATGGCAAGTAAAATTGAAAATACAGAAGAAAAGATGGTGAGCTATATAGATTTCAAAAGCAATCTATAGCTGCAATTAGAAACTATGCATTAAATCAATTTTTAGCTCTTTTGAGGAATTGAAAGTCACAAGGGTAGTTCAGAGTACTGTACCTACTTAATAGATTATTGATTTTCCAAAAAAAGATAGTAGGACATCTTTCATGTAGAGCTATCAAATTCACACTTATGGTACTTTTACATTCCTTTTTTTCCTGCACTTTTTTTGCTTAGTTGACTGTTAATTGTACTTTGGTTTAGTATTGAGGCAACAAATTCATGATTGCTTTTGGGAAGTATTGTCTCCCAGACACATATTCTTTAGGATATCTAAATGAAACCCTGATAAAACTTTTGCAATCTTTTCTATAGCTGTAAAGTTATAAGAGAATATGAGATATTGAGTGCTATTGAGGATAGAAGTGCTAGTTCAGTGTTTTGGTCTTCTTTGCTACCTCACCCTTCCAGCAAGACCCGGAGAAAATCTACCTTGCTTTCCTTGTCATTTGCTGTAGCAAGGGTAATCACACCAGGAAGAGTGGCTGTTAGAAAATTCCTGATGCACTAATGAGATCTCTAGACTATGACAATAGCCAGTTCTGAGCCAGTTTCATGCAGAGAGGAAGAAAAAGGTAAGGCATCCTTAAAGTGATATTATAAAATATAGGTGCAATGCAAAAGACCATTGCCTTTTATGTGGAGTTCTGAAAAGAGGGAAGTGCCAAAAGTCACAATTCCAATACGGACTTTGATTTTTTATCACTTTTGCATACAAAATATTCAAGACTTTTTGAAGGAACTATTCTAATTCTATTAGGCTTCAATAGCTATTTTATTTCTGTCTATTGGCTATACAAGCATTTGAACCTGAAGCAAATAAAAGCTTAGAAATTAATAGGCAAGATAACATAATAATTCACATTTAAAGCAAATTATTGAAAGATTCATGCCTAAAATATAACTTATGCAACACTGATATTTGTATAGACACTCTGATCTGCTACTGTGATTTTACATTATGCAGCTTATTTTCTACTACAAAATATGGCTAACTGCACACATAACCTGAAGAAAAATCTGTTCAAGGCAACTATGAACAGAAGTGACCAAGCAAAAAATTTCTGAAGTTTAGGAAGTTATTCTGCGGAGGAGTTATGACTTTTATTCCATATTCAGATTCCTGAATATCCATTATTTGTTGCTGTCTTAAATAGGATGCAAGACTAGAAAAAGCTTTAAATTGACTCATTCGTCAGTCTTACCATTAAAAGTGAATTTTTAAAAACAGTTTGAAGTCAGTTATTTATTTGATTACCTTTATTCTCTCAGTATGATTACAAGTGCACAATTTCAAAAGTGTAGAAATATGTTTGAGCTAATAACTTATATTTAATTTTAATATATCTTCCAAAAAGCAACTCATTTAATTTGAGAAGCCAAACATTTTATTCTGTTTTCACTGTGCTTTGATTGATGGCTAAAGCAGTTGCCCAGCAAGAAGATAACCCACTATATCCAATTCTTTTAGTGCAATTAAATGATCTGGTACATCTCTGCAAAGCTGAATTTATTTTGTTTTGTTTATTTGGGGTTTTTTTGTTTGTTTTTTGTATGAAACAAATCTCTTGAACTTCTCTATCAAATCCTTCTGAAAATAGTTTCAGAATTTTTAATTTCATTTTGTTTGGATGTAGCTTCCAAAACTGAGTTTTATTATGACTTTCTCTTTAAGTAGTAACATTTAGTCCTTGTGATGCTAAAAACAAATTTCCTATTTATCTTGTTTAAGAACTTTTTTTGATAGAATGTTTGCCTGCAACATCTTAAATCTGCTGAGGGATGACCTTTTCCAAAGCCTCACTTTTTTTCCTGTTTTTTTTTTCTCCAAAACTGGATTCCATTATGTATAACTACCTCACTGCATTTTTGGACAGGTACTATATTTTTTTGTGTGAAATTAGTAATTTCCTATGTTGAATGATTAGCCTTGACAACACAGGTTCACTGGTACTGTATGAACCTTAGTCCAAAAATTGTATAGAAAATAATTTTTCTTTTTTCTTCTATATGGGCTTTGTCCTTTTGAAAATATATAAGAATAAAATTACTCATTTTTTAGAAAACGGGAATTTGTCATTTTTCTCATCTAACACAGTACATCATATGCCATTCGTGTGATTATTATGTCACAGTATTCTTTGGAAATGCAAAATAGAGCTCAAAAACATAAATTCAATCTAACCATTTGAAATGTCAAACTAATTTTTCATTGTTAGTTCTTTTCATTGAATTCAAACCTCCTTCATACCTAAAATAAGGTGAGAACATTAACTTCTCTACTGACATGGTTCTGTGTCACATCTGTGGAGAAACATTTCTGCATAGTCTTGAGTTTACTTTTCTAAATAGGTATTCAAATTTGTGTGAAAGAGGAGTCTTAAACAGAAAGGTGATAAAAGCAGCATTTCATTTCAAAAGTATTTTCCTAATTTCTTGCATTTAAGGTTTTCAGGAAGATGTGTCTGGACATTTTAAATGCTAGTTTTAATTTATTTATACTTATTAATATATATGTTTAATTAAGTGGAAATTTCAAACATGAATGGTAATCGTGTAGATCTATTGCACCCAAATCTTTTCAACCAGCAATTCAATCTCAGTCTTTACTGAACCCCTAAAATTGAAGAAGGATCTGAGAAGATTCACACAGAAGGCTCATTCATAAGGCTCAGGGAACAATATATGCAGTGACTGACCATGGCTGTTACAAAGAATGCTGAATTTATCTCAGCATGAAAGGGACTGAAGGGAGGCCCTTAGCCTGGATAAATGGCTGTGCAATCTGACTGAACCAGCCAGCCACATCACCTGAGCACATTTGGCAACAAACCAAATCAGTCGAGTGGATCAACTGGCTTTATCTGTACAGTGAAATAATCTTTTATATTATAGAGACTGTCAATGAGCATTGCATTTATATTGTGATTCTACTGTAAAATAAAACTGTTGTATTTTCATAAGTGTAATTTGTATCTGTCCTGCGATTTACCTACACAGTTGTATCCCACACTAAATTAAAATTCATTATACCACAGAATATTAAAATTTGATAATTTGATAATAATCACACCTTCCATATGTAGATTATATAAATGAGCTTGGTCAGAATATATTAGATCTGATAAAGCCCTGAGGGAAAATCCTCATGGTCCCATGTTAGCACTGTTCACACATCTCCCTGCAGTCCCATCCAAATTTACATGAGGGAAATAATTGAATGTTATCAGATAACTTGAAAGCAGTCAACTGTATTTATAACCATTTCACAGAATCACAGAATCACCAGGTTGGAAGAGACCTTTAAGATCATCGAGTCCAACCTCTGTCCTAACACCTCAACTAAACTAAACCATGGCACCGAGCGCCACATCCAATCTCTTTTTAAACACGTCCNTTAAGAATTGACAAAGCATCATAAATAAATGCACAAATATGAACACAAGCTAGAGTAGAAAAGTGAAGAATTCACAAGCTCTTTTTAATTTTTTTATTAGAAGATTAAGCCTTCTTGGAATAGCTGTTGTCAGGTGGATTGTTTTAAATTTAACTGACGTAATTCAGTAAAAATCCCTCTGCTATACGTGTACATCTATTTAGCTGTCAAAGTGCATGATGCTGTTACCAAACTTTCTGTTTCTTATATAAGGCTAATCATTTTATTTATAACATTCCTGTGAAGCAGGAAGTATCTCCTTTTACTAGTAAAAATGACAAGTCACCAGCTTTAATGCTGGGGTTTTGCTTTGGTTGTTTCTTATTTTTTTTTCTTTTTCAAAATGACATGGAATAGCTGTATCACAGAATCATAGAGTAGCTTGGATTAAAAGTAACCTTTAAAGATTCTCTGGTTCCAACCCCCCTTGACACGGGTAGGTGCATCTTCCCCTATCCCATCTATGTTGTCCATTCAACCTGGCCTTGAATCTTTCAGTAATGAGGCATCCACACCAGCTCTGGTCAAGAAGCCCACCCTGGAGTGTAACTTCTCTGGGAAAGCCCACACTGAGTAAGGCTCTTGGCAGGACCTGTGACCCCGTAGAGAAAGAAGTCAGTGCTGGAGGAGATTTGCTGGCTGGACTTGTCACCCTGTGGGTGACATACTGGAGCAGTCTTTTCCTGAAGGACTGCACCCTATGGAAGGGACCTGCGCTAAAGCAAGGGAAAAATTGGAGATTTCCTCCCCTTGAGGAGGAAGTAGCAGTAGAGACACGATAAATTAACCACAGCCCCCATTCTCTTGCTCCACTGTGGAGGAGGAGGTAGAGTATTCAGGAATAAAATTAAACCCATAAAGAAGGAGACTTTGGGTGGAAGAGGGTTTTAGATTCATTTCTATTTCTCATTATCCTGCTCTGTTTAATTGGCAATAAATTAAATTAATTTCCCAAAGTCGTGATTTTGCCTGTATTGGTGACCTCCTTGTCCTTATCTCAGCCCATGAGCTTTACTCTTTCTGTCCTATTGATGGAGAGGGAATTATAGAACGACTTGGTCCAAGTCAACTCACCACAGATTTTTTCCACCATTTTTCAGTGCTGGTGATAAGATCATGGCTTTCTGGCTGCTCAGCTGGGTCATCAACCATGACAACTTACTCAAGAAACATGCCCTGATTTCTTTGTGAAGTACCACTGGTGTTTTCCTCTTGTTTCCCAATAATTCAGCAGGCCCTGGTTCTTTAGTGTTGTGCAAAACTCCACTCTCTTCCCGTTTTAAAAGGCAGGCATTGGAACTGAAGCATAATATTTTACATGAATTAAGAGACAGAATGAAATGAACCGTTTAAGAGCACTATGTTAACCAAAGTGGAAAATAATAGTGAATATAATACAATACCTTGATTTAAGTTAAACTACATGGAAAAGAAGCACTTTTTTTTTTTGTAGTACATACAATAATAATGAAAACTTAAATTCCATTTATGAGTGTAATTCATGTAGTATCAAGAATCTTCAAAACCTTTTCATTTCTGAACAAGGAATATATGATTTACCACTAGGAACATATGATTAAAATATTACTCCTCCAAGCAGGCTTATCTATTCTTAAAATAGATATATTGTAACAGAGCTGTGTTTGGTTTTGAGTTTCTACTTCGTAGCTCTTAGCAGTCTTTATTTCCTCACGATATATAAGTAGTTTCAACTTTATATTTATTTACCAAAATGCCTCAATGGACAATTTATTTTTATCTGATTAAAATTTCTCTTTTCTACTGAAAATAGGTATAAGTATGTACACATATGAAAGTTTAATAAAACATTTTCCACCATCCAAGGTTCAACAGGTACTTCAAAATGTCTCCTATAGGAAAGTATTATTCACAAATATCCTACCAAATATCTTAATGAAAGCTCTGGTATTTTTAAACATTAAACAAATAATATATTTTTTCCATTATAAACAAGAACACCATTTCTAGATTTAATGAGTATTTTCTATTTCATATTTTCAAATAAAAAGTAAACTATGTACTTCTTATATATATATATGCAATCATAAGTAACTTTTTGTCAATATGATTTCTTTGTTTACTTGCTTGTTTATTTCATTAGTTCTTTTTATTGGGAGCACACAGAGTCTAATATTAAGGGAATGCTCTAAGGTCTGTAATGCTGCATTACTGGGCTACAGATCTACAAACATATTTTTCATTCATATACATTCTAAAGAATAATGCAAAAAATACACATACAAATGTTGCTGCAAAGCTCAGAAGTTTATCAAGAGTATTTTGGAAAATTATTTAATTGTCAATAGCAGCGTTCTTTGAAAGCTAGAGCATTGTTGATTACTAAACACTTAAACTGATTTTTAATTTTTAAAAAAAATTCAATAATATGCATGAAGTAAGACAATTAAGAGAGAAAGACTTTTGGAGAAAAAATTACAGAATTTACATAATAAAATGTGTCTCTCAAAAAAGGCGAAGACACGGTACCTACTGGTATGTCTCATAGGAGTTATCATGACCCAGACAAAAAACAGATTCTAGACTTCCATTTTTCTGAAGTTTCCGTCAGTTGTGGACAGCAAATAGCTGTAATGATTAGTTAAATGCTATAAATTTATGTTCCCTATTCATGTGTGAGAGATTCTTCTGCACTAAACAAAGTTGCAAGGCTTAGTTGATTCTTTGTCAGTGTGACTATTAAAGGAAAAAAAAAAACAACCAAACAAAACCACTTTATTTGGAAAGGAATTACTGAATACTGGAAGATATTGGATTTTGGTTCAGTCAGACACAATTCAGTCATGAAAAATATGTTCTGTATTTTGGCTTTGGCTGAAAACCCTCTGTGTTGATGCCTCCATGGGTGGAAGTACAGGATTTGTTGTGCTACTCATGGGAAATAGTTCTGTCTTAGACTTTCAACACCTCATAGCATGCTATAATTTAGAACCAAAATCTTAATCAAAGAATGACTTGTAAAGATAACTCTTCATATCCACATGGCAAAAGGTTTTCTCCCATATTATGGTTTAATTAATAGAAAAAGAGGGGGGAAAAAAGGTAATATTAATTTGAAATAGTCATAGATGACACATAAATATATTACTGTGCAGTATTTTAAGTAATGACTTTATATCATTATTAAACTCTAACACTGCAATTTTTTTCTCCTGATATTTTTTAATACAGACATACATCTATCTCTGTTCTTCATCCTATAGTCTTTCATTTGCAAATATTCTTCCAGTTTAGAGAGTACAGTAAATGATAATTCTTCTGGTAGAACTCACTCAATGAGCTATCAAGATAGTCAATAAAAGTGACAAAAATTTACGTTCTCTAAGATTTCCAAAACCAGTGGCTGTAGCTGGCACTAAGATAGCAACTTGTGAGATGAGTGCCAGCACAATTTGGAGGCATGTGCTCATTATCTTAGAAATCAATTGAAATGTAGAATGCTAGAATAGATGGATTAAATATATAAAGGCATATATCCTGTACTGAACTATAGTCTATACAAAACAAATTGTTTTGAAAATGGTGGGAAAACTGTACTCTATTAGATGAGAAAAATCTAATCAGTTGTACTTTTTGCACAAGACAAAAATGTGTCAGTTCGAAGTATTGTTTTTCCAATGTGTTCCACATTTTCTACAATCTTAATTTTCACTATTTTTTCCCCTTGATGGTGGAGTGCTCTGATTCTTATTACCTATTTCTTTAGAAAAAAGAATGTTTCATATATGGCAATGCTTTTTTCCTAGCTCTTTTCATTAACTTTTGCTGCTGTTTTTAATATTTGGTAGTTTTCTTTTCTTTTAGTAATTTAGGAAGCAAATCTTAAATATTCTGTCAGTCTATTCAGTTTGTTAAAAAAAAATTAATCAGCACCCCCATACAAAGCTGGAAGGATACACAGATTAGAAAATTGTGTCTCAGCATACAGTGTCAGTGCTCCAAAATCTTTAGAGCTTTGTGATCCAACTGGTTAGATTTTTTGCTTTTAGGGAATATTAATCAAGAGGGCTCTTAAACACCAAAGTTAGTTTGGATTTGAGCAAAAACTAGAACAAAGTCTTTTAAAAACAGAGAAAACAATGTAACCAAAACCTATAGAATAGAAAAAGGTAACCCAGAGACTAACAAGAACAAGGCCAGCATACAGGTTTTGTGGCTTACTTTCTAATATCCAATCACATCATGTTAAAAAAACATAATACAGTTTATAAACTACAAATAAAATAGATAACATCTGTAATAGTCTTCAGCTCGTCACAGAATTTAGAACTGCATAATACCTGTATTGTTTTAACACAGGAATCAGTCATTGTGTTTATTTTCTTGGGGGAGGCTGGTTGCTAAGATCAGCACGGAGACTGTGGAACACACTCCCTCACTCTAACAGAGGTATACAGAACCCTGGACTGAAGAACAATTACTCCACCTTTAAATGAAATTTGGCTTGCCACTACCTGCAAAATGCCTGGAGACAAGTAAACCTCTTTGTAAACCAGACTGTAGATACTTCCAGAGAATATGAATTCTCTTGTGGCAAGAAATTTAAATGTCAGCCTTAGAAACACAGATGACAGGTACCTAGTACATTTATTTACTGGAGGATGATTTGTCTGTTTGTTTAACTTCAGCAGTGCCTACAAGCTCCAGTGAATCAACTTGGATCCACTGGACTTAACCCTCCATCCATAAAAAACAGTAAAATTTTTCCTTTGTTAGTAAAGAGACTGCTTTGGAAAGGTATGTAATGACACACTTACTTTTGAGAAAAACATTCACTGCCTTACCTTTTCAAATTTTCCTCTTTTCTGCAAAGGTAGTTGGATTTTTTTTTTTTTTTTTTTTT
>VZTJ01001071.1:51859-121529 GCA_013397795.1 Orthonyx spaldingii
TTATGTACAGAATGCTTAATTATATTTTAACAGAAATGTGTAATGTCAAAGAGGCATGGAACTCACCTTTCATACAAAGTAACTGCTCTCATAATCAAAATGGTTTTCTGTTTCTAATATGACAGCCAGGACCAAAAAAAACCAAAAAAACAAAAAAACAAAACAAAAAAAACCCTTTACTATTTCCTAATCTGTTATTGTTAATCTTTGCCTATGAAAAGAATCAAGAAGCATTAAGGGTATCATTATATTTTAATGAAAACCAAAACATCTTTTTCTGAGTTTGACTCTTTGTTCTTTTGATCTTTCAGATCTCAAGGGACTACAACCTAATTAAAATTGCAACTAGTTTTCATAAAAATATATTACATTGAATGATGTTGCAAGAGAACATTTCATTTTTATTTCTACTTGTATAAAATACATAATATAGATGCAATTTTCTTTCTCAATGTTAAAATTTAACAGTGTAGGTCTGCTCATGGATAAGACTCCAAGGTCTGTATTGGTTCTTGTTAAGTTGTGCCATTAGATTCTCTCAAGTACAAGACTGTGAAATTAAATCATTTTACAATAAATATACTTCAAAAGACTAATTAAGGATTAGATCATAAACTCCCTTTGATATAAAGATGTTTCAGTTCAGTCCTATTAAATCAAATTATTGTTTTAGCAACACTAGATAATTACTATTAGTATCATAACTTGTTTTTAATAACCAAAATAACACTTTTTTCCTAAATAAAGAAAATAAAAATGTTAGAATTAGGAAAAAAAAAAAGTTCGTGGAATCAGAAAAGTGCTTCTTTCTATCTGTCTCAGTAAAGGGGTAATAAATCCATGAAGTTATTCTATTGAATGTGGCAGCAGGTCCCTTACTTCTACTGTTTTTTGAAAAAAGTGCATCATTTTTTTAAAGGATGACAAAGTACTTAGTGTCAGAAGGTTAAGGCCCTAAGGCGTAGATTATGAATATGCTTTTATTTACTTTCTTTGAATGAGTTAACATATAGGTAGTCTTACATTTTGATCTAGAATAGATCTGACTAATAAAAAGATATTGTTCTATACAATGTAAAAAAATAACAAGTTTTCTTAAAGCTCAGAGATCTCGTTCTCTATCCCTGTACCAAATGACAACAGAAAGAGATATCACTAAGTAAAACAGTGTCCCAACAGCTTGTGTACAGGACTTAAGAACATCAGTGTCAAGAACATCTTGACCTTTTCCTCAGCACTGTGAATGGCACCTGAATATCCCAACTCATCTAAGTCTTTGTATCTACTTTCTTATGAGGATGAAAGAAAGAAAAAAAAAAACCAAATCAGTGGATCTTCTCTTTTCCAGAGATGCCAAATCCATATAGCAGAAAGAACATGCTTCTGGTTACATCCCTACACAAACTTTTTAGAGTGAAAAATGTAGACTGTAAGGGTTCCAATGGACAACAAAATTGCTTTTGTCTAGTAACAGTGACTAATTAAGACTGTCTTTGAAAAGAAGGAAAAATCAATAGAACAACCAAAATAACAAAAATCAGGCTATGGTGGAAAAGAAAACCTCCATATAATATTACAGTCTGTACAATGCCATTTTCTAGAGGGAATAGTTGAACATGATATCTTAAAGTGAAAACTGTTCTCTAAAGCAGAACAAAGAATATAATCAAATATGTATGGCATGTTTTATATACCGTTATGTAATTGGCTTCTTATAATGAAGCAGTACAGTTATTTTTCTAAACCTGTGAACTGAGATTCAGTCCTTTTAAGTAAACAGTGCCAGTCAAGATTCCTTGATGAAATCTCATGCTAAGTAATCATATTATTTATCTATCTCTTAGAGGAGTTCTTGTCCGTTTTTCATTTTATTTTTTCTTGCTTATCTTAAGGGTTCTAGAGCGTGTTTTTGCAGTCAGCTACATCCCTAAAACAATACCTTTAAGTGTTAGGTAAAAAAAAAAAGGTATTTTCTACAAATAACAAGAATATATTTTAATGATTATTTGAAACTAATTATAAAATCAATGGTATATTTATAACATTTATACACAATTATACATTGATCATTCACGTGTATCATATACATTCTATTTTGATAACTTGTGGGCTTTTCCTTGAAAATAATGGGAAACAAGCATGTCTAGAAATTATTTTATTTTTGTGTCAGTTTCTGTGTTGTTCTTTTCCACTAGGCATATCCACCTCTCAACAGAATCTGTAATATTTAAGGGTTCATCTGTTCTTTTTTCTTATTCTCAGCTTGCAGATATAAATCCACCTTTGTGCCACAATAAACACATTTAAGGAAGATAATATAATCATAAGCTTCAAATTGAAGATTATATCCTAAAGTGAGAAATAGGCAACAGAAGCAGATGAGCATAGCCTTTGTTTACATGCAAATGCTCTTTATAATAAACAATGGAAGAGAATTGCTCAAAGTGCACTGTATATATTCTACATAACTCTACATTAAATGATTTTTGAAGTTTTCTATGCATCATCTTGTGTCATCTGTGGTTTTTAAAAATACCTGTTGCTGGCAATTAACTCTGTATACAGGATTTCACTGAAAAAGAGACCTCATCAAGTATGTTTCAGAATGAAAAGAACTTCATAGGAAGAATAAGAGTAAGTCAAATGGATTTAAATGCCAGAGAATAGTTAAAAATACATATTAATACTGGCAATAGTCCAGAGACATGTATTCAATTAAAGAGTTTTAAAAGATATTTTTCCTGCATTTTCAACACGAAATTGTCATAGCTCAATCAGGAATTGAATTGTACTGGGTAAATCAGTGAAGGCTGAATATATCAAAAGCTTTATCTAAATTCAGTTACAGCTATATTCCAAGAGGAGGGAAGCTACACTACCTTTCAGAGTGTAACCAACACAGCCCTCAAAGAGGGAGGTGTTCTCTGGAGAAGAGTTCATACCATGGCATTCAGGGGATCTAAAACATCCCTTCACCTCTCTACAGATATAACTTCTGGAAAACAGAGCAAACTTTACAGCTGCATCATCACATGAAGTGTCTGTAGGCAAAAGGCAGCAGCAAAACCTCTTGCTCGTTTTCAGGGTGAGCTGCCCCTAATGCAAGATGCAAAGCTGGTGTAAAGGAATAAAACTTATTTTTCTTTAAACTAGCTTCTTTTAGTTTCTCATACACTGCCAAAAGGACAATTGGCATATTTCTTAGTGAGAAAAAATGAATCTTGTATACGTTGCAGACACTGTAATATAATTTTTTAGAATACCTTTCTTATGAAAACTGTGTGATGGAGGCACATGCTTTTAATATTGTCCTGCATTCCTAAGCATCTGCACAGAATGTTGAAGTAGATTTTAGTCTTCATATTCTTTATTTTAAATGTAACAAAATTTCAAAACATAAAGATGCAAGTGCTTTCAAAGAAATGTAACATTAGGAAGAGTGATATAGAAATTTTTGTGCAGATTCACATAAGATTAAATAAAGGAAAAAAGACTAAAAGAAAAAAGCCTTTGGAGAGTTCAGACAAAATTCCTTTGAGTTTTCTTTTCACCAATAAAAGTAAAGAAACAAAGAAAAGCATATTTTCTATTCAGTGCCCTGCCCAAATGTTGATCAATAATGTTGGGCCTTAAAAGAGTGTTTGTGATAAGGTCTTACTATGTGAATTCTCTACAGTCACACTGCATTTAAAAACATTATATGACCCTTCTCATTACCACTTCTGAAAGATGCCAATGATTTGTGCATGATAGCAAGTGAAATACTCTCTGAATTTTAACACAGTTGAAGTGGGCAATATATGTGTCCATGAAGCACGTGTCCATACACTAGCAGAAGTGACAGGATGGTTAGTACCCATACCAGTTTATCTCCAAGTCAGTTTTACACTTCACTTTCTCACTGGGAGGTCACTAAATGGATGACAGATCCATCCTTGTCTTATAAGGCTACATATGTCAGTACAGGTTCCTCTGAAACTGGAGATTAATATAGATGAGCTAACTGGAACCACTCCTTTTCTGACCTACTAGTTTCCTGCATCCCTTGGGATTTGCAATGCTTCTGATTCAACTGTAGCAATATTCTCATAGTATATCTGTTCACTTTCTCTCTGTAGATTTGCAATCACTTTACAACTTAGTGCTATTAAATATACGTGGCTCTGGGCATTACTACAGGTTTCAAGCACTGGCATTATTGAAGTGTACAACAGTTGTGAAAGATTCATACAGTAGGGTATATCACTAATATGACTATAGCTAAGGAAGATGCAAACTATGCTTTAGAAGTTGGTCTCTGAACATGCCAGCATTTTCCAGTGTGGGCATCTTTGTGAGTATTTTCATAATGAAGAAAGATTTTTTCCAAAAAATGTATTGTTATTGAAGTCCTCAATATTGTCAGAGGGCTGACTCCCTGTGAAATTTGAGTGCCTTTTCTCCAAAACTTTTAAATGTTCATAGTCCCATAAATCAGACCTTCAAAAAATTAACATGCTAATTAGGTATTAGTACCTTGATTAAAAAAAGTAAGGTAAAATTACTTCAGTCTTGTCTGTGACATGTCATGGTCTGTCAGAGTCATTGCTCAGATAACTTTGTTAAACATTTCTGAATGGGAAATAAGATTTTTTGTGAATATTGGAAAGGACCTAAATCATGTTGTGACTTGAATTATTTGCTGATTTAAAACAGAAAGGCTAGTTAAACCTACTAGGACTAGGTTTCAGAATGGCAATAAATTATGCTATGGTCTAGTTGGTAGTATCTCCCTGCAATATCATTTCTGCCAACCCAAAAATGTGTAAGGCAAGTATGTTAACATTAATTACTGGTATTGAAGGTGCTAACCACCAAAGCATGCACTGTGAGTCTACACTGAACTGAATTAGGTTAATAAAAAGACACAGATCATGAGATCCAGGCAAGAAACAATTTTACTGTGATTTCAAAATATGCTCACAGACTCCATCTGTGTGACTGAAACTGTTCATCCTTCTCTCCTCCTTGCTGTCAAGTAATTTATTTCCCATACTTGTTACTTGACTATGTTTATCTTTTCACTGACAGAAAATGGACTATTTGAGATTAAAAGAGCACAAGATGTCTTACAAAGATAAATATAGTTGGAGATGGAGGTCTACAGGTTTCAGTGAGCTGGTATGGCCTGACATATAATATCATGGCTGCATTACTACCCTGGTTCACTATACCTATTCTTATATCTTCCATGTAATTGCTTGGCAGCAGTGCATTTACTGAAATAGCTGATATTTTTCAAATTTTCAATGCATTCTTGTGCCGAATCTCTCCCCAAAGGGAGAACAGTGTATTATGCAAAATGTTTTGTTTTGGTAGGAATTTCTTTGTTACATTGTTTGGGGTTTGTTTTCAACCTGCTTTTCAACACACTTTTCAGAAAAGCAACCCTGAAATCGAATGCAGTGCTGGGATCAGAGCTGTGCCTCTACGCAAATTGCCTCCCAGGAAATGTCTAATCCTCACAAAAATAATTTATATATTTTACTATTTGCTGTCCACTAATTCTTCTCATTAAATAAACATAGTTAAACAACTTTCTTTATATTTTGTAATAATTCTCCATTCATAGTCTTATAAGATTAAATAACAGCTAGACAATTAAATAATAGCTAGACAAAGTCACATGCTTCATGACAGGGGGAATGTATCATGATAACTAAACAACATTTTGTAAAATGAATGCAGATTATTCTCTGAGAGACTTAATTTTGAATGCTTAGCTGTTTCTGGTTTGCATGTAATCTAGACATTTCTATGTTTTCTTTGAGTATAAAATCTTAAAGTTATTTTAGTAGAAAAATCAATATACAATGTATTTTTAAAAAGTTCCTTTTTCCATTCTCGGAAATATCAAAATCTCATGTGACAATTTTTCTTCCTTCAGATAACAGCAGAAAGCATACTCCATAATGAGTCATTTAGTTGGTACACTTGGAAGTTTTTCCTCATTTAGAATATACATAACTTCTGTGAATTTATTCATTCTACATAACCAGCCAGTCATTCTTACTTTTTTTAAATGACTCCAAATTGAATACTGCTTTTATTTAACGAAACAACAAAGTGTGGTCTTAAATCTTTATCATTTTGAAAGTATTTACAGCTGATGCTGAACACTGAGGAAATGCCAAATTTTTGACTGAATGAAATCAATATGTTTGAAAGGCTTGCTGTTTTTTCTGTATATACTTATTTCTATTGTTATTTCTTAATCTGCTACTTTTGACCAGCTGATTGATGAAATGGTTTATTAGATATCTTTTACAGAATGGACTTACATTCTCAAGGATATAAACTTATTCAGGTTTAGATTCTACATGTGCTGCATTGTGCAATTTTGAAATCTACTTTTTAAGCAAATTCTTAACCCAGTGTAAACAAAATATCAAATATAATTAATAAATTGTACCTTATTGTGAATGACCATGTGTTTTATATAATTTCTTTTACTCTGCCCGTAATGTCAGTAGCCTGTGTGAAAGGGATACTATCTTGATGTAGATGAACACTCCTATTGAAGATGTACCTTTAAAATTAAGCAGAAGCATAAGTAAGGGCTGCCTGTTCTACTATAGCTTCACAAAATTGCTCTCCATAATATACAGAAGCTCATTCAACACAGTGAATTGAATGAATTGCTGAGAGCCATGAAAGGTAACCTCTCCAGCCACTTGAATATACATTTTTCACCAGCAACACCTTAGCCTTTAGTCTCAAAGCCTATCACTGTCACATGTGTATCATTAGCCCACTGCACAAATGGCCTCCATGTCCTCTATATAAGTGCCAAGACTGAAAAATGTTCATTACTTTCAGATATCAGGAAAAAAAATAAACCTACAAAGCACAATACTATATTATAGTGTATGACATAATGTAATTATAACCTGGGAAAAGTGCATTGCTGGTTTCTCTGAATATGAATTGGTCTTCCTGACTTAAAGTATCTTTGTGTGATGCTGTCTTCTCATGAGGTGAAAAAAAAACACCTAAAAAACCCATGAGGGAGGACGATGCTAAGAAAAGAAATCTCACATTTTTTATTTTCAGCCAATAACATCAATACCTAGGTTGGTAGCCACTGAGTTCAGAAATACAAGTTCTGCTCACAACATGATGATCAAACTGACCAACAACATGACGAAAATCCCATCAGCTCAGTTTATTTTTATATGAAGACTTCAGCTTCTTTTTTTTTTTTTTTTCTAGAGTTCTTTAATAAATGCAAAGCAGTGGCCAAAACAACTGGTGTTAGAATTTTTTTAGAACTGAATATAACTATCTTCAACAGAACAAATGTGAGAAAAAATAGGAATTATGGACTTCCTTTTCCATACATAATTGCTGACAATAGTGTGCATCTCATCCATCATACTAAGCTATGACTGCATTCAATTAACTTAATATGGACTTAATGCAATATGGGAGAGGTAGCACTCATTCATCATATTGTATTATAGCAGTAATGCAGTAGTATTGTATTAGACTGATGTAATAAGGTTCTTAATAGAAGGCAATAAAACTATTATCAGGAAACTGCCATTAATACCTGGGATTTTTAAAGGCCTTTTCTGTTGTGCTTGTAAATCTTTTACTCGCCAAGATGCAATAAGAAAGACCCTCTGAGACTGCAGAAGCACTTGAGTATGTGACGTTATGAATGCGCTATTTTTGGATTTTCAATGGAGGAGCACATCTCATAGCACCTAATAAATCTGTGCTGAGAGTTGAAAAGTGTATTTTTCTGCTGAGCAGTAGGCTGTAATACAGTAGAGATATATGAAAGGTCATGACAGATTCTAAATATTTATTCATTTTTTTACGACATCAAGGCCAATTCCTTTTTCTTTCTACTAGGAACAAAAGGAGGGTTTTTTGTAATCTCTGGTTTTTTTCATAGAACATACTAGCTTATTCAAAAATCTTTAGTTGATCTGTGGCTTTATTTTGAGAGAAGTATGAGAGAAATATTTATTTATGTTAGAGTTTACACATGCTTTGTGTTTGTTAAATAGACTTGGATTAAGCAAGGTTTATATTCAGGGGACCAAAACCAACTGATTACTCTCATTAACAAAATACTCTGTAAAAGTGGATCTTCAAATCATGCCTCATTTGTCTTCAGAAAGACACAGATTATCCTCATACTCTTGGTTGTTTTAATTTGGGGTTTTTTAGGTGTTTTGATTTTTTGCAGTCATTTGACAGAGATTTATGGTAGAACATAAGCTTGTGCAGGTAAGATTTTTTTGTCAAATCATATTGCTTTTGTTCAAAACCTTAAATTTATGGCATGACTGTATTAATCTTCTATAATTTAGTCTCACATGACAGTATGCAATATACAAAATTCATGTTAATTTTATGAAAGTATGAATACTGGACTAGTATATTAGGAAAATATAGAACAAATCCTATCACATGTTTCAGTTTCACCTAAAGCAGCCCTAAAATGAGATTTTTTTGTTCCAGATAGAGCGACTTCCTCTGCATGGTGTTTAACCAGGGTTTATTAAATGTCAATTAAGAAAAGGGAATATTTTTACAGTGCTGGCCAATTCCTATCTCCACCTTCCAGCCCAGGTATTATTTCCTCACTCTGGTTCTGATGGATGTGGTGCTTGATGGATGTTGTGCACTAGGTTCATAGGCTGGATAGCACTGTTGTGCAAAATGAACTTATTTCAATTTCAGTTTGCAATGAAGATTTACACAAAGGAAAAGGGTACTATCTATATTCTGTCCCCACTAGCTTGGATCACTGTAACCATACATAAAGCTGAATGTCAAGGCTCCCTGGGGTATAGGGTGCTACTGCCTGTGTTCTCCACAGCTCAGCTCTTTGGCTTGCTCCAAATAATTTTCTGTTATATTTTAAGTTTCTGATTCCAATTTTCTAAATAAATACTCATTACGTTGAATCATGTGAATCATTAAGATGACGTATGATGGGGGAAAAGTAGTTTTGGAGTGAAAATAAAGATATGGAAGTCCTCTTTGAGCTATTCCAAGCACTGTTCCCACTTTTCCTTCCCCTCCACAATTCCCCTACCCCACCCTAAAAAAAGCACCAAATAAAAACAAAAAAAGAAACAAAACTTTCAAATGAAATCTGGCTAATCCAGAGATTAGGTAAATAAATAAAATTGCATTTCCCAGTTCTAAGAAACTTTAACATTACATAATTCATATTTAATTTATTCTTAATCTTTTTCCCTCCTAGAAATATATATACAAATATATATCCCACCTAAACCATATTTCTAGCATAAAATTTTAAAATTTTATTTTACATAAATCTGTCTAAAGACTAAATTTGTGCTATTGAGCTGCCAATTACTGCAGAGAAAAAGAATGTGTCTGTGTTGTGACAGCGGATGTTTTTTGAATATATTTATCACAAAAACAGAGAACTGGATAAACATTCAAGACAACAATATTCAGCAGAATCCTTTGTCAGTCTTCTTCACTGGTTGCTCAAATTCAGCTAGCTGGAATACCAAATGTGTGCTCAGGCTTTCATATTACGTGAGATGTGTTTATGAAAGTGTTTTTGCATATTGATCTGGAAGTGCCTTAGATACATGAAGAAAAGACCAAATTCAGTGAATACAGCAGTACATCCTGCTTTCTGCACTGTGAAAGTAACAGCATCAGTGTTTCCTCTCTTGCTTCTCCACAGACCAAGTCTAGAAAAAAATCTGGAACATTGTAAATAATCCTATCATTATCAATTGAATCTGCTGAATAAACCATTTATAAGCATGAAAAGATGTCTCAAAGTATTTCATCTAAGATCCTGCTTGGAAGATCTCCTGGTCAGCAGCTGTGTGCTTTCACATATATGTGCACTCAAATATGCAATTTACCTTTTGAGAATTGTTGCACTGAAATCTTTCAGAGTGAGTCCAGGGGAAAAACTCAGCATCCTTGGCCTTGATTCAGGAATGCATTTAAGTCCATATCTATTCATGGAGAGGCCACAAGTATAGTCTTAAAGAAGTCCTTCCTAAATAAGTTTAGCATTTGAGTCAAGATTACGTTTTCTGGAATCAGAGCCAAATATATCAATTTGTGGTGTACAGGCTACCCTGAAGCATGAACTCTGTATAAAGGAAGTGTAAATGCAAAAGAATGTAATGTACTTTGATAGAAGAGGGGTTCCAGGTATATATTGCTTTTTGCTGGCTACTGTTAAGAGTAAACTGACAACAAAAATCCTACCATCCCAACTTCTTTGACAGTGGTTGGTTGAGACAGGAGAAAAATAAAATAAATAGAGAAATAAATAGTAACTTCAAGACATATAGGCTTTGATCTATTTCTTCTGAAGATTCAGAGAATCATAGTTACCATTCAGTACTGAAAATTACTAACATCAAGGAAGAATCTCAAAAATTCTTTCTTTTTCCCCTCATAGCTAGAAATAACAGGTAACTTCATAGATAATGAAATTTCACCCAAAGGGAGACAATAGACAACTCCAAAGGGTGGTTTCTAGCAGAACATCTATGGACTGACACCCAGTGAGGTACCTTTTGCTCAAAAACAGACAAAAAAGGATGTGGCAACCCATGTTAGATCCGGATGAGGCCCCAGTAGGTGTTTGAGAGAGCTGATCCAGTGCTGTTCAGTGTTAGTGTGTGAGAGCATCCTGCAGGGTGCGTATTTCGGGAAGGAAGGGTGATACAGACTTGGCAGTGTCAGATTTACAGTTATACTTGATGATCTTAAAGGCCTTTCTGCAGCCTAAATGGTTGTCTGATCATATGATTCTGTCTATAAAATAATTAAATTATTACCTTCTCACCTATATAATATTTAGGTTGTTGATAATAAAACTAGCTGAATAAACCAAAGAGAAATGGCTTGATACAAAAAATGTCTTTTGTTATACTTAAAATCAAGAAGTTCTCTAAGCAACAAATTTCTTCTTTACTCTTATTAATAAACTATTCATAACACCTTAGCTTTCTTTGTACTCTTATTTATATCTTCTATAGGTTCTCCTAGCAAAATAACATACCTACCATAGTGTGATGTCTTAAAATTGCAGGCTTCATTGAAAACCATATTTTTGTGAAACAAACTGCATTTACTTAACTTTTTTATTAATGTCACAATTCACAACCTGTAGCTTCTTTACCTGCATGCAGTGTTTAATGATAAGCTAACAGTAGCTCAGGTGTTATTTTTCATGTATCTTAATTAAAAAAATCTCTTCTATTATACTTAACGTTTCATAAGAGCTGCAGAAGCACTTATGCAATTAATCATCTGCTCCTATTTCATTCCATGTGATGCTACTGGATTTTAAGACAAATTCTGTGCTGCTGGGCTTTAATATGCTTTAACATGATTTGGATCAGTCCTAAAATAATCCTAAAAATACAGGTAATGCTATCTCACAGACTTGTTGTGTTCAGAGGTACTTCCTGTCTTAGATTATGTATTTGTATTTTTCTGAATCTGAGTCACAGAGCATATGCTGAAGAGGAAATTTGAAAACACTGCTCCCTGCCTCAGACTCAGAATATTATTAATCCAAAACAGTCTGTTTCAAAATATGGGAAAAAAAATCACTGTGAACTGTTTAAAATAATTTCTTGCACACAAGAATCACAAAATCCATGCTTATGTTGTATAAATATGAAGTAAACAAAATAAGTAAATTATTCATCGTACTATTAGATGAAAATCTCCCATCTCCACCTGATTTTCTTTCATGTTTGAGCTTCCTAGATCTTTTTATTTGACTTTTTTTTCCAGCCTAGCAACCATTTTCCTCAGTTGGCCTTTTATTTCACCTTCACAATTTATTTTCTACCTCAAACAATATTGTTCTTACAGACTGATTCAGGAATCTTTCCTAATTCAGGATCTGGTCAAAAAGTGCATTGAAGTCAGCTGTAATAATCTTTGTACTGGCTCCAGGCAGGTAATATAGAACAGGGTTAAAGATTAATACAGATGAACATTTCTTCCCAACTTCCTCTATAAAAGGTACATATTGAACCAAGAAAAAAAAAGTCTAGTTTTAATGAAATAAAATTCAGGTTGAACCGACAAAGGTGTTTTGCCTAAAAACATGGGGCTTATTTATTTTAAAAAGTAGAATAAAGGCAACAAAAGGCAATTTGAAAATCAACCCAGCCTTTTTTTGAAATAAATTTATTTGGGTGGTTTCTAGTTAACATTGAATGGGTTTAGAGCTGCAGTGTCCCACTGATTAGAGACTAATATAAGCCAAGCCTTGTGTCCCTTCACTGGCTATTTCTAAACCTTTCACTGTTCATTTTCTACCCAGCCTTAGTATTTTCCTTGAATTCCTTACTGGTTATAATACATATTTTTTATGTGTTAGGAACTTTACTTTCTTGAAGAGTTTATCAGCAGAAGTTTGTATCTCTTCTTATTACTTAAGATGCACATACCTATGAGTGACTATCTAGTAAAATATTTTGAATATATTTTTCTATGTAAAATACTATTAGCACTTGTTGGAAAACTATTTTATTCATATAAACTGCCTAAATCCTATCCTATGTGAGATCACATATGTTGTTTCAACTAAATTCTCCTGAACTTCAGTGGAAAGTTCTACACAGGTTCAGTGGAAATTCTTAGGTTTTTTTTAAACAAACTCTCCAAACCCTTCCCTTAACATTCTTGGATTAAATTGGTTGGATTTTTTCCACCCTGTTTCAATATTTGATCCATGAGATCAATAAACTGGTTTTCCAGCCTTTGTGGTCTGAGACTATGTAGGCTGTCAACAGTTTTGATGGGGTTATCTGTCAGCTGGGCTCTGTTTTGTCCTTTTTGTACCCATTTGGTGATTTTTGTCTATGTGTTCTATACTGCCATCTGCGACCTCAAATGAAAGACATTCTCCAGTCATTAAACACATTGATCCTTCACATGAATAAGATGTGAGCTGTACAACACCAGACAGAAACTGGCTGATAACTGACATTTGAACAATCAAATTTAAAATACTTGACTGTTTCATGTTCTGTTACTATACCCATCTCCGTAATTTCTAAGTATGAATTTAGGAGTCTCTGTGAGAAGCAGCATATGGATGTAGATTTCTGTTAGAGTGTGCATTGAACATCAGAATATTGCTGCCAAAAATACTCTATGCAGTTCTCTCTGTTGAAGGTGTATATCTTAGCAGTCACAAGGTAGAACAGACTTTTTAAGTTTCTGAGAGTTGTTATAAACAAGACTACTTTAACCTTCTATTGTAGAAATTCCTCATTGTCACGGTATTGCTTTCCTTCCTCAACTTTCTTTTATGAAACATTGTTCCATAAATATATTACATCATTCACTATATGTATAGGCACTTTACCTTTTCAAAACAATCTTCCTATTTCAGTTTAGCCCAAGTGAAAGAAAGATTGAAGTGGAAAAGAGTGACTGCATAACTCTCACTTCTTCCCTCTGCATGTATATGTACATGCTATATAACTGTATACTTGTTTTGGATGGGAGTGAGTTAACTTTCTTTATCTCAATGCATAAAGTTTCTCACCTTTACCTTGATTTTTATTATTTTTATATTTTATATTACAATATTATATACTACCCTCTACCCCATCCTTCTGCAGGGATGTGAGCAAACCGCTGTGTTTACCAGGGCTCATCCACAACAAAGTTATGAAGACACATCAGCTGTCTTTTCAACAGTTAGAGCAATGTTACTGAAAGAAATAGTGTTCACATGTAACATCTTCCTGTTTTGCTAGACAGTACTAACATTATGCCATTTTTCTAGGGTTCTTCTGATTGCTAAAGATTTTTTTAGCTTTTTAGATATTTTTCATGTATTTGTAGCTTTGTAGACTGTTAATACATGGTTATATAGCTCCTGGTATTTTTTCTACCAGGAATTTCTCTTAGATTTTAGAATAATAATGTAACCCTTCAAACATGTATTTGGAATTCTGTTTAGTCTTATTCTTAAGAAGAAGAAACCTGACAAGAACATTTTTTTTCCACTACAACTCAAAAGACATAACAAGAAATGGGGCAAAGAAGTCCCTGGAACAACTTCAGTGGGGCAGAATTCAGAGGAAATTAACTAACCAACTAATTGGACAATATTTGTGAGATACATTAATTAACTAACCTTATAAAATTGTAGAAATGCTGTATCATATGTGCATATAGCCATATTGTGCACCTGAAAGCTTTCAATTAAAGATTTGTTTTGATAATACCATTCTAACACTGTTTGGAGAGGTTTTGTGTTTTATTTGAGGTAACACTTCATTGACTCAACAGTCCCTCCTTGTCACTTAGGAGAAAGGCTGCAAATACTACAGGGCAGTAGTCTTCACTCAGCCAGATTCAGTTAATGAAGTAAAAAACCCCATTAAAATTGGCAGAAAGGAGCCCTAAAAGTCTGGTTGTTGCCAGTTTATTCTTTTGTTCATTGCCTTTTCTTAGCATATAGGACTCTATGTTTGAATGTTGTTCTTGACATGGATAACCCATGGGAACAAGGCTCTATTGAGCGATGATGTTCGAACAAAAAGGTGTGTAAACATCTGATATTTGTTTAAAATGACAAGTAATGATGATATTATATTACATGATATCTATAACCACAGCATGTAGAAGATATAAGTATCCCTCTCTCTCTCTGTATGTCTCTTAGCTCCGTTTGTCCATTCATTTATCCATCCATCCATCCATCCATCCATCCATCCATCCATCCATCCATCCATCCATCCATCCATCCATGCATCCATGATATGTTTAGCATATCATATCATGTGTCTGGTATTTTGATTTTTCTTTCCATCAGTAGACAGAGGTCAATAAATAATTGTTGTTAATAATCTATATATTTAAGTTTTTGAACAAGTCTTGTCCAAACAAAATCTGTTAGTTCCTTTTTGTAAGATTTTACTTTGTTGTTGTTGTTAAGGATTTGTCTGGTTCCTCATCCAGAATTTATGTGCTTGCTCTTTGGGGATAGACGACCTTTTCAGCTGCTTGATATACTTGACAATTCAGAGCTGCTGTAGCAGGTAATGGTTTCTGAGTCAACAGAAAGTTTTACTTATGAAATAGGGGGTTTTTTTCCCCAGTGTTTCTGTCTGGGAATAAATATCTAAGTAGTATAGCCATTTTGCTAACATGCTAGTATAATATCAAGTATTTCCTGTGGCTTTGAACAGTTTTGTAACTTTATGCCATATTTCTGAAAGAAAAACTCCTATGAACTTCACTGTGCTGATATCTTTATAGACAGATCATGGGAAACAGGACTTTTAAAATACCTGATAAATATTTATTCCAATCAAATTATAACCATTTCTGTACTAGCCTGCCAGGCTCCAGCTGAAGTCCTGGACTGAAGGTTTTCCACAGACCTCTAGAAAGAATGTTTTTCCAACTGTAATTTATTTTTTTAAGCTCCATTTTATGCAGAAGTCACAAAGTTCTGGGTTCTGCTGCCCTCTGAATCATTCTCAGGCAGAGAGACAAATGGTCCCTCGATCTCTTCTGATTAAAGGCAACATAAGCTTAAGTGCAGTATGCTGCAACATATTTAAATTTTTTATATCAGAACACAGCATTTCAGTCACTATTCCATGCCTCACCTAATTTGCAGTGCCACTAATATTACTTTTAGTGAAGTGGGATGAAGTGATGGTGCAAAACTTGGCAGCATAGCTTAATTGCACTTTTCAAAGATTTAACTTATCTTTTGTGAGGCTTTGCTTTGTGACCAATGTATTTCTCCAAATCTTACATATGCCATCATTTAAAAAATAATAATTTTAAAATGGTCTGGAAATACATAGAAGCAAAATTGTTACAGAACAACATCTACGCAGGCCAATGTCATGAAAAAAATCAAATGCACAATCAATTGCTTTATTTCCAATAACATCCTGATTGGTGGACATTAAGGCTCTTGGTTTCATGCTATTGTCTAGTTTGGAGTTTTTTGTATTTGTTTAAGTGATCAAGTGAGTGGGTTTTAATTTGGTATAGCTGCAGTAGAATGTATAGCCAAGACCCCTGAATAGTTAATGCTACCTTTTATCCTTTATCATTTTCTTTTATGAGCTAAGGGATTGTTCATTCAAATTCCTCTAATCCTCATAATATCTTGGCCATTATTACAAATCCTAGCTTTTTGGATAGCATTTAATTTCTTATGAATCTCATGAGTACTGAAGGAATCTTGTTAAATGAAAATGGAGCATCACTTTTTGCCCATGATATCATTTGTAATTCAGTACTCTAAGTATCAAAATATAGAAACTATTAGCTGTGGATTCAGTCTGCATACTCTAGTTATAGACTTTTTATTTTTGCAGATATGTGTCATATACTAATGTCCATAACAAGATGTGACAGGCAGTGTGTAATCGTTTATTAAACAAACCCTTTCCCCTTTGCTGGGGAAGAAACTTATGAAATAACAAATTCTATTACAACAGCAGTAAGTGTTATAAGTAACTTTATTATTTTCTTGTACTCACTTGTACTTTCAGGAATAATTTTTAGGAATTTAAACTTAGTGATGCCATTCCATATATTTTTTTCCACTAACCCCATTAACCGATGTCCTGGCATTACCTAAAAGAAAAACCACACTGCATCTACTGCAGAAAGAACTCCAGAGCCATAGGAATTCTCTCTAATACTAAGATGCAGCTCTCCCTTACATATTTGTCTTGCACTAGAGAAAGTTAATGTAGGTAATGTGAAATGAAATGATTTGTGTTTTTTTGCTTTAATAGTAGTTGTGTTTATTTTTAAATGGGTAGGGACTGATCTTCTGAAGACTATTAAGGATAGAAGTATGATCAATGGCTAGTTCATTAACATAGGCCACACTTGTATCTAATTTTCTGTTTTGAAACTGTCTGTCTGTACCTCCATTGCCTCTGCTTAATGCTAGTGACTGCAAGACATACAAATTTTGCCTACACAGTCTTGGGAATTGAATCCCGTTCCATTGCTTGTGTAAATATGTGTGCTGGTTTAAGGCAAATTTGGAGAGGGGACCTCCAAAGGAGTCTCCTTCAGAAGAGCAGATTTCAGCAGCCCCTCCCCCCAAACCAGTTTGGGAAAAATGTCCTTTGAGAAAAGTGGGAAAAACTTCCTTCAAGAATAGTGGAAAAAACTACTTATTTACCAAACAAAATGAATAGTATTAAACAAATGGAAACCTCTAGTTGTTTTGAAGAGTCAGTAGGTCAGAGAAATCCTTCCATGGCTGTGGCTCAGTCAGGTTCAATCCCTTCAGAGCTCGGGCACGGTGCCCAGGCCCAGTGTGCTGCTGGTGGGGGGCCCCTCAGGCAGGTGTCCTGATGTCTTGGTCTGGAGAGAGATACTGAACAGTCCCAGAGAAGAAACCACAGTCCAGGTAAAGTTCTTCTTGCTTCAGCTAACGAGGAAAAACACAAAAGAAAAAAAAAAAAACAAAGGAAAACTCTCTGTCTCTCACTCCCTGCTAGAAGGCGAGAGAGAGGCTCCCAGAGCGCAAACTCTCCCCTTATCTTTTTCACTGTCCCTCTGCTAGAGTCAAAAATATGTAAACAGAAACCACAAACCTGCACCAGCTTTCTCTGGCTGAATTAAAGAGACAAGAACTAATTTCTGAGCATAGCAGATGATATGGAATATATAGCATAAAATACATTAACATAAAATCACTCTAGGACATATGTCTATGAGTGAACTTCTGAACTTGAAGGCATCCAGTTGAACAGACATGTAAAAACAAAGAACTGCAGTATTTCAAACACCCTGAGATTCTACCCATATGAAGCAGGAAATCCTGGGGTCCCACACTCAGAGCTCCCCAATCTGTAAATAGTTATGCTAAACAGCCCCTATTTTTGAATTATTACAGAGTTTAAAATAAACAGAGATGTGGTCCCACTGTCTGAAATGGTGCCACCGCAGCGAGCCCATCCTCTGCGGCTATTGTTTGATGAAGGCATAAAGAAGAAGGGGCAGTGGATGTACAGGGTGAGGTGGTACCAGTGGCTGGGCCATCTTTCATGTAATAAGGAAACCAAGTAATCTGAGAGAAAACAGACAGTAGCTGTTTGGGAACAAGGTGCATCTACCCAGGTGATTCCTTTTCCTACTTGTCTGAAACTCCCCTCTACCCTTCTAGTCATTTTCTAATATCTTTGGTTATTAGTATTGGTCAGGCTGAAATCTCTAATTGCATTGCTGGCTAAAGAATACAAAAGGATAGCAGGTCAACATCGCAGTGACACAGACTGTCTATAGCCCGGATGTGACTGGCATGGAGAGCTGCTTGCAGTGTTGTGGGACAAGTTAGACGCACAAGGGCATCAGAGGATTATGCAGTACTCAGGCAAAACACAGGATATGCCTGCATTGAAAGAGTGCTCCCACTTGGGGCTTCTTCTCTAACATGTACATTTGCAGCTTAAAGATCAATTTTACAAAAAAAAAAAAAAGGCCTTGAGATAAACATAAATTTGGCCTCAGCAACAGGGTAAGAGTAAGGTAAGGTAACATAAGGTAAGGTAACTCTCTTGACATAAATAGGTAGTGTTAGTGTGATAAATAAAAACCATTTTTTTCTAGTTTACACATCAAAATAAAGGGTCAGTGTTCCCATTTGAAGAGTTTGTGGTTTTTTTTCATGTCATAAGCAAAAGCATTATATTTCCTACATGATAAGAATATGAATAAATACTGGTTAATATTTCTCGATGTTCAGTGTTTTAAATATATGTCTCCTTTTTACATGACCTCTGTTACTGCAATTATTTCAACCTGGTGAGAAAAGTCATGTTTTATTCTCTTGAAGAGATAGAGAATGTCTTGTCATATGTCTGGTGAGAGAAGAGAGTTTTTTTTAACAGAAGATATTTGAGAATCTTACCTTGCAGAGCAAAACCAGAACCATAACCAAACCAAACCAAGAAAGCAAACAAAACCTACACTGACACATCAGAAGAAGTAAAAACCAGAATGAAATTAGTTCAAGTGGAAAGACAATGCTGGCAAATGAGCACAACCTGGCCATTAATAATTTAGGCTGGACTTCAGACAGAAATTTTCAGTCTCTTGAATGATGACATTTCTGGAACAGATTGCAGCAGAAACAATGGGAACTACATGGTACAGTGTAACAATTTAAAATTAAGCTTGGAACAAATTATAGGGCCACTTACTTCGCTGTATGATGGAACTTGAAGAATCAATATGTCTGTTTAAACTACTAGATGACACAACTCTCTGAAGTGTAATTAAATAATGCAATGAGTCTATCAGATGGTGGGATTGCATTTTAATAGTGGAATTTTAGGGGGTAATACAAACACTTGGCTTATGATATTTTAATTTGTTGGACAGGAAGATCTAAAATTTAAGTTTTTTCAGCTTCAGATTGTATTTTGCTCAATACTTCTTAATAATAATTACATAAATAAATCTTAAAAAAATTATTAATCCTTTTATGTTCCTCAGTTGAAAAAATTTTGGAACATAAAAATAATATGAGAATTTTTTCCAGGAATTATGTGGAAAGCAAGCCACTATTGAGGCTTATCCATATATGAAATTGATAAGTCTGACACAGGAGAATACACTATGTATTTGAAGTATCTTTCCTAAACAGTGAATTATGTAACTAGCTAACAGAATAAGAACACAGTAAGAAAAATAAAGAAATTTATTTTAAGACATTCTTAAAACATTCCAGAAAACAATCTCCCCAGAGAATTCTCTTTCAGTCCATACAAGGTTACACATATTTCAATATGAATCATTCTTTGCTGAATGCGCATAGTCAGCAGAATTTTTTCAATGAGAATTTCTGTATGGCAATTAGTTTATCTGATAAGCCCCTTCTAGTTAAATCTAATTTCTACAGTGTATAATAACCATCTCATAAAAGGCTAATGATATTCAGGAGCATCTCTTCCTTTCTCTTTTACACTTGAGACACATTTACTTTTTCTTGCTCTGTAAATGAGAACAGCTGAGAAAAGTGATTTTAGGCTCTAATAGCATAACCTTATGCTATAACCTGACCTTATACAATAAATTATCTTCCAGTTCCTAATATAAACTAATCCAGTTCTTTGTACAGAGTAATCCCATCCTCTGCTGTTGTTCTACTCCCTACTAGAGTCATTATTTATATTTTTGTACAGCAAGCTTCTACTATTTGTATTCATCACTTTGAATATTAAATGTACCAAACCTCCACTCTTGATGATTTCATCAAAAACGTTCCTTCAGTCCTATTGTTTATCTTCCGTAGAACCACTTTTTCATCACTTTTTCACCATCTTTGTACGTCTTTATGTCTAGATTTGCATGATATTAATTTTGTTTATACTTGTCCTGTATAATATTATGTCAAATATTAAACTCAAAGAAAATTCTCTCCTATATTTTTCTTCCTTAAGGTATTTATACGAAAGAAATTCAGAAGTTGCAGAATCCAATTTTATCATATATTCCTTTAACTGTACGTTTGATTACATGTTTCCTTGATCACTTCTTCAAAACAGATCCTAAAGCATTTACACATCTTAACTATACAGGTTTTTATATGATTAGAAAATAGGAAAGATGGGATTGAAAGCTGAGAAAATGTATGATCACTACCTCTTCTGATTTAATAGACTTATTAAAATCCTTGTCCTTATACTTGCAATTTCCTGTGACAGCTGTTTCTTTATTTATAAATGTAGACTATCCTTCTTTTCTCCACCTCTGCTCTGCTCACCTCATGACCTGAACACAGTTATGTCCTCGAGTTTTCTTTTTAAGTTAGGTGCAATGATTCAATTTCTACAGACTATTTTAAATTATGTCAGCCCAGGTTCCAATTTTGCAGGCATAATTTTGTGCCTACAGGTAAAGCCAAGAATATATACTTGCACAAATCATATCTATCATGTGGATATCTATTTACGTAAATTGCAGGCTTTACTGACTGCCGGTACAAAACTGCACCTAAGGTGATTCTTTGGAAAATATGGATCTTAGTGACAACTGTGCAGGAGTAAAAACATAAATTTGTTACTTTATCAGAATTATCATTTTCCCTACATACCTAGCATTTCATTGACTTCTAACACATGACAATCATTTTTTTCTGTTGCCGTAACAGACAGGTGGTGAGTCAGTCAGATGAAGTAGAGTCACAAACAGAAACTCCCACAAGTTCAGCTGTAAGAAAGGCTCATGTAAAATAATCCTACTTAAACGTAGCACACTCACATTGCATTGAAGTCTATAGATTAGTGTTCTAGGGTTTGTTTCCTGTGGGCATAATACAGACATCCCACCTGTCTACAAAGGATCTTATAGAGATTAAAAAAAATAACATTAAATGTTTTATAAAAATCCAGTAGAAAAAGAAATATTCTTTAAGAGTGGAAAGTTCAGAAAAGAAGATTTAGCTTTGCAGAGAATAACGAATCCACTTTCAGCTGACGGCATTTATGAACTAGTTGTCAACAACAAAATAACATCAGTAAGGAGGAACCTACACCAGAACAGAAATTGTGGCACACTTTCACATCCTCAGAAATCACTGTATTCCAGGTTAAGTGAGAGACGGGTTTGTGATGATGGTGATGTCTACAAAGACAAGAGCCAGCTTCTTAAGGAGTATATTACTCAGTGGTCACTGATTGTGTAAGGATTTATTTCAAATGTTTTTTTATACCTGGTTTTACATGTCCCTGGTTATCTGAAAAAAAAAAAAAAAAAAGGTAGAAAATAGAAATGGTTGCAGATTTTTAAAATGTCTTTATAAACTAAAATATTGCTATCATATTACCTATCTAGGAAGATGAGTTGATCAACAGAGAGAGAAAAATGGAATAGAAAGATGCTAGTGTATTCACAATGAGGTGATAATTTACTTCATGTACATAAAGTATATTGGAAACATTACTACCAACAATTTGGGCAGCATGCTTTCTCAAAATGCTTAACAGCTTTAAGTAGAATTCAGACTTAGTTTTGTCATATTCATGCAAATGTTGAATGTACTGTACAAGAAAACATCACATTTGAAGTCTGAAGTCAAATGTTACATAACATGTACCTGAGATTTTACTTGCAAGATATTACTTTCAGTAACTGCCCTAAGCTCTTGAGTACTGACATGCAGTCTCAAGCCAAGTCTGAAGATCGGCCAAGTATAGCTAACTTTTAATATGAACTTTGAAGATTCATGACAGTCATGAAAGTTTTCTCCCACTGCACATTCTCTTCGCTGGTTCTTATGTTGTCTTCCAATTATTTCTTGGTTGAATACCGATTCTTTGTAGTTTCAAAGGGCATGTTCTTTCTTATATTTCACTATTGCTATTAGGTTAGAATTAAAAAAAAAAAAAAAAAAGTCAGATTCCTGAGATTAATGTGTTGGGACTTTTAAAATATTTATAATTTAAAAAACATACTACTAAGGAGAACTGTGATCAACAGGCTGGAAATCTTGTTACCTTATGAGGTGATGCAAAATGTGCCATGTAAGCCTGCCACTACGTATGTGGGGAGCGGTACAGTTTTCTAAGTGACCTTCATACCTGTCTTCTAAATAATAAAATAATGTACCTGAAAAATGGATTTGCATCCAGAAATTCTTGGCATATAGGCAGAAGTTTCACAATCAAGCAGTGAGTGCCTAATTTGAGACAATGGCAATTTAATTATTAAAATTAAGAAGAAGCTTGAAGGTACAACTGAAGTCAATACAAGAACTCCTGTAAACATATAAAGTACAAATATTATGAAATATTGAATTATCTGATAAAATAAAGCATATCCAATCTGATTAGAGCAGTGAGTATGAGTAACTAGACAAAGAAAACCCTCAGTGCTGTGCCCTCCCTCTGAGGGATCCAGCATAATTAGGTATTTGAAAATCTGTGGCTATGCAGTCAATCAAACATGTGCATGCAATATGAAGAAGCATGTTAAGAGGTTGATAGATTCAGTGAGGAGGCCACTGGCTTTGAAGTCTTAAGGCCCAGTGTTAGTTCCAAGTGGTTTTTTTTCTCTTGAACTCAACAAGTATTCAGGTTGCAAGAACTTTGTTAATTTAGTATTTAATTTGTTTCTTCTGTCATAAAAATAAATTTAAAAAAAAGCAAATAAAAAGTCTTATGCACTACAAACATTTTTCCTAATTCCATTCAAAAATTAAAAAAACATGGACTGAAACATTAGATTTGGTACAGAAAATTAGTGGTCAGTTAAACTTCACATCTAAATAGCATCAAATAGCAACCAGCTATTGGTCAGAATCAATCCCTTTTTGTCGCCCCACGGTGAAGGAGAAGTTGAAAGTATCCTACAACAAAGAAAGGAGGTTCAAAAGGTGTATACAGTACTGCATGCAAGTAATCTCAGCATTAAATGCCTGGTGGTATTCTGCAGGGAGGTAACCTGACGCAACTTATATCTTCAGTACATCGGTGAACGCTGTGTGGCATTCCCTGGGACAGTGCTGGGACATGCCTGAACCAGCTTGGATATTGCTCTTCTACACTTCTGTCACACAGTTCACATATCACACGAGGACAAGCTTTTTAAAAGCCTGAGAGACAGTATGACAGATACCTTTATTCTTCAATAACAATATAAATTAAGCTGTTAGAGAAAGATTTTATTTTTTATAAAGGGTGGGCTTTTTTCATAAATTTAGTCCTAATTTCTTTCTTGACTGTATCTAAAAATTTAAGGAATAGGTTGGACAAAAGGTGCAGTATTGCAACAGAATTTTCATACCTACTCCTAGTGTTTCAGAATAAAGAGATGCAGAAAAACATTTACTTAATATATTCTAGGTGCATCATTCTAGGAATGCACTTATGAACTAATGAGCATTCATGACACATTTCTACTCACAAATAGTTCCTTTTTTAAAGCTACTTAATAATGTTAGACAGTAAAACTATCCTTAAAATTACACTTTATGCATAACAAATAAATAAAATGAGTGTCTTGTAATGGTAGTGGTGTTTTTATAGTTACGATAACTGCTTTATTCATTCGTAGCTCTGCCATTTACAACTTATGTAGCCACTGTAACTCAGTGAATATGGCTTCATCTATAGCTATCAATCTTTTCTAGGTTATTTTGCTCTTTTTTCTCATTTTATGGGATGTAACTCTAGTGAAGCTGTGGCTGAATTACACCAGGCACCATTTTTTTGCTTCTGATATTCCATTTAAGCTCTTTACCCTTTTTTAGATGTGAAATTAGTCTATCACATGGTGAATGCTTAAGAATAAATAATATTGAGACACCTCTGAGATCCTTTTTTGGGATTTTTAACTTCATGAAACATCACTCTTTCCGCTAGTCTTCATTAGTCAGCCAGATTTCTGTAGACTGAATAATCAGATGTGTAGATGAAAAATTAAATTTAAAATTCAAAATTTTTATAGGCTGAGAAATACTTCCTTAGACAAAGCTAGAGAGTTTCTTGGAGGAATTTTAGTGTTATCCATTGTCACAATTATTCCACTCTGGTGTCCAATCCATGGAAAGAATAAGACACCTACTAGCATTATGCATTAACAATGTTTTTATCAATATTATTACAAGTAGCACATAATTTTTGTATTTTGCAACCAAAAGGTTTTGACTACCCTGTTTTTGGCGTATGAGTACATGGCACGTAATTGTCTTAGATAGATGATAGATTAGATAGATAGATAGATAGATAGATAGATAGATAGATAGATATCACGGTTGATTCACAGATATTGATTCTCACATACCCTAGAATCAAATACTGTGCTTTAGCAGTGTGAAAGGATATTGGATACTTGATACCTATCCTCTACTTAAGGCCCTTTACACCCCAAGACCAATGTCAAGGATGGAAACATAAATGAAGAAATAACAGGACTAAAGCATCCTTCTGAAACAAACTCATTTTATTCTGTTGTAAGTATTCCTTTTCAGCAAATGTAGAGAGAAAACAACAGAAAATTCCACAGAAATGTGAATTCAGTAATTCATTCACAATTCAGGAAGAGATTTTCTATTTAAATAAGGAACAGAAAACACCTCTTCTTTCTGAGTAACTAATGTGCAAAAGAAATAAGATGGCAAAGACAATGACAGATAGTTGTTTACCTTTAAAAATCTGATAAATGTGATAGGTAAGCATGACATTGTCATAAATGTGAATCATCTGCAGTTACCATAAAATGATAAGAGCTGAGGAAGATAACTTTATGCCTTGGGATATAAGTGATAACTACTGAATCACAGGAGGAAACTTCTTTCCTAGCTACTATTTTGATGAAGTAGGTGCAATGTCACTGTAATTATGAATCATATTTTATCAGCTGCTGGACATCTGTAAGGACACCATTCCAGACACCTGCTATTGAGAAAACTGACAAAAAGAAAATTTTCAAGAGCCAGAACCATGGTGAAATCATTAAGAGTTAGCACTGCCTAAAACATGTGTATTGTTCTGATCTTTGTAACTTGGTATTCCAAGAGATGTAGTCTCCAGATTGGAAAATAAAATCATTAGTTTTTAGATCTTTTTCTAGACCTCCAATCCAGGCTATTTTGTGTGAATATTTAAGGAACTGTCCCTAAAGACTTGCTAAAAGATATGCATAAAACTTTGTATTTCTTCTGATGTTCCCAACATAGCGGGGGTATTGTGAAGAGCAGTTACTGCATGTCCCTCATTACATTTGCCTTCCTGTCAGGGTGCAGGGGGCTGCTCCACAATGGAACCCAGGCTGTGGCCACAGCCCAGGCAGGACTTTACCCCACCAAACAGGGAACAGGCCAGGGAACCTAAGCAGAGTCAGGGTGGGGACAGCATTGGGGCTGGGGACCATCACACGAGGTGAGGTAGGGTCAGGTCCAGGGTCAGCCTGGGATATCCAGCCATGAAGATACTGCCAGAGACAGGGCTGCCTGCCACATGAATCAGACTGTTTAAGCACCTGGGCCTGTGGGCAGGAAGCCACTATTGGGCAGAGTGAGGCTGCTCATGTCAATGGAGACTTGTTGAAGTCCTCAGGGCCCTGAGACTTCATAGAATCATGGAATGTGCTGAGTTGAAAGACACCCATCAGGATCATTGGGTCCAACTCTTGGCCCGTGCAGGTCACACCATGTGCCTGAGAGCATTGTTCAAACGTTTCTTGAACTCTGTCAGGCTTGGTGCAGTGACCAGTTTCCTGGGGATTCTGTTCCGGTGCCCAATCACCCTCTGGGTGAAAAAACTTTTTCCTGATATCTAACCTTCCCCCAACTCAGCTTTGTGGTCAAATAAAACAAGTACTAAGGGTCATTTTTAGGGTTATCCTTGCTGATTTTCACCTAAGCAGCATTGACACAATTCCATTTTTTTGGCTGAGATAAAGACATTTTAGACTGCATTACTGTGATATTATGTTGGTTTTGCATAGCCTATTTTTTGGTACTGGGGGGCCACAGAAGGTCTTCTGTGAGAAGTTGCTAGAAGCTTCCACCATGTCCAGCAGCACCAATCCCTGACAGCTCTGAAGATGGACATGCTGCTGGCCTAAGCTGGGCCAATTAGAGATGTTGGTAATGCCTCTGTGATAACATATTTAAGAAGAAAATCAAAACAAAGTGGGGCACATGCAGTTTTTTCCTCTAGTCAGAGAAGAGGAGGAGGAGGTGAGAATATGTGAGGGAAAAAACATGGACACATCAAGGTCAGTGGAGAAGGAGGGAGAGGAGGTGCTCCAGGTACTGGAGCCGAGATTCCTCTGCAGGCTGTGGTGAGGACCATGGTGAAGCAGCTGGGCCCCTGCAGCCCATGGGGTCCCACGGGGAATGCAGAAATCCACCCACAGCCCGTGGGGGAGGTACTCATGCTGGAGCAGGAGGATGCCTGGAGGAGGCGTGGAAGACCTGGTGCAGAGAGAGGGCCCTGCTTCCAGGGAGCAGCCTGTCCTTGGAGGACTGCACCCCGTGGATGAATGACCACGGCCGCAGCTGTTTTGGGAGGACTGTGCCCCTGGGAGGGACTCACGTTGCAGCAGTTTTGGCAGGACTGCTGCTTGTGAGATTTGGAGCCATGCTGGAGAAGTTCACAGAGAACTGTCTCCTGTGGGAGGGACCCCATGGTGCAGCAGGGGAAGGGACTCCTCTCCCTGAGTAGCGGAAGATCTCAAGTGACAAACTGACCAAACCCTGTCTCCCTGCACTGTTGGTGGGAAGGAGGAAGGAGATGGGAGAAGAAAATGTGTTTTTAAGGGCTTATTTTACTTCTTATTATCCTCCTCTGATTTTGTTAGCAACAAATTCACTTTGTACTTCTAAATTAAGCCTGTTTTGCCCTTGGAGTGTTTTCTCCTGGTCCTTATTTCAACTCAGGAACCCTTCATTAATTTTTTCTCTCCTCTACCCAGCTGTGGCAGGGGAGGGTGAGTGAGCCACTTTCGTGGTGTCTGGTGTTTGACCAGTGTCAAACCATGACATATATATTATTAGTTTTTATTAAAATTTGTGGAAAGGGAGCCCAAAAAAGTGAATCTGTAGTTTTAATCAGCTTAGGACTGCCCCTGACAGGCAATGTTATGAAACTGTGAGTGCTGTAGATAACAAGGGTATACAAATGTATGTACATGCACACATACACAAACGCACAGACACACATTTCATTTATAAAAGTACAACTAAGGTAATTTTCTTCAAAAGTGTAAACTGGCAGGTTAGATACATATTGTTTCAGCCTTATGCAACAGTAGGGAATGGAAAATAAGACTTTCTGTTCTCCTTTCACAAAAACTAATAGTCATCCATTGTTGACTTCCATAAGACCAAAACATCTGCACCAATAAAAAACATTTTTATGGTCAAGTTCCCAAAGAAAGTAACTACAAATATTTCAGTGGACCAAGACAGAGAACATCGTGTTTTTTCAACCTATTGCAGATTCAAGGACAGTAGTCTGTTGTGCCTTAAAATTCTTAATTTGTTTTCATAACTAAACTGTATAGATATGATTTTGTTGTTAGCTTCATAATTAAGATATTCTCTGATGCATTTTGGCTGAGTGATTTCTCACTGTGCTTCATTTACAACTGCACAGCCTCTAGAGTCTGCAGAAATCAGATGTTCATGGTTCTGTTTCATCATGTGTTGCTTGTAATTAACTTTTATTGTCAAAACCTGTCAGACTCATGACTATCTTCTTGAACCAAAAATTATATTTGACACTTTTAAACCAAAATTAATCCTTTAAATGATTTGTATTAATCTGGCATAGGACCAAATCCCCACCAGGTTTAAGTAAGCATAAAGCTGTTGACCTCAGTGAAGAGATGGTAATTGACATCAGCCAAGAATCCAACTGAGATAGCCTGGCTGCTTTATTTTTAAAACACTTGATTGATTTGAAGCCTCTAGACTCTTTTGAGCTTTTATTTTGCAACATACATGTTGCATACATTCTGTAATTAAAATAAATATAATAACAATATATACGATAATACTTTTTTTTTTTGCTGACTTACTCTGAAGATTTTAGACACAAATCAGATTTTTAATTCAGTTGTTTGTATTCAAGTGGAAATCTGTGGCTTTAGATCTTTTGGGTCCAGATCTACTCCTTAACTGTAACCCCCCATGCTTGTAGAGCCTGGTCCAACTTCTACTCGTTGATCACAAAGTAATTGTTACACAGGAAAATCCTAACAGTCCTTAATAAAGGGCTATTCACTGGGGAACCCTGTGATGGAAAAGCAAACCTTCTCCAACCTGATGCAGAGCTGTGTTCATGTCTACCTGCTGCTTTTTGTTACAGTGACCTTAAAATGTCTCTTCCATGTCCTAGAGAAAAGGAGCAGTAACTTTTTTTTTTTTTACTGTGACATCTGGTGCACAAGAGAGAGTGGTAACAAAATAACCTTTACATTTTTTTGTTTTCAATAATAGGGTTTTTTGGGGGGGGGGAAAGAGGTTTGCACAATCTGTCAAAAGTGTTTCCTATGCATTTCAAGAGTGCCAGCAATTGTTAATGGAATGTACTTGCTATGATCAAACTGTTTTATTTCCCTTACATTATTAGGTGGTAAAAAGAATTAATTAAAAAAATGATGCATATAAATTTCTTCCATTTTTAATTATTCTTTTTTTTCCCCCAGGGTATCAGAGGAATGGAGCATGAAATTTCAGTAATATTTCTTCATCAAAATTGGCTGACCAACAATTACAGGATAGTCACTGCTTTTGAGTATTTCCAAGAGATTTGTGTAAGTCTGTGGTTGAAATCTCTCCAGCACTGTCTGAGCATGAGGAAACAAGTGTTTAAACATTGATTCTGGATTACAGGTAATGAGTGTCAGCTATTATGAGCAGGGAGAAGAAAAAGTCAATTTGAAAAAGTCAGATACAAAGGATCCCACACATAGATAAGATCTAGAAGGAAAGGGATACTTCGAAATGCTGTTTCATTCAGAATTTCGCTCCACAGTCTTTTATCTAAACTTCTCTACTGAAGGAATTATCTTGATTTGCTACTCCTTGACAGGTATTTACAATAGGTTTAAAGCTCTTAAGAGATAGAGACACCACCTTTCCTCTGACGGAAAAGTGAACAATTAAGGTCAGCACACTGTGCAATACTGAGAAGAGTTTTGCAGACCACATGTATTGAGGTTTATTTCTACAGCAGATGAACAGCAGTGGTATGAAGCAAACTCTTTAAGTGATTACTGGCCTTCAGATGCATCAACATGATATATTTTTTAATATAACATTTTAGAATTATGTTGGGAGCGGGCAAAGGATGGTTAGATCCTTCCAAATCTAAGATTTTCCACAAAATGTTGAAGTGGTTTAAATGGCACAATCCTTGCCTAGCAAATGCAAGCAACTTTTTCTACTGATTGATTTTTGGTACTGTACATTAGAGTCCTGGTTGGAGAGCAAAACAGGTTATAGAGTAGTCCAAGCTTTTTGTTCCAGCAAGGTCATTATTATAAATCAAACAGAGATTTCTTCAAACTACATGGAATTAATTATAAGAGTGTGGGTTTTTTCATTTTTTAAATATGAAGATCTCTCTAGAGTAGGTAATGACAGACTTTGAAAGCTTGTTTACCATAGAAATAAATCTGTTAATTAAGCACTTGACTGAGGCCCTGATCTTTTGAAGTACATAGCATATAGGATAGATAATGATCATTTCTACAGAAAAAGATATAAATTCAAATGTATCTTTTAAGCTTGTTACTGTTATTTTTTTTCCCAGACTGATTTTTAATTTTTACCTGAATAATTTGGTCATACTGAGATGAATTCTTGAGGTTGTTATGGTTTCTTTTCACACTGAAACATGGCTTGCCAGCCACCATATAAGTAAA
This sequence comes from Orthonyx spaldingii, assembly GCA_013397795.1. Taxonomy (NCBI): domain Eukaryota; kingdom Metazoa; phylum Chordata; class Aves; order Passeriformes; family Orthonychidae; genus Orthonyx; species Orthonyx spaldingii. The sequence continues at coordinate 82,277 of VZTJ01001071.1, forward strand.
CATCCAGAAAAATTTGTATCTCTGAGTAAATAAACACTGAAAACATGTCATATTACACACATCTCATTTAGTACACATATTTCTAGAGAGATTGTTTTCCTACAGCAACTAGTCCACTCACAGGCCTTCTGTATTTTTCTGCCTCTGTGTCTATTTTTACACTTTTTCCATCCACATCACTGAAGGGTTAACATATTTTGTACCCTCCTCTTCCTCTGCATTTATCTCACTTGAAACAGCTGAGGTAGTTTCAGTCACTCTACAAGGGAAATGGCAGGCAAGCTCCTCTGAGATTGCATTAGCTCTCTGTAAGCAGCTGCTAGGGGAACACAAAGACACAGCGCACTCTATATATTTTTCCCAGAGTCTCAGAATATTTTCTGTATGATAGCCCTTTTTCCAGCTGGTTTGAGAACTGGAAGTCCCAAGGCAGCTCCAATAACTATGCTTGTGGGTTGATAGGCCTATTCATTGATCTATTAGCAGAAGCATTAATTCCTTTGACCGAGTGTTAGAAATTACAATAAATCTGATTGAGGCTACGTCTGATAGTGATTTGTGAAACCTCTCATTTTGAATACATTAATCCAAACTGCACCTAACAAAATAAGGAGGAAAAACTAAAACCATCTTTAGTTGAAACAATATAAATATTTCACTGCAACCATCCTGCTTCTAGACATAAAGTAATTCAAAATACACACACATACATGCACGTATATAAAATTGCATCTCACAAGAACTCACAAAAACTGGTTTGTCAGTTTTACTTTAAAAGAGAGAATAATTGTTCATAATAGTGCTAAATAAGTTGTTTTCATTCTGGAGAGTTAACTACTCAATTTCTATGTTTGAAGCAGACTATCAACTACGGACTCCAGGGGGATGTTGTCTGCTTCTTTTCATCTTCAGCAGATGAATCTTGCCTATGGTGCTGGATTCATGACTCAAGAGAATATAAAATGCTACTATAAAATAAAAGATATCTACAATGAAAATACAGTTATAGATGATTGCACAGAACTATGATGCTCTTCAGAGGGCTTTATAGAATAGAATCTTCAAATTCCATCTTTTTTTCTGCAATGAAAAGCAAACTCATAAGACTTTTAGTTGACTTATAAAAGAATCAATCATATTTGGAAAGTTTGTGCATGGGCTGTTTAGTCTTTTGTTCCTTAACTTTATGCTGCTGAGAGATGGATCCTCAGATAGTTTTAAATACCTTAGCTAAGAGTGGAAAAATATAAGGCAGGATTACAAAACCAGAAAAACTGATGAGATCTCAATTTCAGATCTAATTTCTTGTACCAATGAGGGCTGGAAAAAGATGATTTAGAGGAAGACTAAAGAAGCCCGTAGTAGACAGCATGAGAGAGTCTGTCCCTGTCTTTAGTTTCAATCCAGTGTTAAGTAGAGATTTAAGCCTGAAAATTAAGAGGAGACAGGAGATTTAAATAACAAAATTTATCAATCTCCACCAATTAGTGCTACATGTATTGCAATTAACTCTGTAGATAGTCCCCTATTATTTCTCCATATATCTAGTCCCCTGTTTCTTTGTTCTACTCACTTTCACTGGCAACAGGTTCTGTATATTTTTAAAAAGTATTTTTTAATAATTTCCTCTTATTTTCTTTTCAGGTCTACCATGTAGTTCCATTGCTCTTGTGTTGTTACAAATGAGAGCAATCAATGTCTGCCCTAAGCAGCTTCACATATTTTTGAATAATTTTCTTTTTCATGCACCTATTTCCTTGGCTAAGTGACCCTAATCTTTTGTCTCTATTTTCATACAAGTGTTTTGTCAATTTCTGACTAACCTCTATTCACTCATCTGTGGTGTGATAATGATTTTCTTAATACAGGACAATTGGTCCTCAAACCCATGTGAAAGGTGAAATCTCATTATCATTTCATTTAGTGTTACTACAGCCATTTCCTTATTATTGACTACTGTTTATTACATGCTCATTTCCACACAGCAAACACTGAGGACTTTTTACTGTTGTTTTTCTGTCAGGCACTGCTTTTTTTATTTGGAGCAGATGAGTACATTAATATTTGATACTTCAAATTTAGAAATATGAAAAAAAATTTCCTTTGCATGTTTCTCTTCTTTTGTTTTGAGATTTGAAGGCAGGCAGGGAAAAACATTGCTTTGGCTTAGCTAGATGCAGAAGCCCTTCTTGAGTCAGCCTTACATCACAGTAACACCTCTGTCTCACAAGATAAGCTGAACACAAAGTATTGCAGGTCTTCTGTCCAGAGAGTCCATTCCAACAAGAAGCTGCATCCAAAAAGACATGGTCTGGTCAACACAAAGAAAGGACTGCTAAATCTGTGGAGTTTGTGGCAAGCCCTAAAGCGAGCTTTTTTTTTTTGGTTTTTTGTTTTTTGTTTTTTTTAATATTTGAGTTATCTATTTTCATTTTAATAGCATTTCTTTAGCTAGAGAAAGAGACTGTTGTCAGCTCCTAATGCAGATAATGTAACTTTGAATAATAATGACTTACACTTGGTCAAATTTATATTACTTTTGAAAGATTTGGCAATTACATCCATAATGCCCAAGTCAGAAATGATGAGAGAATAAGTTACTCATAAAGTCAGAATAAAATGAAGCCTCTGAAATCCTTTTGCAGTGAGGTTGTCTCTATGAAACTAATGAGGAAAGAATTTAGTGACCCATTCACAGAAAAATCCAGGAATCCAAAGTCCTTTAAAATTTCTGATATCGAGGAATATTCCTTTTCTCTTTTTCCTACAAGGTCTGACCAATATTTAATCACTTTGCTTGGTATAGGTAAGTTCAGCAGATATGCCACTAAAGTGTTACACTTTAGGGGGATATGGTTTTCTACACATCACTATAACCCAGGTAACATCTGTGACAAGACCAGAGAAAGCACCAGAAAAACATCAAGCCAGGCTGTTTGCTTACTGTCTTTAACCTCCTCACCCCAGCCACTGCAGTTCCTTATCCTATCAGCCTGATAAAGCAGCAGCATCTACAGGGTCTCCCTCACCTGTACCATGCCAGAATCCTAGACAACATTAAGGTCAATACACAGCATGAACTGCTGTAACAACTGTTCCTTGAATTTATGTAATTTGGGGAGTGGTAGGGGGAGAATTTAGTGTGGGGATAAATTACATTACTATGCACTCATATATGGGATTTCTAGGAAAGACTGGAGGGGAGATGTAAACAGACCAGAATCTTGGAACTGGATCTGAAAAAAAAAAAAAAAAAATGTTTATACATTTGTATTTCTCCTTAAAATTAAGGGTTCAAAGTAAAACTCCAGGGAAACATATATCTGTATAGATATATAGACATATCTTTCTATATATATAAAAATATAGAGATTTGTAACAAATCTGCAGTTATTTATTATATAGTGTATTTGTTTGCTGAGAAAGTGTCTCTAGCAGGCTTGAACTCCACAGTTCATTCCACAGAGCTAATTTATAAGTTGTTTACATATGTCTAATAGTGTTTACAGGTAAAAAAGAGACAGACCTTAAGTTTTTTGAGGCAGAACATGCTTTGCTTTCTATGTTCCTGCATAGTTTGACAGGTATAAACTGAGTTAATATAATTTTCATTTTGTGAATAATGAAATGATGACTACAAGTCTCTGGCAGAGATTTTTTTTTTAATAAATTGGACTAATTATACACAAATGGCATGAGTTATCAGTATCAATAATACTTATTAGTCTTGGAATATACTGAATAATGAGAGTGAGAACAATTCTTTTTCCTAAAGTGATGTCTCCAAGTCAGAACTGAAAAAGAAAGTTATAACTAAAGACAAGTGAATGACAAGAAATTGTAAACCTCCCTTTATATTAATACAAGACAGTCTCTCAAGCCTAATCAACGACAATGTAACACATGATACATGCCAGTTGTTATTATGACAAAAGAACATCTATGTGATAATTATTGACCTTTCCAAGCCCATTAGATAGTTATTAATGAAATTGTGATGTACATCTAGGAAACATAAACCTCCTGTTTTTCAAAATATTATTCAAAGAATGCATTTATTTAGACAGACATTATCAAACTATCAGACCCTATGCCAAAAATTATCAAGCTAACAGGAAAACTCTACAAAAAACTTTCACACAGACTTACTTACTGTCCTGCTATCACTGAGCAAGTAAACATTGTTGCTTAAAATACCTACCCCTGCAACTCAGCCACTGTCTACAGGTTTGGAAGCCTGTCTAATGTTCCTTGTGGCAGTCAGTAGCAATGGTAAAATTCAGTCACGTATTCTTACAATGAAAAGACCGTGTAGATATTAATCATATACATGTTCTTAGATCTGCACAAACCCAAGGCAATTGCAATACTATTTCTAAAGCCACACTTCTTAACAAGTCTTAAACCACACTTCTACGTTCTTAACAAGTAACACGTTGTTGAATGTACTACTATCAGTAGGAGCTCAAGAATTGCTAGATGTGTATTTCATGTCTAGCTAAAAGCCTACTCAAAACTCATAGACTTTACTATAAACCTGTGCAAAAGATGCAAGTCCAAGTATTTGTGGGTTCAGTAATTGGCATTGCTGATTGAAAAGACTTCTAATAATATCTGTCAAATTACAATTTTTTACTACCATAATCTTTTATCAATACTAAGAAAGTTATTATCACCTTTTTTTAGAGATTTAAATGATAAGTGACAAGGTGATTCACAGATCATAAGAAAATTCAAATATTCTCTGAATTAATAAATGCTCAAGAATTATTGATTTGTATAGGAAATAATTACTCTTTTTTTCCTTTAGGAGAAATTTAATAACAGGCTTGTGTTTAAAAATATTTTGTAGAGAAAAGGATATCACCTCAGTCAGTAGCAGATCATCAGGTAGGTGCATCTTGCAGGTCAACATATGCTTGTATGGCTGATATTGCAGTCAGGGCTTTGACTTTCATAACTTCTCAGAAATGAGGACTGTTGGGAAGAGATTGAATGCAACTGGGAAAAAAAACCAAAAAACAAAACAACAAATCAAGCTGTTCAGATCAATCTCAACAACCTGGAAACATTAGGTGAACCTTAGTGGAGATAAAAGTGAAGTTCTGCACAAGAGGTTGAATAAAGCCACGTGGCAATATGGGCTGGGCTCTGCCTACCTAAGCAGGAGTATTTTGACCACATGATCCAAGAAACTCTTTTCCAGTCTAAATTATTCTATAAACCTATACAAGAATAACAGCTAAAAAAAAAGTTTCAATTTGACAGAGGGGATGAGGGGAAGAGTCACTGTATATAATTGGCATACTTTAAAAGAGATGACACAAAATCTTACTTATTCTTTTCTCCCCATAAGATTAAAATTATCTGTAAACAAACTCCCTGTCACTGTATTTTATATAACATTGTTTATAGCTCTTAACTTGTCTTCAGCAACTCTTCAGATTTAATTAATTCCCTTGTTCTTGCCATGAAATTAAATTAGAGACTTCATAATATAGTTTTTTTTAATTCTGAATGATATGTTCTTTTATTCGAAATTCGAATAGGTGGAGAGTTTTCATTCTAATGGGTCCCAATAAAAAATGCACAAGAATAAAGTTTACAACACTTACTTCTACTGTCTTAATTACCAGCCAGCTGTTGGGATTTGATCGAAGCAGAACTCTATCTGGAGTCAAAGGAAAAGTCTTATAATTTAGATGACTTGTAGAATGGATTAAATATGCTCAGGGAATGAATGTTCACTGATTGCCAGAGAAGGATCATGGATAACTAGCTAATGAATATCAAATTTCTTCACAGATAATTGAAATAATTATCATGCTTTCTCCCATGTTTATTCTCAGTCATATAGTTCTAACCTTGTGGACCTAAAGCAATACAAAACCCAGGTAAGAATATGTCCATGCATTGTGTAGACTCCTTCAGTGGAGTACTGATGTTGGAAGCTATGAACTGACTGGAAGTCCTATGATTAAGCATTAAGCATTTGAAAGTTTTTCACTTTTGAACCTCCACAGACCTGTTATGATATGGAGACAGCAGGCCAATCATGGAGGTGCCTGCATGGCCTTCCCTGGAATCCTGAAGTTTGCCAGAGAGACATATGTGATGTTGGTGGCCCTGTGTCACCAGGACAACCTTCTCTGGACACTAGACAGGTGGTACATGTGTGCTGCCACCCACAATATCTGATGTCTGGAAATGTGGCAATGAAGCAATGAAGGGTCATTTAATACATGAAGGCCCCTGCCTGTGGCTGTATGTGTGTCCTAGTGTAAGAGATGGTCCGAAGACCCTTCATCTGTCTCATGATCATCTATGGGGAACTGAGACTAAACCCCCCCCCCTCCCCCCAAAAATGGGGCAAGAGGACTTTTGCACAGAAGTCCTGGCCAAACTGAGGTGGGATGCCTGCCAAGCTCTGCAGGTGTGTTTGCTGAGAGACGCCGAAAGAACAGGTTGCTTTGCCCTGGCTGTGAAGCGAGAAGGAACAGGGAGGCCTGTGCAAGCCCGAGCGTGAAAGCTGGGCTCCGGACAGTCTCACGAACAATGAGCTCTATTTCCCCACCTTTTGGCCAACTGCCCCTCACTTTCGAAAAGACTATAAAGGTATTCTCTGAGAAGACCCCGATGAAGATCTTCCCCCACGGACGACGACGGATCCACTGGTAGAAGACCAGACAAGGATTCCGCCGGCCGTTGGTAGCTATAAACTCCCCTTCCCCTCTTTTTCTCTCTATCCTTTGTTTCTTACATCTCTCTCTCTCTCTCTATCACATAATCGGGTTGTTGGCACGCAATAAAGTGCATTGTTGTGATTGAAGCAAAAATCCCTGTTTTGTGTTTCTTTTGCACTCTGAGATTTGGGTAACAAACCATCATGAATCCTGCTCTATGTTAGCAGATCATGACACCTAGGTTGCAATATAAGATATATTCTATATATTCTACCACCTCCACATGATGTTAAAACAGGTGGGACACTGTTCATTATCTCCTGTCATGACTCTCCCCTGATAACTCCCTCCAGGGTCTATCTCTGTTAATGGGCTGTCAAGAACACATCCCATGACTCATGAAATTACCTCATCTCATGGAATTACTGCATCCAATTGTAAAGTGCTCTGCCCAGGGGGGAGAAGCCAAACGTTCCCACCTGGATATAACCTGGGCTTTGGAACTGCACAGGCAGCCCTGTCAACTGGGTACCCAGAGGACAAGAGCTACCACAGACCCTTCAGGAAAACCAGACCCTTCTACAGGATCACCACTTCAACAGAACCACTTCACCTGGACTTCTACCACCACCCTGACTAACAGGGTGTCAGGTTGTATCCTGACTGTCAGTGTTTTCTTGTATTATTGCATTTATTTTAATTTTCCTATTAAATTATAGTTCTGACTTGTGATCTCCCACTGGTTTGTTTTCAAACTAGTACAGTGTGTTACTATGTTATACTTGCACACAACTAAATCTGCTTGCACACAAATAAAGCTTTACTATTAAGCTTAGAAATTATAATTGTTATACTGTTTTTACTTAGGAGAGAGCACAAGTCAATATTCCTCATGGCCTTTCAAACACCATTTTCTGTGCAAGTTCACCTTTTGGTTTCAGAGCTTTTATTACCCTGTGAAATGCAGGTATCAAGGGCAAGGAGCTTATCAGATGGCTTAATGAGTCCGGATAGCACTGTGCAATTTGAGTCTCAAAAGCAGTATAAATGCATTAGTTTGGCACAATAGCAGAGTGAGGACAGTGTCAGGCAGCTTCTCATACTGAGGCCTTTTAACCAGTTCCAGGGTGTCTAGTGAGGGCCATTTCTGACAAACCATGTGTCTATAAGATCAGTTTTCTAACCTGCACTGCAAAGACACTTGTACAATACTTAAAAAATCCAAATCCATGTGCCTATATTTTTTTCTAATTTTGATGAGCATTTCTCTCTTCCAAATGGGCACATTTGCATGACATTACACATAATTGTTTCCCTCACTTGTTTTAAAATTTCCCATTGCTAATAAATAATGCTAAGCAAGACAGGTTTCTGCCAAATTTTAACACAGAACACTGACCGCACTGAACAGCAAATTTCTCTGTGGAAAGCCAGTACAAATGACTTCAGGTAGATGATTTAGATGAAGGCATTATAGGAATTCAGCTTAGAGTCAGGGCAAATCTGAAGGACTTCATAAAGCCTAATTGGCGTGATTCCTTTTTGTGATTACACATTTATTGCTTTTTTTCCCAGACTACTCTTAGTTTTGCGCATGCAAATGAGTCCTCTTATTTGTACATGAGACTTTATGCCACTGGTTCAATGAAATAAAAACATAAAATCTCACACCACCAGCCAACATGAAATCCAGGTCCACATGAAGACTAGGTGAAGAAGATTTTCCAAGTAGTAAGTCCATTCACACATTTGGTGAATAATGGGTATATATCAAAACTCAAAGCACTGATATCCTGTGGTTATGGATATTGAGTAAAATACCCAAACAGAGTAACAGAAAAAGAAAATATGAAAAAAAAATTTGAAGTATTTGCATATGTTGGACAAAGAACAGAATTTAATGGCTATTTTCCATTTAGAAATACAGTTATTTTTTCCCATAACACTTTTTGAACTCATGGCAGCCCTGTGAGGGCTCACGTCTATGAGCACAGGAAAGGAAAGATATTTCTTCCTGCATGAGTGGAGAATATGCTTATTGCAACTGACCCAATTCGTTAGTGAAAACAGATGCTCTCTGTGCTGTATTCTTTATATTCATTAGGGTTAGCAATGTCAGAAGGATGCAAATATGTGGGAGGGGGAGCTATTTATTGTAATACAAGACAATTTCAAAGAGTAAAATAATTGTAGTAATAATAATAGTAATAACAAAAATATAGTCTGGGTATCAGTGAAAATGTCTTAGCACAGAATATTCACCTACAGTTAGTTTCAGAAACCATATTTTCTGGCAAATTTTAAAAACAGACAAGAGAAGGAAAGACATTGGTAAATACAAGACAGCAAATGTTCAGTAAATACTACCCTGGGAAGAAGCTTGTTGTAAGAAGAAATCATTAGATTCTTTTTATGACTGAATTTCACTTTTCTAAACATGAAGATCTATCAGGATGTTTTCTGCAAATCCTGAAAACAAGACGCTACAAGAAATTAACATTTTTCAGATGTATTTTTGACACATGCTTTCCAAGCTGATATAAGAAACTGTGGGAGATGGACTGGAACGTGACAGTTCCAGTGTAACTGTCAGGATCTAACGAAAAACCACAGAAGAAAACACTAATGGCTGTGAACCACATTCCTCAGAACAGCTTCAACCAGTCTGCACTGATAACGGAGCAGGTACCCCTCAGTGATGACACTGTGCTTAATTTATAGAGCATCAACCACATGTAATAGGTTATCGCTATCACCTGCAATAGAGAAATCAAAACATCTAGGCTGACATAGACAGATTTCTATCCCCACCTCCCCACTTTATAAATAGCAGCCAAAAGAGCTATAAGCAGCTGTCAACATGAATCTTATTCATCTGTCCAACAGCTAGCACTTTTCATGCCACTGAATATCTAAATGGGCAGGTTCTGCTCCTGTGAAGCATTTAAAAGAATTTAAAGAGGTTGTCATTCTGACACTTTAGATCAGAACATACCTGTTATTTATACTGTGTGCATTAGTGCTTGTGTGTGTATTTTAGCCCTATATAAACACTGGCAGACTTTTTACCTCACTCAGCTTTTCCTGAGTTTCTGTTAAGTGAATACATTATTAACTTCTCCTTGGGAGACTTTATGGGTCAGCTTCTCTCCAGAAAAAAAAATAATTATGATCAACTTACAAACAGAGAAAATTGCTATTTAAGGAATAAATGTTTATGGATCATTAACTAATGCCTTCTAACAGCACCTGTCTCAATACTTAGTTTGAAAAAAGTGGGATGGAGGTGTTGTAACCTTATTTTAGTTGTCCACATATTAAAGAAATGGACAGTGGGAAGACCAAGGTCTCCAATTATCAAGGTACCAATTCTGTTTCTGCTGAAATCTATGTGATTAGAAGTAAAAGGATAGAAGAGTATGGGGATTCATTTAAAATATGTTAAAATGTGTATTTACTTTTTGAAGTTTATTTATTTTCTATGGAATAATGAATACAATCAGGAGTCTCGCTATATCCAATACCTGATATCTAGTTAAGGATATTGCATTTGCAATAGACCATGGATATTTCAACAAATGGATTGCCACAAGCTTTTATGTTGTGTAAGGAAGTCAGTGGACAGCTCCTTCCTTCTTCTTTCCCCTGGTTGTGCTGTGACCAAAGATTACATTGTATTTCAGGGTTTTTCAGTACCTTGCAGAATAATCTTCTCCATACATTTACCAGGCACTGAAGTGAGACTGACAGGCCTGTAGTTTCCAGGGTCTTCTTGCTCTTCAGAATGACAATGTCCAGCTTCCAGTCAGCTGGGACCTCTCAGAATTTCCAAGACTGCTGAAAAATCATCAAAAGAGGTTTTGTGATGACATTATCCAGTGCTTTGAAGATCCTTGGATGAATACCATCAGACCCCATAGATTTTTAGGGATCCAGTTAAAGGAGCAGATCCCACACAGTTTCAGGGTCAACTGGGACTTAATCATTCTAATGCTCAGGGCACTGAGTTCCTCATGGTCTGTCATCCCTGTTGAAGACAGAGGCAAAGAATATGTTAAATACTTCTGCCTTGTCCATGTCCCTGTTTGTGAGGTGACCATCCTCATCCTGTAATGAGCCGATGCTATTTTTACACTGCTTATTGCCATTAATGTATTTGAAAAAACTCTTTTTATTGTCCCCCACAGTTCTAGTAGTATCAGCTTGAGTTGAGCTTTGGCCACACAAATTTTCTCCTTCCAGTGGCAAGCAGCATCTCTGTATTCTTCCCATGTCACCAGACCTTGCTTATGCTGATTGATTCACATAGAACATGTACTGTTACTGGAATTGTTGGATAACTGTAACAAAAACAAAATCACAATATTCGCCTGTCACCATAGCAAGAAAGCAATACCCTTACCCTCCAATACTTACAGTATTGTCATTGCAGCTCCCTTTTTGTGTCTATATGTGCATGACTAAATTACTTTTCTTTTTCTTGCTCTGAAACATGAAATACAGGATGTTATTCCATATTTTACAAGTACTTAATTGACAGGTGTGGAATTCTTTTAGCTTTTTGGTAAATTTAACTGAAATTTTTCTCTGTAGTGGTGCTAACATTTTAAAGGGAATTTTAAGATAAGCTGCAGTCAGCCATGGCTCATCTGGTTATAGAGCTACACTGATATGAATGTGTCAGGGACCAAGAATTAAATGCTAGACTCTAAGCAGCTGCATGTCACAGGAACTCAGTGTAGATGTAGGAACAATCTTGTTCCCTTTGATAACATGAAGAAAGGATTGATGATTAGATGTCTCAAGCCTTCACTTACAGTTGTTATTGTAGTGTAAAAGTTAAGGTTAGCTTCAAAGAAGTATTTAAACCCTTTTAAAGTGCAATTAGTCATCCTTTGAATGTAGTGCAGCTAATCATTTGCTTAATGGTAGACACATGCCTTAAATGTCTTGAAACAATGGGAAACTAATTAAATTAATTCAAAGTTTATTAGTTAAATAAATTGAACAGAATTACTTAAAAAAGCATTGATGATAGTATCAGGACGACTGGCCGACTCTGTCCTGGTCCACCAAATGAGACTCAGGCAGCAAATTATGTACTCTGAATAGGGGTAAGACATAGATGCCTGCACAGTCATGAAAGTGAACTCACCACCTGCTCCTACAGTATTTTTACCCCTTTACTATATGAGTCTCCATATGGTGGACTTAGAATTTGAATACGGAGAAGCTCCACAGCCTTTCTACTGCTCATGAAAGTAGACGAGAGACCAGTAAACTGCATGCCATGCATGAAACTCAGGAGCAGAGAAGAGGTCTTGGTGCCTTTAACTTGTTACTGCATGCATATTTTCATCATAGAGGAGAAACTGTAGTGGCACATGTGTGATACAAGTGTCAAAATAATATGACTAATGTTCAAGACACAGGAATTGACAGTTTTGAAGAGAGATGGAATAATCTGAAAGTGGGTGAGATGAAACAATCAGATGATGACATGCAAAGAGACAAGGTGTCTTAAGACTAGTTTTCAATAGGGATGCTGAACCAGCAACTTCTGTAAGGATTTTCAGACAGGATAAAAATGTGAGGGTGATGTAAATTTAAAAAGAATACCAGAACACCTAAAAAATTGTAAAATGCTGTTGTTATTATTCCAGACGACTATTGTTTTAGGTTTGCATGGCAAGATTCCGGTAGTGGGGGGCTACGGGTGTGGCTTCAGTGAGAACTTGCCAGAAGCTTCCACAGCTTCAAGATGGACTCACTGCTGGCCAAGGCTAAGGCCAAGGCCATCAGCAACATTGGCAGCACCTCTGGGATAATAGATTTAAGAAGAGGAAAACACTGCTGTGCAGTTGCAGCTGGATAAGAGAGAAGTAAGAATATGTGAGATACAACCCTGCAGACACTAAAGCAGGTGAAGAAGGAAAGGGCAGAAGGTACTCCAGGCACCAGAGCAGAGATTCCCCTGCAGACCATGGGGAAGACTGTGGTGAGACACGTTGTCCTCCTGCAGCCCATGGAGGTCAACGACAGAGCAGGTATTTGCATACAGCTTGTGGAGGACCCCACGCTGGAGTAGGTGGTTTTCCGAGGGAGTCAGTGACACTGAGGGAATCCCGTACTGGAGCAGGCTCCTGGCAGGCCTGTGGACCTATGAAGAGAGAAGTCCACACAAGAGCACATTTACTGGCAGGATTTGTGACCACCCGGGAGACAGGCACTGGAGCAGCCTGTTCCTGAGGGATTGCACCCTGTGGAAGGGACCCACTTTGGAGCACTTTGTGAAGAATTGAGACCAAGTGAAGGACAACATGAACTTCAAATTATAGAAACTCATGGAAGACTGTCTCTCATGGGAGGGACCCCATGCTGAAACAGGGGTAGAGTGTGAGAAGTCCTCCCTCTGAGAAGGAAAAAGGAGAAGAAACAACATGTGATGAACTAACCACAATCCCCATTCCCCATCCCCCTGAGCCACAGTGAGAGAGGACGGAAAGAAAACTGGGGGTAAATTTTAACCAGGAAGAAGGGAGCAGTGGGCAAAAGGTGTTTTTAAGATTTGGTTTTTATTCTCATCACCCTGCTCTGATTTGGTTGGCAATAAATTAAACTGGTTTCCCTGAGTTTTGCCTATGACGGGTGAGAGATCTCTCTCTGTCCTTATCTCAACCCACAAGCTTTATTTATATTTTCTGTCCCTCGTCCAGCTGAGGAAGGGAGTGACACAGTGGCTTTGGTGGGCACCGGGTGTCCAGCTAGGGTCAAACCACCACAACCATATATGCAAATATATTATTACAGTTCCTTTAATTATCCCCAGCAGAAAATTATTTAAAGTCTGAAGGAAGCACACATGAGTTTAAAATTGTCATAGAAACTATGAAATCCATTTTCTACTAACTTCACAGTTACCTTTTGCCAGATGGATTTTTCACTGTTACTGCACACATTGACAAGTGAGAATTTTGTCATTTCCTAAAAGTGCTGATGTGAGCCCTCCTACTTAGTCTGAAACCTGTGTTTGAAGTTGCTTTCCTTGCATCTCTTGAATCAATTTCTTGTCCACCACAGTAGTGAAAAAGACAACAGATATGAAATATACACTGCAATACAGATAGTGTTTAGCGTTCCTATGACAACATTCTTAATTTCCTTGTTTTTGTAGTCTCTGTCAGAGTGAAATAATGGACTGCCCCTTCTTCTTAGAGGGAGAGAGCTCTCAGCCCCAGAATGCCAATTAAACCACTTAACAAGTCGGTATTCAGGGCATTCAGTGGGCACGGGGGAGTCCCCAGTTGTTTGTTCGCTCTGCAGTCATCTGAATAAGACAGCATAGGGTACTATAGACTATACCCTCCACTTTCCAGATACAATACTAAGGTATTACCCTGTGGACCAATAAAAGTGGTGTCAAAAAGTGGATTATCTCCAATAAGGATGACTAAGAGAAACTTTTATAACTCTTGAGGACTAAAGAATAACTGAACTTGACAGAGCAGTGACCTGTACCTCCATCCTTCTGTCCCCCCAGCAAGTACCTTGCAAATCATACCATAGTCCAAAATGTACTTCATACAATAACATATTTAGTTAAAATATTTCTATCTCAATCTAGCATTTAGTAAGTATAACATAGCTGTGTTTCAACAAGAACCTGCTAACTGTTATGTTCAGTTATATTTCTGAGATGATTGCAGAAGTTGGAGAGATATTGTAAAAACACTGTTGTGCATCCACTAGGAGCTTCCCCGACCCATGCCAGAATAGTTCTCAGTATGGTAAATTTTGGTGAAAAAATGTGCTCTAATTCAGTCAGACTAATCTCTTATTTCATCACTTTTTCAAGGAAGTATCAGTAATACAGTTTGACAGTAAATAATTCGAATGGCTTAGCAATAGATAAATGAGCTTAGTGGCACAATATATATAATGTTGCTTGCCTTAATATTTGATTTATGACATTTTAGTAATAAAGTACACCACATGTAATAACTTTGCTGTAGTTCAGAGTGAAAAAGTAAAAAAGACCCTTTTTTTCTCTCTTTTTTTTTTTTTCACGTGCATGTTTATGTGCATGTGCCTGTTAAACCTGTCTTTGTGGAAAGGGCCAAGTAAATGGGAATAAAAGCACTCCATCAGGAAGAACAGATGTTCTGCTTCCAGTCTTGACTCTCTCCCACAGGCTGTAGCCAGTCACTTCTGCCTACCTGTTGCAAATAGCCAGTTCCAGTACAAGCCTTCTTTCAGGTTCATCTCCATATTTCCATATTTCTTTAATTTCTGATCATCTCTTTTAATTTATTCTTGCTTGTGGACCACCTCCCACTGTTTTCATCTCTAATCTATAATTTTTTACAGTAATTATCGTCAGAGCCAAACACCATTCTTGGCCACGTGATAAAAAGTTTTTTTGAGTTTATTCTTAGACACAAGACAAACCAGAAAGGAAATTTAAAAGAATTAATATTTACGTAAAATATTTTGAGTAAACTGACTTCCCCAATAATAACAATTTAGTATTATTTTTATGATTTTCTGTTTCTAAATTCTGGTGAACTTAATTGACACTCTAAGGTTTATCATTTACAATGGAACTTTACTGTGTTAGATCCAAGCAATGTCATTCAAGATTTGGAAGATAATTTTCTCAAAGCTGATTATTTTTATTTTTTAATATCTGTTAATCAAAGATAGTATCAAAAATTACAAGGCACATCATAACTTGTTTATGTGGTGCATAAATGTGTATGAACAATTATATTTTTATTTGGCTGAGATCAAATTACCGTATTTGGTTTTCTTTCAATATAACTCATCAGTGCTTTCAGAATTTACTAATAATGAAAACTAACAATTTTTCTTGTTAATACAGTAAACAACTGGTACTGTATGCAGACTGAAAGATTCATTCACCTAATTTCTGATGCAATTTCACTGAAGCCAAAACTCTTAAACTCAGCCTAACTGTTGTAATGACAAAAGTTCCAGCTCTGTTTTGACCTAATGGATTTGGCATGTTTTTATGCAGTTTATATCTCGTGCCCTAGGACAGTTGGAGAACAGAAGCTCCTGTAGATGTTTTCTATACTACCTGTTTAGGTTCTCTTTCCCTTTGGATTGCTCCTTATGGTTATGATGATATGCCTAAAATGTAGTAAACATAATTTGTGAAGCTATCAGCAGGTTTGGTGTGAAGAGGTAAAATCACTTAACTGTAAGTGATTTACCTATGTCATAGTTTACCTTGCATGTCATCTGACATTACCTTGCATGTCATACCACCCAAAAGACACCGTTTGTGATATGCCACACCAAGAGCAGACTAAGCTCTCCATGGCAGAGCTCTCAGCATAGACTCTGCTGTGCTGTGTCAAGAAGTGTCAAGGCTGGAACTGTCTTGTCCCTACTTAGTCCCTTGGGTATAAATCTGACTCCTTCCTGTAGTGTCAGAAAAAAACAAAAACAAAAACAAAACAAAACAAAACAAAACAAACAAACAAACAAACAAAAAAAAAAACCCAACCAAAAAAAAACCAAAAAAACAAACCAAAAAAAACAAACAAAGAAAACCAAACAAAAAAAAATCCAAAAAAAGGAAGACAAAAGTTTTGTTCTTCTATCCTTCTCTCTGCATATTCTTCTGTATCGTAAAGTGTCATATGGGTTCTCTGCAAAGAACTCTTTGAGTCAGGAATCTCTATATGTTCCCACAGGTGTTTTATGACCTCTTGACTGCTGATTAGTAGCTTTAGTAACCCTCTTGCCACAGGAGATACTTGAGCTCTGTTTTTACCACATTATCAAATACATTTTCTTTTCAACCTAACTCTAAGAAAAGGAGTTCCTCTCTGACAACTTTTGGCATTTGTTAGAAATCAGTTCCATTTCAATACTTCATGTTTTCCTCAACCATTTCCTTTGAGACATTTAGATATCTGCTAGTGTCTTTGGTGGATTTCCAACTTTCAAATCCTTATGTTGAGACATAAATAATACTAGAGCTGAAATTGACAGGAGTTGGGGGCATTATGAGACTTCTGTTAGGAACCTTTCAGCATTGCTAGGGTTCTAAAACAAAATTTAGATCCCCTGCCTTTCAATGCTGACATTAATCAGTACAGATTGATGAAAATCAAGCATCTAAGCACCTTAATTCTAACAGGGTTTCATCTGGGACTCTAGATTTCAGCCTATGAAGCGACTTTGAACACTCACACTCAACTACTGTGTCACAAGTCTGTTTTGAGAATTGACAACAATCATTGGAAAAAAGTTAACAGAGTGGTACTGGTGTAAATACATGTCTCATTGACAGCATGTATTTCATAAAAGTCAAAAAAATATCATTCTCAAAATTCAAAAGGAGAGTATAAATTAATTAACGCAAAAAATTCTGCATATGAAGACTAATGGACCTGATAATAAGGACCACTGTGCATTTAACTGATATCCTGAGAAATAGGTTGCTTTTTTAAAAAAGGAGTTTTAGCATAGATTAACTTCTTAATAATGCAGGCTGTGATTTACATTGCTAGCTTTTTAAACAAAATTTACCTAACCCTGAAATACACTATAGCTATATACACGATACACTATAGAAAAAAGTCTATAGCTCCTGAGTGCTTGCATGGGACCAAAGCAGACAGAAGTAAAAGTTTTATTTGTGTACTTCAAAAGCAAAGTGGATGAAATACTTCCTATCTGGTTCTTACAAACAATTCGTTCTCTGCTTCTTGGTGTCAAGGGGCAGAAATTTACAATGGAATCTATGCTTGATTTGGGGTAAGGGGTCAGTAACCACTCTGATGAGCAGCAATATCAAAATCTAAAAAAATGAAACATTAATGACAGTCAAGACATTGTCCCATTTGCCTGACAGCCTCCCCTTCTCTGAATGCATATTAAAACACTTCATCCAAGGCATAGAAACACAAAATGAATAAGAAGACATCTAACTATATTCAGCATTCAGTGGAAGTCTCTAACTGCAGAAAAGTTGTTGAGTTCTCAGTTTGATAAACATCTTATCCTTGATTTATCTTGACAATTTTTGCATTCATTATTCCATAAACATTTCATGTTTGCTCTAGCAGTCACTTCTGTGCATGCAGGAATGCTGTTTAAAAGAATAGGTGGCAATGGGAAGAGAATCTGAGACTCAGATGTTACAGAATTCCAGGGATTCCATTTATATTCAATACATGGGTACCACTGAAACTATTTCAGTGAATAGCTTCTCAAAAATTCCCTATCTAGATATTATTTACATTCTATACCCAAAAAGAAACTTTTCTTTGTAAACCTGTAGCACATTCAAAGCAGTGACACATTTTAAAATGTCTTCTACTTTTGTGCATTTCATTTGTTAAAATAGAAGAGAATTGAGAAAAAACAATGGGCATTTCAAATTTAAAATATTTTTATAAAGCAAATCCCATTTGCATAAATTGCCAACCAACTTTGAAAACTAAAGCAACCTTGTCATACTCCCCCTTGTTAATAAACTTTCATTTTTCTTTTCTGCTTGTGATGACAGAATACAGGTTTTCTGATAGCAATCCCTGAATGCCAAAGTTTTGTTGTGTTTACATTTGTTTTGCTGGTTGTTTTTTTGTTTTCTTGAAGGACAATCTTTTTCTATGAAAATATGACACTGTCTGTCATGGAAATATTTACACTCAGTAACAAACCCACCACACTGAAATGAAAACTTACTGTGAAGTTTCAATGATGTGCCTTTACTTTGTATATTTGTTTCCTACATAAAATTACACAACATCATAACATTCCAAAATCAATTTGATGTTGATATTGGCTTCCCCAAAAATGTGCTGCAAACTAGTTTTCAAATGGAGAAAGAGCAAAATGACTGATAAATTATAATTACCTACAAATAGATGAGGCATGAGTGAAGTGTGCGGAGAAGTAATATAAAATATGAAATCTTTCAATTAATTAAATTACCTGAACAATTAAAACAGACCAGTTGATGTGTAATAAGAAAAATTTGAAATTAGATCTCAAATAAATCTATTGAGATTTATAAGACAGTACAGTAGAATCAGGATTTTATCTACAAAACACAAACATTCAAAATGTGCTTCAGAGTTCACAGAAAGATGAGTTTCCTGTTGAACACTACTGCAAAAAAAAAAATTTGGTTTCACTACATTAGATTTATCTTCTCAGGGTAATAAAAATAAATTCAATAGATTTAGGTATTAGTAATGACTTTAAAATTTTTAATCTCAGTTATGGTATTTTCTTTTTTTTTTTTTTTAATTAAGAATACATTAGAATTAATTAAAAAAAAACCAAAACAAAAACAAAAACAAAAAAACCCAAACAAACAAACAAACAAAAAAAACCCAAAAGAAAACCCACCAAACAATGAAAGCAATGTTAAGGCACATAAGATTCTCTCCCTCTCCAAATCAGTTGCCTTCTTCTTCAAAAAATAAAAAAATAATAGAGATCAAAAATTTTTGAGGAGCTAAAATTTTGCCTTAGATAAATTGTTTGCAAATTTCTATAATGAACTTGTGTCATGTAAACTGTAAAATTAAAACACTGATAAACAAAGAAAAGGTTATCAAAAGCCACTGTGCATATTTGACTGTCCTTGCACCAATTCTCCTGTGAGTTACACCAACTCTAGAACATTCCAGGTACCTTCTTGGAGTCCATTGCTTATTGCTAACTTAGTCTTGAAATAAGAAGAGAATCAGATTCCCACTTTTACCAGTGCAATGCAGCATACATTTGAAGAAGAAAGAAAATGCAGCCATGATTTACATTCCTGAAAGGAGCAAAGTAAGTAGAACTTGACCTTTAAATTAAACTAATAAAAGAAAATAACAATGATTAATTTCTCAACTTTTATCTGTTCAAGGCTCATTTCTAGAGAGTTTTTCTGTATTTCATGTAAATTCATTTGTATCTTTGGTCATATTCTGTAAACTTTCCTACAGAATAAAAGCTCAAATGTAATTAATAATTGCTGCTTTCAAGTCCCTGAACCTC
The DNA here is from genome assembly GCA_013397795.1 of Orthonyx spaldingii. Taxonomy (NCBI): domain Eukaryota; kingdom Metazoa; phylum Chordata; class Aves; order Passeriformes; family Orthonychidae; genus Orthonyx; species Orthonyx spaldingii. The sequence continues at coordinate 101,992 of VZTJ01001071.1, forward strand.
TAGGTGAGTGTTGGAGGAGTGATGTTCCTCTCAGTGTAAGTGAAGAGCAAATTAAGGACCACTTCATGAAGCTGAATAGCCACAAGTCTAGGGGCCTAATGAGATGCATCCCAAGGCAAATGGCTGATGTTGTTTCCAAGCCATTGTTGTTTTCACTGTCCATTATATTTGAAAGGTCATGGTGTTCAGGCAATGTCCCTGGAGGCTGGAAAACAGGAAATATCATTCCTATTTTTACAAAGAGGATGAAGGAAGATCCTGTGAACTACAGACTGGAAGACTCACTTCTGTGCCCAAGAAGATCATGGAGCAGATCCTCATGAAAGCAATGTTAAGGCACATTTAAGACAAGGAGATGATTCAAGATTGCCAACACAGCTATACTAAGGGCAAATCGTGCCTGCCCAACCTGGTGTCCTGCTATTATGGAGTGACTACAACAGTCAACAAGGAAAGAGTGACCCATGCCATCTGCCTAGACTTCTGTAAGGCCTTCAACATGGTCCCATATAGCAGACTTATTTCCAAATTAAAGAGACATGGATCTGAAGGGTGGACTATTCAGTGGTTCGTGTATTGGATGAGTGGATGGATGCAGCCAGAGGATTGTGGTCAATGGCTCTGTGTCTAGGTGTAGGCTGGTGACAAGTGATGTCCCTCAGGGCATTCTCTTGGCACTGGTGCTCTTTAACATCCTTAGCAATGACAGCAAGATCGAGAAAATCAACCACCTAATAGGCTGAAATACAAGAAAGGTGGCCAGCAGGTCAAGAGAGGTGATTCTCTCCCTCTGTTCTGCTCTTGTGAGACCTCACCTGGAGTACTGACTCCAGTACTGCATTTCTCACTTGCTATTATATTAATTTGTTACATCCTTTCAAAATCCTGACTAGCAGTTTGTGTGCATGGGAAAACAATGCTTTTCACAAACTATTACTTTTGTTTTGACATTTTCTCTGCTAGCAATATAATGATCAGCAGAAACGAGAATTTTTTTATATTTCCATTTCCACTGAAGGTGATTAAAAACTAATTGTCTGTCATTTTGTGTAGCTGTGGTTTTATGTGTTGAAAATGTGCATGACAACATAAAAAATGGTTTTGATAAAAGCATAATATTTTCAAAACATAGAGAGTGATCAAAAGTGAAGATTGAAAGAAAAAGAAATTTAAAACAGCAATGCAATTTTATATGAATATTTGACTAGAAAGTTTTCCAATTTAGTCTGAGCTCCACCTTATCTCAGAACTAGTTCACATGCATTTTGTTTAGAGTGGCTGACCTACTCTCATTAGTTATGAACGAAATTCAAACGGTTCAGAAGTTGGATTCTTCAGTAAGTTAACTAAATCAGTTGAGACAGGGACATGCAGGTAGTATTCCCCTGAGCAAAGAGCATTTTTAAGCCTGTCAGAAGTCTTTTTCCTGCCAAAATAACAGGCAGATTATTCTGTCTTTTTTTTTTTTCATGGAACAAAGAGGATGTGTTGGACGCAATGGAGTGCTGAAAGAGTGTTTCTCAAAACACTGAAACAGAAAATGGACGTAAGGTGTTAGCATTTCTATTTTAAAGAAATATTTTCATGGGGAGGCAGTATTTTTAACAAGAAAAGGCTAGGAAAACAGAAAAGCAAAGTACATTTTAAAATTTTCACTTTCCTCATCCCATTCTTGGGAAATATTCCATCAATCTTCTAGAATCAAGTACTACAGTGTGCATACATACAGCTTTTTGGATTTTTAGGAATGGAAGAGAGGTCATGTACAACTTTAATACAGATAACCTTTACAATTGTGGATCCAGTCAAATTTCTGTAGTTCATGATAAGGTATCTATTAAAAATATGGATGGAAAAAACCCCAAACACATTCAGAATTTGCTTCATCCAGTGTTTGCCAAGAACTGTTCCAGAAGTGTCATAGGAAGTCTGCACAATGATTTTATGAAAAGTTCATAACCAAACCCATACATGTATACTTCCCCATGGGCAACTAACTAACTATCAACTACATCTGGGCAGAATCAAACTAGTAAACAAATATTCAAAGTTATGCCTAAATTTTGAGTGGTTCTGTATGAAAGCTAGTCCTATAAATGAAGAATACAATGGTTTTGGAAACCGTTGTTAGTGGTTATTACATGGTAAAGTGGTATCCTTTTACATATATAGATATATGCAATCATACAATTTAGAAGTGTAGAACAAATACTGCTCTAATTCCCTCTCCTGACCCTAATACTCCTTCAGCTATACTGCCTAACTTAAGTAATAGTATTCAGGTCCAAGTTCTGTTCTTTTCAGTCCTTTGCCCTCTTGAATAATGAAGTTGTCATGTTTTCTCTCAGCATTAAGGTTAATTTATACAGAAAAGTACTTCAGAAATTCTTGAGTGAAAATTAAAAAAAACCAGAAAATCAGGGACCACAAAGGCATTTAAACTGAATTTTATTACCTAGAGTAAATCTATCCTGTTTCAGTAGTTAATGCATAGTTCTATAGTAAAATATTTGGGTGCAATTTAGAAATGAACATGAGTTATCTCTTTTAAACAGAAATAAGATTCCCAACTACAGGGGCAGTTATCTGCTACTTTACTTTTGATATTATTCCTCTGAGTCTCTAACAATGTAAATTTTGTCACTGAAAAACAATGTCAGCTAAAAGAATGCAGACCAAATTTCATGTGTAGTTTGTTTCCTCCTATTTTTGGCATTCTAGCTTACCCTTCAAAAAACAAGTGAGATCTCTGTTGGGGAAATAGTGTTTTGTCTTTTCTTTTAACCTTTATGAAGTTTTCGTTGGGGTAATGCAAAAATCCTTTTTCTCAAAATAAGACAGTTATGAAAATAATTTATTTAATGGAGAGGGAGTGTTCTTTCTCTTCAGAGGCAGGAGTCAGATCTTAATCTCAGTTGAATTCTGTAATGATCCTTAGGTGACTGTGGTATTACAATTTTTATACTATGCCGCTTGATAAACCCCTGCTTTTTGGTGGTTAGGTGCTTCTTAAGGTATAACAAAGTGTGACATTTGTATGGTAAGAATTTGATCATGTAAATATATTAAGAGGCACGTTGTTGGTTGATACAGTTCAAGTTGACCCACTCTACTTTGTATGGGTGCAGCTTCGCCTCGAGTTTTGGGTGCCACACTAGAATAATGTAAAGCTATTAGAGAGTATCCAAAATAGGGCTATAAAGATGAAGAAGGAACCCATATGAGAAGGACTGAGGTCAATTGGTGTCTTCAGCCTAGAGGAGACTGAGGGTAGACCACATTGCAGTCTACAATTTCCTCATGAGGGGCAGAGCAGAGACAGACACTGCTCTCTGTGGTGACCAGTGACAGTGATGCCATTTTGGTTTTACCCTTTTTTTCTTTTATGTATTCTCTGTATCCTTTACAAATATATTTGTAACTTTGTAGCTTCATATTGTAGCTTAGCTTAGGCATATTCCTAGGCAGGAAGACAAAACAAATTCCAGGGCCCCTATCCTATCTTGGTTCTCCCTGGCTGCCAAGGTTGAAAACAGCTCTTCGAGACACATTTTCATAAACAAAGTACAACTAGTACCAAGGGGGGGCTCCAGAGAAGGGTTGAACCAGAAGTGGGAATTACTCTACTCCTTGTGCTCCTACTTGTTGCTTTTTTGCCAATTATGCTAATTTACCAAATTTATAAAACTGTATTCATCCCTGTGGGGGTGGGCTTTTGTGGACACTCTTCCATAACTGCCCCTGGAGGCCTCCAAACAAAGATCCATTTTTATATTACCTCCCTTACTAAAAACTATCTCAAGTTTCATTTCCAGGTTGGGAAAAAGGCAACAACAGGACCCAAGGGAATGGCCTGAAGTTGTGTCAGGGGAGGTTTATGTTGGATATTAGGACAAGCTTTTTTCACCTAGAGGATGGTTGGGCACTGGAACAGGCTCCCCAGGGAAGTGGTCACAGTACCTGTGACAGAGTTCAAGAAGAGTTTGGACAATACTCTCAGGGATATGTGTGACCTTTGGCGTGTCCTGTGCAGGAGCAAGAGTTGGACTCGATCCTTGTGGGCTCCTTCCAATCTGATTCTATGATTCTAAGTTGTCATGTGGATATGTATTTACCATAGAGCCACCTATTGAAAGACTTGATTTAAAAACATTACCTGACTATATAAAGATAAAACTAGGTTGCCATTAAATAAATGTTCTTTCATCCTTCTCATAAAAATATACTGCTTTCTCTTTCTTTTTTTCTTCCTCTTTTATCTCCATCACATGGGCAAGAATTATCCCAACACACAGAAAAAAAGAAAAAAAAGAAAAAAAAGAGGGATTTAGGATACTACAGCAACCCTGGAATCTGAAAAATATGATACTGTTTGGAGGTGCACACATTTGGGATTTCAATACATCATGGTAGCAGCATTCCGTGACTGCCAGCTTGCTAGCAAATGTTGGCAAACAGTTAAAGCTGCTCCACTCAAACTATATAGTAAGTAAATTTACTTTGTCATGCTGATATTTTGATTGTCTTTGCGTAGTTTATCTGTGCATTGGTACTACAAAACTACATGCGGTGTTTAAATTTTAAAAAATACTACACTAATCTTTCAGAAAAATTCATTAACTTGCATACTGTAAATTAACACTTTCATACAGTTCAAAATACTGCAATGAAATGGACTTTCAGCATATGATGTAATGTCCTGCTGAGTATCAGCAGTAGGAAATGTATTCTTAATGGCACGTACATCAAATTTATATGATTACTTGCTTTGAAAATTTAGTCTCTGTCTGTCAGTCTTTCAACAAGAAACATGCAATTTCTATAGATGATGCTCTTTGTCTTATTTTAGAAAGACAAGATCTATTCAAATTTAGGTTTCCAGAAGTATTTCAGTGAGCCTGTGTTTCTATTTCATTAAGGGACTGCAGTATCTGTTGGTAAGAATCTATTCTGTGTGCCATTATAAAATCTACTTTAATCTTAGCATTTTACCATATATTTAATTGCTATTTCATTTAGGGTAATTTCCTACAGAAAAGGGTTATAAAATTTAACAGGCAATGATAACTCTCTTAGTTTCAGTTAACCACGACATGAATTTGAATTTAATTCATGTCATATAACTAATTGTCCTTGAAAATGAAGAAAGAAAGGCAAGACACAGGGAACAAGATTTTAAGATAGTATGACTTCATTGTATTTCACATCTGGGAAATATCAGTGTGTAAGACAGTCAGTGTAGGTCATTCCTCCTGCATAGCTTTGCCTAGACAGGAATGTCATGATTCAGTTACAACACAAGAAGCTTTCTATAGGTGGTAGGAGCCGGGAGAGTGTACAGAAGAGGAATTTAAAAGCAGGTCATGCAGTAATGGCATGAGGAAAGTCAAAATTCAGCTGGACTTGAGACTTGCAAGTGACAGTGTGGGCAACAAGAAGACTTTCTACCTCTGCATTATTTCAAACATCTGAGTAAGGAGAATGGAAGCCCATTTCTCAGTCAAGATGGTGATTTATTGGCTGTGGGCACAGACTAGATTGAGGTACACAGTGCCTTCCTTGCCTGAGCTTTTGCAGCCAAGATCTCACAGGTACCTGTGACCAGAGGCAGAATTCAAGGAGGAGGACGATGACCAGATGCAGGTGTGAATTGAATCAGGGATTACTGGAGAGATTTAAACTCATGCAAGACAACCCCCCCCTGCCCCCATACCATGGTTAACTCTAAGAAGCACAGCCAATGTATTTACAAGGTCTCACTCTATCATCTTCAAAAGGTTTTGAAGATCGGAGAGGTCACTGACAAATGAAGAAAGGCAAATCCTATACCCATTCTCCAAAAGGTACAACAAGGTGATTCAGGAAACAAGAGGCTCATCAGTCTCATTGCAGTCCTTGGAAAAATCTCGGAGCAAGTATCGCTCAGACATCATTCTTGTCCTTCTTGTCCAGCAAGAAACTAAATATCTTAGAAGGGTTGTTTTTAAAGAGCAACTCTAATAACACTAACAGTTCTTTGGTTCCCACATAAATGACAGATGACTTCCCCATAGCTGTCATTGGCACACTAAGGAGGACACCAAAATAAAATGATTTAATCATTTTACTTACAAAGTTGAAAGATACTTGTGCTTTTTGGTACCACAAGCAACTTACTAGTCACTTGCTTCATTAGAGAGCAGCAGATGGATTCACCTTCTGGGAGGTCCTTCCCTCTTAAAATAATCACTGAATCATTTCAAGGAATTTTTTTTTACTCAAATGCAATGCAAAAAATTTGAGATTATGCAAATAGATAAAATTATTAATTTCTCTGGCTTCTTTAAATGAATAAATAAATATTTTTGGTTTTCTTACATTTTACCCTGATTTTAGGGCATAACAAAGAAAAATAAAGTTTGAATATTTCATTTAGTCAGTTGGGTTTTTCCAACTAAAATTTTTTCACTTGCATCTTTGTTTTTATCCACTGTGTAAAAAACTGGATTTCAACAACAACTTTACTTCTTTATTATAAGAGATTTCTTTGTTTCTGCCTATGTTGTAATTTTTGGTAAAACGTTTAACAATTTTTTAAAAATACATCTCACAATTTAAGTTTAATACTCTCTAACTTCTCATGAATACAACATTCTTTCTCATCAGAATAAAAAATATTCTTTTTTTAAACAGTTATAACAAAATAAACTAAGAAATGCTTAGTGTAAGAAAAAGGCTGAAAATATATGAAAAACAAAAGTAACAAAGACTCTTCTATCAGTTCTATTTTGTCAATGTCCTTGAAGAGTTTATTCCATTCATTGGCTTTGCACTTGATCAATGTATCAAAACTAAACATCATTAATGTACTATGACAGTTAATTCCAGACCACTTTGTTTTTCCTCCCTTGACCTTACTAAAGTTTCTGGTTTCTGCTCTGATGTTCAAGCACACAAGAAAATATATCGGTAGATAACAGAACAGGAAAGGTTTTGTGTAGACACTCCTACAGCCATCCCACTTGCAGCTCAGAAACTGCACTATTTTTCCTACTCTCTCTGTATTCCTGTTTGCTTCATTAATGACAGAGAACAGTTACCACACTCTCTTTAAAACAGCTTTCACATGCATGGAACAATAGAGCTTTAACCACCGATAAATAACTTCAGAGATTAAACCAAGCTACTAGTAGCATAAGCCCATTGAACAAGCAGAGAGTATAAATATAATAAGATTTTGTGTAACAGTTACAGGTCAGAGAATGACAGCCACGAGAATAATTTTAAAACCATGAGAGTTGCAGTAATAGCTTTTCTTGGATGGGGGGAAATAATTTGGTGTTTTATAAGGCAGTAACAGCATTTTAACACCAATTTACAAGCATTTGATGTGTCCTGCATATTTTCCAAATTAATTGAATTTATAATGCCAAATTATAGCACAAATTTAATTTAAAACTGTTGTAAGATAAGACACAGAGCTAATAAACTATTAAGCACATGAGAATGGTCTTGACTGGACAATTTCACACTGTGTCAGACTTTTAATACTGGACTGAGACCCCAAGAATTAAGATCTCTGTAATACATCAGTGACAAAACTAAATAGGAAGATAAGTACCAGCTGCCTTCTGATCAGAGAGAAAAAAACTGTTTCACTAGAAGAGCTGTGGTAAGCAACTTTCTCTTCAGATTTGAGAGCTGTGACAAAAAAAAGCTCTTCAAGCATGAGAGTTCACTGCTATTAACCTGGTTGGCCTGGAACAAGCAGGAACCAATAAGCCGCTGATAAAAAATGTCAAGCTGCTCCAGTCAGGGGAGGCAAATCAATTGCAATGATCATACAGAAATCATGTTTTGAACAATGTCATGTTATTTCATTGCGTGTGTGTGATAGTACGAGTATGAGGAAAAGAAAATCAGGGAAGGCTGAGTAGATCTGAGAAGCATGGAGTAAATCTCTAAAGAGCACACCTTAATTGTCTGTGGGTATCTAAAAGATCTACACATGAGTGAAAATGCATACAAAATGGAAATGTCTGACATTTTTCTGCATATAAGTTTTTCATTAACTAATAGCATGGGCATTTGGTGAAGTGTAAAAAGCAGGGGAAGAATAATCCTTGGAATTAGTAGAAATTCAGTGCTCATCTCTAATTGTTTCTCTGTTATTTTCAATCAAAAGTATGTTTAAGACCAGTAGATTGCAGGAAATTTTCCTGTTTCGTTTCTGCCTCTGCTCCCCTGTGCTCCCCACAGATTATATAGAGCACCTTTCAGACTCTGCATATCACTCAGGAGAATACCTCTGTTCTCTTAGGAGGGTCAATGTTTCCAGCTCATTTGTGTTTAAATGAAAAATTATTTTTCACTGAAAGAGATATTTTCCAGTGGAAACTGGAGCCTCTATGTGAAGGGACTGCATTACACAAACATGTAATTCTGGAGAAACAGAGTATCTGCTATGGGATTCGTCTGTGATATAAGACAACTCATGTAAAATGTTTTGACAGATGGCTGCTATTTAATTTGAGATTCCTGCAGAATAACTTGCAGATATGCACGGTATTCTTCTCTTTGATGTTGGTCACTGAAAGCTGTGCTCTGAACACAAAGTACTGAATAATGCTACTATGGATCTTTTGTGTTCAAAATCATTAGAAACTTTTAAGAATTTGAGCTTTAAACTTGTTTTGATATAATTCCTCTGTTTTAGAAAATAGGAATAATAATTCACCTTATATCGGTGTTCTGAAGATGAATTTTGGAAAGGATTAAGGACATTGATGTTGAAGTACCTGAGAAAGAGTTGTTATAAAAGAAACCAAAACAAACATCACAAAAATCCGAACTCGGTTATGTTGTACTTTGTGGTGGTTTATATACAGCAAAGTAATATGTGAAAAGGACACAAAGGCAATAAACATAAGTCCTGAAAAATAATTTCTCTGTGAGTGATAGAATGAAATTACTATGGAATCGATCATAAAAATGTATCTCTATTGTGAAAATATATGCAAACAGATATATGGAATTATGTTGGATTTTCTCTTACTTTCGAGTTTTTAGTTGTCAGCTTTCTAAAAACTTACCTTTTTAAAAAATCTGTATTAGAAGATATCTAAAGACATGTCAAAGTAATGCACAGAAAATAGAGGCTATTATTTTAATAGGTGGGTTATAATTTCAAGCAATTCATAAATGATGTTGCCATTGTTCAGTATTTTGTATACATTTACACAAAGACTTCAAACAAAACTAGAGTTCATTTATAAAGTAAAAATACACAGATAAGCCTTAAATCAAGTCACCCACTGCAAGCACTAAGCTTAATTTTACATGCTTGATTATTCAGGTATCCAATGGATAGTTTAATATTCATTCACGAATAATTTATTCAATTAGACATAAACTTAATGAGCAGTAAGTTAAAATTGTTGTACAGACAATTACAAACAGACATTTGAGGTAGAAGAATAAAGCAATGGAGTGAATCAAACTGATAATCTGTGACCAGTCTGGTTCCCTAAAATGACAAAAAAGACAGAGAGGTTTGGACAAAACACTTGAAATATCAAGTCTGTCATCATTAATCCTAACGTGCCATGTGTAGTCACTACAAAAAGACAGAAGTAATCTCTATATTTAGATTCCAAATCTAGCAGAGCAGTTACTCTAAATGCAGGTATGAATGGTTTATTACAGAATAACTTAAAGGTTGATATTAGAAGGGGCCTCTGAAAATCATCTGGTCCAATACCTCTGCTCAAGAAGGATCATTTACAACTAATTGTCCATTTCCAGGTTTCTTTTGAATGCGTTCAAAGTGGGACACTCCACAGCCTCCTGGGACAACCTGTTCCAGTGCTTGGTCACTTTCACATTAAGAAAGCATACCCAAAAATACTGTTATGTTGAAAGACAATACAAAAAATAGTTGCCAAATATAAAATGAGAAAGACAGTGTAGATATGTAATAAAATAATCTGTTTTATACAATTTTACACATATATATATATGTGTGAAATTATGAGCAAAACTGCATAAGTTCGACAGTGTAGCTTGTACCATGGTGTTGATATGTACGAGATTACTGTGTGAACATGAAAAAATCAGAGAAATTAAATGGTAAAAGAAGTGAAATAAGAGAATGACCCACATTGACAAAAAGTAGTCGTATTCAAATAGAAGAGGATGTTCTAAACTGAAAAAGTCTAAAGAAACCTTATGAGTCTACAAAATCTTGAAAAGGAATTAGAGACTTAAGCTATAGTAAGGAACATAAGCGTCATTAACAAGGGATAGAGTCTCTGTGACTGTTTGAACATTTAAGTACTGGAACAAACTGCCATGAGAGAATGTGAAATGATCTTTGTAAGGGATAATAAAACCTAAAAGCATCCCACATATTACTGAAAGATGCAGAATGAGTTTTTTCCCAGATAAAAAATGAGAGAGTGACCACTCAAGGATTTTTATAGCAAAATTATTCTATGTGCACTACATTACTCTCTTCCTCACCCTCAAAACAGGCAACCACACAAATGAGTCACTTCATTTCCAGCTTGGTTCACACTTTAAAAGGGTCTCTGTTTTTCAGAAACTTTGATTATTATTATTCCAGAATTTTCAGTACATATTTTGTGGCTTATATAAGACAAGACGGCAAACTGAGATGCAAAATGTTGCTCTTTTCTTTCACGAAATCATACTGACAACAGAACTACTCTAGAAACTAAGTGAAGAAAAGGAAAAATTTGAATATATCATAATTTTTAGTAGATATATATTTCTACTGTATGCATTTTAAAATATTTTTAATTAACAACTGAAAAAATCTCTTTACTCTCATTTTTTTTCTGTAGAAATATAGCAATATAAAAGTATAAAAATAACACTTAGTAAAATGTGTATGAAAGAAAGAGAGAGAAAGAAAGGTTGAGAGTAGAAAGATATCACCATCCATGGATCCAGACACAAGACCTGATAGCTGCAATTTTGAGTCAGTTGGTTGAAGTGATGGTTGCTCTCTTGATCCCTCAGGGTGTGGGAAAGCACGTGGGGGAAACACAAAGTTCAGTGGGTCAAGATAAGCTCAGGTTCAGGTGGAATGCCCAGGTAACTCTCCTGAGGGGTAGTGGGCTTGGTGGGTGGCAACATTACGGATCTCTTGCAATACTGTGGATCATGCCCAGCCCTCTAGTGGAAAGCCCAAGAAATTATTCTGGGGCACTTTCAGGAGGTCTTTGATGGTTTATGGCCCCTTCTAAGACATGACAGCTGCCTCTCACATCATCACATTTGAGCCAGTTATGCACAACCAGAAGGGATGAATGCCTTCAGGCCTACATGTGAATGTCTGAATACCTTTCCCGAAAATTTTTGCACCTGAGTCAGTTGTTTAAGGAAGGACATTGGCATGATAAAAAACACTACCCCACCTCACAGGATCCATTTTATAGGCCTGTTCCCTTTTCTGGCTCAAACCCCAGCTTGCAGCCCCAGAGGTGCACCTGGGCTGTTACCTCACACACTATCACCAAAGCACCTGTTGCTTTTGCAAACAGGCAATTGTTTGAGTTAATTGTTAATTAACTATTAACATTTCAGTCTCTCTCAACCTGCTCTTTTCAAATTTCATTATTTTTGGTAGGTGGGTTTTTTAAAGCACCCACACTTGATATTCTCTTCCTCTCAGACAAGAGGACTAGTTAGACAATGTAATCCACAATTTGATTCACAGTGCCTTGGTTTGGGTGACTTTTCTCATCTTGTAAGGAACACAATGACCTTGTTAGCTTCTTCCACTAAAAATAAGAGTTCAGTGGCTGGTCTTAACAGTCTAGCTGATCATTGTAAAATGGATAATATTAAGATTTATCATCATTACTTTAAGTAGAATGCCGCTTTGAGAAATTATGTCCAAATTTTTCTTAACATGAAGCATATTTCTAAGTTGCTTTTTTTTCTCCCCGGAAGCATCATTGCTTGCAATACTTCTTATGCTACTGAATGAACAAGGTTTCTGTGAATTGCAAAAAGGTAAATGGCATTTGACTATCTACTCTATTTATTTTTTTTATTTTCTGAAATTTCCTTTCTAACTTTATTCACCTCTACCCACAGAGGAAAACTGATGTCTTCCAGAAAAAAAATGGCTTCCCTAATGGTTCTGTTTTCCTGACGTGTACTGAAATATGTCTTTCTTTCCTTTCTCTTGAGCACACTACACTTCCTTATTGATCAAATAACATCTCTAAAATGATGCAAAAATTTAAAAGTAACTAAAGAAGAGAGAAAGTGCAAAGAACTGGATTAAAACAACTGAAATAAAGAAGCTGGATAAAGAAGATGAAAAAAGATGAGAAAAATGTTGATAGCAACATAATTCATACAGAAAGTATGAATGAAGAAGCATTAAGGAGCAGAGAAGTTTGAAATAAGGCAACTGGGAAAGGTCATCGGAGTTATGGGTGATTTAAACACTCCAGATTCTTAAAGGAATGCAGGCACACCAAGGTGGTGAAGCTGCAACTGGAGAGAAAAAACCTGCTATCTAATTTGATCCTTCCAGGCAATTATTCAAAAGTTATTAGTTGTCATCCTGGGTGCCTATAAGCCTGCCCAATAGAATGTGAGGAAAACATAAACTACATGTTTTATACTGACTTTTTTGCATTTGGAAGCTATTTTTTTTCCTTGTTACATCCTTTTACACTTCTCAGTCTTGTTCCTTTGACAGGGTATTTGGTGTGAGAAAGCTGTGGGTACAAGAAAGGATGGTTCAGGTTATTGCTTTTTTAAGTGACCAGAATTAAAGAGTGAAGTTTCATTATATACTAGATCAAAAAATTAATGATAGAACATACCCCGCATTAGTATTTTAAGAAGAATAATGTTGTTTGCCAAATCATAATATAAAAATAATTATAAAAATAATAAGGGTTCTGGAATTAATTCTGAAAGCCTTAAAACTTATGGTGATTTAGACATTCAAGAGCATCAGCTCAGCAAGGGATGTCCATTGGTCCATATGGCTTTCCACAGAGGCTGCTTTTACTTCATATCAATAGACTTACAGCTTTGTCTCCACATAGACTACATGCTCAGAAATGACAGCTTATGGTTTGTGCCGTGAGATCTGATGGCAGTGTTCATCCAGTTAGTTTAGAAGTGACTTTGTAAGAATGCACAATGTGCATGATGATGCCTTGGCTGACTTTCTCCATCTGCCTTGGGGCTCTCAAGAAAGTCCTTTCTTTTTTGTCTCTTGTGCAAAGATTGTCTGGTTGCTTTTTGGGGTTCTTTTTGTTTTTGTTTTTGGCAAAGGTGAATTCCAAACAGCAATTTAACTGGCTCTGTACTCCTCACTTTTAATCATCCAGTTGCTTATACCTGTATATTCTTTTCATATCTTAGATTACAGAATCTCTTGCAAGTCTTATAAATTTACATATGCCTATTTCTGGGAAGAAACCAGAAACAGATTTATTCATATGTGGCTGTGTTTTAGATCAAAAATATATAGTGTTTGACAATTGTTTAACGGGAAATCTCTTCTGTACAACTTAATGGAACTTGAAGACTGTAAGAGAACTGTAAATAAATTGCATGTATACTTTCAATTTTTAGTACAGACTATATTTTCCTTGATAAAGAATGAATGCTTGTGTACTGAAGTGAAACAACTTATGTTAGGGAGTTGCATTCAAAAGAGAAGCCAGGTTAAAATTCCCAATGTTAGGATTAGTCTTCTTTAGAACAAAGTTTCAGTCATCTTAGGTGGAAGACTGGGACCTCCTCCCCCTTTTTTCATTTCTATTCTTATTTTCAGCTGACCAGTGAATAGCCTCGTAGGCGTTTCAGTGCTGCAGTTGAGTACCTTACACATCCATGAAAGTATAGAAAAGGACTCAGGTCAACATGAACATGAAGAAGTCCAGACAAAAAGACAGAACAATAAAGACAGAAGTATAAAAAAAAAACAAACCAAAACCAAACCCATTCTATAATGTTATACTTAATTTTCAATATGAAACTAAAGACATCAATACTGAGGCCTTTCTTGTTTATAACTGAATAGTTAGGGTGCTTCTGCAACCATTCAACAGCAGTATTGAAAGTGTTCAATACAAATATTTGACTGAATTTACTGTACAGTTTAATGATTTGACAAAATATAATTTTCATTTAAAAAAATATTGCATGTAATTTATTATCACTTGTGTGTACCAATATCTGTAGAATGATAGAATTCAACATTCACAGTATTTTCTGTCCTACAGATGCAATTACTCTGAAAATATTATCATATTATGAATATTTTGAAGTGTATTATCAAAGGTATTTTGGTATTTAAAGATGCACATCAGTACTAGAACTGGGTAGCATTTCCTCTGCTGTTTTTTCTTAAATGGAGGGTAAGTATGATACAAAGTAATTTGCTTATCGTCTAATTTTAAAGTAAAACTTTTTTGTCCCACTTATTCAAGAAAACAAACCCAAAACAATTTTCTGCTTTTATGGTGATGATTTTATGACATGGCAGGATGGGTTAAGTAGGGGAGAGCAGGGGATGTTGCCTACTTCGACCTGAGCAAGATTTTTGACACTGTCTCCCATAACATTCTGTGGGTAAGCTCGTGTGTTGAATGCATGAAGAGTGAATCAAGAACTGGCTGCACGGCAGAGTTCAGAGGTCATCATCAAAGGAGTAGAATCCAGTTAAAGACCTGAAGTCAGTGGCATTCCTTGGGGATCCATACTGGGTCCAGTCTTATTCAACTTGCTTATCAATGACCTGGACAAAGAGATTGAAAGTGCTGTCAGCAAGTTTGATGATGATACAAAACTGGGAGAGTGGCTGATAGAGCTGAAGGCTCTGCTGCCATTCAGTGGGACCTTGATAGGCTGGAGAGTTGGGCGAAGGTAAACCTAATGAGGTTCAACAAGGGCAAGTGCAGGATCCTGCACCTGGGGATAAATAACCCCAAGCACCAGCACAGGTTGGGGGTTGACCTACTGGAGAGTAGCTCTGCAGAGGAAGACCTGGGAGTCCTGGTGGTTGACAAGCTGATGATGAGCCAGTAGTGTGTCCTTGCAGCCGGGAGAGCCAATGGCAACCTGGGACGTGTGGCCAGCAGGTCGAGGGAGTTGATCCTCCCCCTCTACTGAGCCCTAGTCAGGCCACATCTGGGGTGCTGTGTCTAGTTCTGGGCTCCTCAGGACAAGAGACAAGGAGCTACTGGAGAGGGTCCAGAAGGGGTCACAGAGATGATGAGGGGTCTGGAACATTTCTCTTATGAGGAGAGACTGTGAGGGCTGGGCCTGTTTAGTCTGGAGAAGAAAAGACTGAGAGAGGATCTCATTAACACGTGTAAATATCTTGAAGGAGGATGTCAAGAGGGTGATGCCAGACTCTTTTCAGTGGTGCCCATGAACAGGATGAGAAGCAATGGCCATAAACTAAAACACAAGAACTTCCACATCAATATGAGGAAGAACTTCTTTATGTTGAGCTCAGCAGAGCACTGGAACAGGCTGCCCAGGGAGGTCATGAAGTCTCCCTCACTGGAGGAAGATTCAAAACTCACCTGAATGCATTCCTGTATAAATACTCTAGGTGACACTAACTTGGCAGGAGGGAAAAAGTATATGATCTCCAGAGGTCCCTTCCAATCCTAACAATTCTGCGATTCTGTTTATCAGAAGACAATTTTCGGAAGAATTTTTTTTAAAATACTAACATAAAATGTTAAAAAACTCTTAGAAGTGGCTCAAAACATCTAAATCTAAACCAGTTTATTTTACTTTGAAGAAGAGTTTTTTAACTGACCTAAACTACCACTGTTCATTTTAACAAAAAAATATTATCTATATTTATATTCATGATACATGTATTGATACACAATATCATATACATATCAATTATACAACTGTTTTCCACCAACTCTCACAGTTTAGCCACTGTGTATTTTGAAAGCTGATAATATTTTATTGTATTAGACAACATTAAAATTATTTCTGAAGCATCCCAGGGACCCGATATAAACGAGGTGAGCAGATTTTAGGTGTCTAACCTGCTTAGATGCACACCTAAACAACATACTAGAAGACTTTTTTCAGGCACATAGTTGTATTTTAAATCTGATGGTTAAAGAAGGACACAATATAAACCAGTGTCTTTAGAAACAGATAATGAGGAGAAGAAAAATATTATGAGTTGCTATGCTCTAATAATGTTGTCTTGAGATAATAAAAACATGGAAAAATAAAACGTGAAATTGCAGGGGGTAGTGAGAGGACAAACAAGGAGATCTAAGCTCCTTAGACAAGAGTAGTAATACTATGTGGGATACTTTTCAGCTGAGAAGCATCACAGTAAAACACTGTCTCATTTTTTTAACGCATGAAAAACACTTACACGAAACCAGAAAATAAGCTTTAAGATCTCTGTCTCTTCTAAGCTCTCCCCTCATTAAAAACCCAGTAGGAGTTTTGATCTGTTGACACAGTATGAATAGAAACTATAAAGATCACAGCTATTTCTGTCATGTATTTTACCAGTAATAAAGATATTTGACATAAAAAGCACATATACAAAGAACAGATTAATTACTCAGGGGCAATAAATTAACACGCATATTATGAAAGTCATTGGCAAGGTATTCCACCCTGGAAAAATAAATATTCTTATTTTAATTTTTCTCAGCCTGAAATCAGTGCAGAGGCTGGCAGTTTAAAGGTTAAGTTAGTGTTTTTCACCTTTAAATAGTCTTCCTTTTAGTAGTTCAAATCCCCACAATATACATATGCATCCAACCCAAACTTACCATTAAAGGTCAAAACATTTTTAGCTTCTCATTTAAACAAACAAACAAACAAAAAAGGTGATTTTAGTTCAAAAAACAATGCTACATAGATTTGTAGATGCACGAGCTTTATGAATAAAGTTCCATTTTCAAATAAATCATCCCTTCTTTTCAATTTTTAGGGAGTAATACTCTTGAGATAAAGTGCCAGTCTTAGACAGGGTGTTTTACTCTGAGCAAGATATGTTCAAGTACATATTGAATGAAGGAAAAGTGTATTAGTTATTAACGGTGTCCAAATGATTTTTGGTGAAATCTGAGACAATGTAGAACTTATGGAACACCACAATAACCCTCTTCAGGTTTACTAAAAGAGCCATATTCCAGTGGAGCAAAGCAAAGTTCCATCTGTATCTGCTGATTTTGTTTAGTGTTGCATTTGTACAATTTCTGGGTGAATCAAGTATACCAAAGTGTCAATTGCTTTGACAGAATTTCCTTGAAGTCTCATAATAATATTTTAACTACTGTTTCCATCAACACTGAAAATAAAGCAATGGACTTTGTAGCCCAAGACCTAATAAATCAGATTATCAGACTTCAATGGCCTTTATGGCCTAGAGACATAGCGACCTTCTCATTTCAGATCCCCAGAAACAGTGCTTCCAGTAGCACTGAAGAGCTAGCTGAAGAGCTTCAGTTTCATCTTCAAAAGAAAGAAAAAGGCATCATGATTTTTACTTATGAATGATCTATTTTGTTCAAATCACAAAAGTTAAGCAAAGAAGAGAAGTACACAAATATACATGGGCTTTATTCTACCAAGATTTTCTGATAGTGAGTTTTGACTTTGGAAAAATCAAGGACTGTTCTCTCACCTGCATAGACAGTTTCTCAAAACTATAACTATTCAGATGAAGAACCTGGGTAAATGACTGCCTGTCTCAAAGAGATTTCTTCTTTCTTTTCAAGACAGCATCGCTGTTGAAAATTCTACATTGTCTCTGTTAATTTGCTCTGGAAATTTTCCTCTATATCATAATTTTGCTTGCTTATTTTCAACAACTAGAAAACAGTGTTACCTAGTTCCCTAAAAAGGGGAACTATGAAGAAAGGCTTTCTGTATAATACTGTGTTGGGAAAATTTTAACCACTTTTTTATGACTTTTGATAGTGTAAAGAAGCAAAAGGCATCATGCTGCAGTAAAGGAGGGTAAGTGGCTTATTTACTCTTTAGCAGTGTGGTTTATTCAAATAACAGTACAGTATTGCCCTTAATCTACAAAGCAAGGTGCTTCCCTCAACTCCTGTGTTGTTTTGGTGGGTGTCCAAAGGAGGCTGCATCCCCTGTGCTGGAGGCAGGCTCGTGGCAGGACCTGTGGCACCATGGAGAGAGGGACACATGCTGGAACAGGTTTGCTGGTTGGACTTGTGATACCACAGGGATCCTGTCTGTGCCTGAAGGACTGCACCCTGTGGAAGAGCCCCATGCTAGGGTGAAGTTGAGCCTGGGAAGATGGGAGGAGGGGTGAGGGAAAAATGAAAAATCTGCTTTTATTTGTTATTGACCTACCCTGCCTTTTGATTGGCAATTAATTAAATTAATATCCCTAAACCAAGTCTGTTTTGTCCATAATAGAAGTTGGTAAGTGTCCTTTTCTCAACCCATAAGCATTTTATAATATTTTTCCGTCCTGTTCTGATAAGGAGGAAGGTTGGTAGAGCAGCTTGATGGACACTTGGCATCCAGTCAAGGTCAATCCATTACAGAATCTCAGGTCTTTTGATGAAATGACAAAACACATGCTTAACCTCTGATAGCTGAATTTGAAAATGCCTTATACATAAATACAGAATGTTATGTTCTACATTCTTAATGCATAACCTATATTACACATATTTGCAATTGTCGTTTTCTTGACAATCATTTTATTGGAGCAGAAATCCAAGATTTATGTGAAAATAATGTGAAGGTAATAGAATACTTCTCCTTTAGAGATAAACGTGGTCTACTACAATCTAAAGATGGAGAATCGCAGAGTAGCAGAGGCATGAACCCTCCTTGAGAAATTCTGCTACCAATTTTAAACCTTACATTCCAAAACCCAACTACTGGATTAAAAAAAAAAAAAAAAAGCAACCTACCATGAAAAATCTATGCAAAGTACGTGTGCTGACTTACCATGATAATTAGAGTCACTAAATACATGTTCAGATTGGTTTTTGCAAAGAATTTGAAACCACAGTAAGAAGATGAGGACTTTACCACTAGAGCATTTTTACTTTCTCCTCCTAAGATGTTTGCATCTTTTTCAAAATCTTCTGGTGTTGAAACCTGCTTTTTAAAACCAACCATATTTGAACAAAAAAGTATTGACGCATTGGTATTTAAGAAAATAGTGTGATCCATGTCTTTTCCTTCTTTTGAGAGAGAATATTTAGCTCCAGAGGGAAAAGATGGTAACAATGAAGTCAAAAGAGGGAAAGATTTGGAGGCTAGATCACATCCACTCCCCACGTGGGGAAAGGGGAAGGGGAAGAGGATGGGGAAGAACAGGAAAGGGAAGAACAGGAAAGGGAAGAGGAAAGGGAAGAACAGGAAAGGGAAGAGGAAAGGGAAGAGGAAAGGGAAGAGGAAAGGGAAGAACAGGAAAGGGAAGAGGAAAGGGAAGAGGAAAGGGAAGGGGCAAGGGAAGGGGCAAGGCAAGGCAAGGCAAGGGAAGGGGCAAGGCAAGGCAAGGCAAGGCA
>VZTJ01001071.1:121546-182561 GCA_013397795.1 Orthonyx spaldingii
AAGGAAAGGAAAGGAAAGGAAAGGAAAGGAAAGGAAAGGAAAGGAAAGGAAAGGAAAGGAAAAGATTGTGGAATCAGCTTTGGTTTTCTTCCAATATGAAATGCAATAAGAAGCCTTTCGTGAAGCCAGGGTGTAATTCTGCTGTGTCGAATAAAATGATTCAATTGTAACAGTGCAAAGATTGTATACATAAGCCATGAATCAGCTAATAGTCAGCAATGGATATTGAAATGTGCTTTCTTCAGAGATGAAAGACTTGGATATGAAAGTAATCACCTGTCATGCTTTTACTATGACAGAATAGGTCATTGTACCAGACACAGTATTTGTGCAGGGTGGAAAAAAAGAAAAAAGAGCCATGTTGTGGGGCTTTTTTATTTGGAGTTTTTTTGTCTCAAGGTGGAGATGTTCTAAATCAAATAACTCAGCCTTTGTTTTGTCATTTCTATCTCTGTTCTACATAAAATCTAGGATTCATCAGGCCCTCTTCCCTTCATAAATCATCTGATAACTTTTGCTATATTTATCGTTGATATGGTTTTCCTCTCTCAATGTGTCTCTACACCTTGTATCTTCTCTTTCAGGTTTTTCTAAGAGGCCTTCTGTAACTCTGTGTACTCTTTAGAGAAGCTAACTGCTATTAACAAAGCACTAAAGTCTTTAGGTCAAGCTGCCACAGGTTAGCTGGACTCCAGAAACTAGCTCTTCTCCCTTCTGAACAGTAACAAAACAAAACAAACCTGAGAGTTGCTTTTGTAAGGAATCAATAGGGCTAATTAAAAGTATAGTCTGCCTTTCTCAAATCACCCTGTTAGCCCCTCAGGACAAAGTCACTTCTTGCCCTGGAGCTCTAGACAGAGCAGCTACAATCAGATAAACAAGCGTACATTTATGGTTGATAACAGTCCTATCAGAGAGAGACATCACCTGTGTTTTCCTCAGCTACAAAACCATAAGGTTTTATTTCCAGTTAGACTAAAATGATGTGCAGTCACACCACTGTGAGAGTCTTACAACTGAGACAGAGGTTAAATGAGACTTAAATGTCAGCACCACGTTATGTCTCTAAATGGTTTAGGAAGGAACAGTCTCAGGACTGAAAGGTGTACACATATAAGTTACTTTTGCTTACAAGTACCAGTTGGATTTATCCATTGTAGAAAGTGAGTCAGAGTAGTTTTAAAATACTTTGAAACATGGGGACTCAGAAGGAGTAGTGAGCATATCTCTATTCCTAAATATAGGAACGGAAAAGGCAACAGGTGGATTGTTATAGTAAATATAGGAACTACGAATGCTGAAAAAGTATATGCTTAAACTGAGTGTCAAAACAGTTAAAGTACAATCTTTGTATATTTCATTTTGTGTCTGGGCTAAAGTAAAACCAGAATAATTCATAGCAAGCAAACACATTCACAAGTTCTAAAAAAATCCTGGGAAACTCTGATTGTGCTCCAACTTTTGTTTTAATGAAGCTGCAGCTTCCCCCATGGTTAGAAAACAGTATGGATATTATAGACAGTAGAAATGCAGTACCTGCATATGTGTGAAGAAAGATTTTTTTTTCACTTTATAAATGCCTGAAAAAAATCAAAATACTTTTTTATGACTCGTGTGTTTAAAAATTGAAGTCATGCTATGTTTATTTGAAGTGCTCTGTATTTTCGTCTGGCATGCAAGATAGAATTGAAGCATATCGTCCATTCTACTAAATTTGGAGGGTTGTTTTATTTCTGTTTGTTTAGTTTTTCTATTTCCAGCTAGAAAAAGCCCCATAAATTTCCAGACATCTCACTGAAGGCTCCTGAGGCTTGGTCACACCATCTGGTTGGGAGCTTTCTCATTATAGGATAAGTAAATAAGCATTAGATGTTGTGTTCATACTGTGAATGTCTCTTACACTATGGCTTTTCTGTAAGTCTAGCAGATCCACTGAATATTTTGTGTTTTCACTCTACAAAGCACTATGTGTGGACATGAAGACAGTTATCAGCTTTATTTTTGCTATCTTGACTCTGTTTAGGCATTAAAAAAGGTTTGCAATTCTGAATTAAATGATAGTAAGAAAAAATCATTTCTCAGACAATCTAATAGTGACACTAATGAACTCGTAAAAATCATACTTGAAAGAGACACATTTTAGAGCTTTTACAGGTATCTTCATTCCTTCACATATGCCCCATTAGTATTCTTAATTTTTCCAGATTAACAGAAGACTAAAACACTTCTCCATGCATACATTCTTATTTTTTTGTGTTTTCATACCAGTTGTTATTTACTTTTTCATTTTTCTGATATTCAGGGGTGATGAGGAGGAGAAGGAGTCGAGAACAAAGAAAGTGCTCACATTGATCTGTGTTTAGGGTGGGGAAGACAGAGCATGTTGTGTTTCAAGTTTTGTGATTAACTTGATGTCAGTAGCAAGGGTTCCATGGTTTCAGATGCATCCCCAAGAAAGCCCCATTTCACACAGTATGGATATTACCCTTCTAAAAAGATCCAGACTGCCTGAAGTTTCATTACTGTATTGAAAGTATGTACTCCCTTCGGTAATTGGGACTTTAGACTGTCGAGCTCCTTGAATTTTGAAAAGCCATGAGCTTGACGAAGAACCATCCACCCTACCTAAAACATATCACATTTCTACATATGCATTTTTTACTCCTGAACTTTGAGAAAACAAGGTCTGACCTTTAAATATGGCTCACAAATTGTCTTGACTCACCATGTTACTGCAGTATCAAATTGTTCCGAAAACAGCTCTTGAAACAGTCAAGGATTTAAGTTAGTTTAATGCAAGTACTTGTTTAGAAGACATTACAATCAAAGTCAAAGATATTTTCCTCTAGTTTCTCCAGTCTTAATTTATTTTACATTATTCCAGTGAAATGTGTATTTTACTGTGTACGTAAAATGCTTTCAGGTTTCTAATCTACTGTATGGATCATGTTGACTAGTTATTCAATGAAAAGGTGTCTGAGACTGGGAGATGTTAAACAACTGATGAAAAATTCTTAAGCTAAGCTGTGGAATCAAGTTTTAACTGAGAAATTATTGTGAACAAGAAACACTATTTTTCCAGGGACAGGAGTCTGAGGAATACCAACAACCAGGGTTCAGTCTGGTTGGTGAATAAGTAATTTATTTCTCTAGAGAGATTTTCATTCTTCTTCCCACTGTTTGTCCTTTCTACAGCCTTTGTATCTAACAAGCCAATATCTCACACATTTCCCTGATGTCATCAAATCTCAGTGGAATCATTCTTTTCTTTTTCTTTCCTTCAGAAATTTTTCATCTGATTGGTATTTTCTTTACCTCATTATTCTTTTCTGTTTAGACTACCAATTGTCTCCTGCTAATTTTTTTTTAATATATTCTCTTTTATACAGCATTTTCAAAATAACTTTATACTCTTGTCGTCCATGATCACTTTTTTTACTTGTACCTCTTCCTTCTTTATAGCACTGCACTCTGTTTTTTAATGGGGTGTCTAATGAAAACAATATTCAGAAGCATGCAAAGACCAGTTGTAGGTCAAAAATGTATTCAGTACTGCTTATTGCTTCACCTGTCAGTTTTTCCTCACTTTTCAGGGGAAGAATTAATATTCTTAATTTTAATTACTTTTTAATCATGGGTCAGTTATCACTTATTTTGTTTAATCAGCCAATGGAATACTTAAACCCCCAAACCAGTGCACCCAACACTCACCAGTGCAGCCATAATTACCAAAAAAATGATTCTATAATTGACAGATCTCATCAGCTAAGAATGTTGTTGCTTAAACTGCTGTGGCAGGAACTTTGTACCACTTTGAATTTAGTAGTGTCAATAAAAGAACATTTCTAAGTCTATGCAGTTATGTTAAAGAAGTAGTACAGCCCTCTTCCTCACATTGTCTATTTCATGTTTCTGCTGAAAGTTTGCCAATAAAAATAGGTAAGTAGCACTGTGTTTTGTGCTTTATGTAAAGGAAAACTTAAATCAATAGACTATTTTAATTAATATAATTAATTATTTGTCTGTATCTAGATCTAAGCACAAAAGAAATCTGAATAAATTTCCAAATATTATAGTTTCCTGAATACAAAATGTTACTTTTATGTGCATCACACAACTTATGTAGCCTTTTCCAACTGACAAATATCCCAATAGTAATTTGCCAAGCATGAGTATTTGAAGACTACCATAGAAATTAAAAGAGTCAGAGGAGCATAAATTCATTTCTTCTTTCTCTCTGTCTCGCAATCAAACTGTAAATAAGTACATGATAAGTACATGTAAATGAGTACATAAAGGTAACTTTGGTCTATTTGTAGCGACAACTGGTCTGGTGAACAAACTGTTCGAAATGTGTGTCTACAAACATTTAGACAAATGGATGAAAATTTCTGCCTGGAAACCAGAAGCTGAACTACATTGTTCTTTAGAACATTTCGTCAGATAGCTTGCTCTTAAAATAGTTCTCTGGTGATGGAATTCAGGCCAAAGAACATTGTGAGGTCTGACACTACCTTAGCAATATAGGAAGTGTTAACAATATATGGGCAGAACTCAGCTGAGAAACTCACGGTAAGTACTTCTGGGCACTTTAGGGGTTCAATGTCTTCTTATTTGTAGTCCTCCACTGTATTTTGGTACTGAAAAACAGCTCACAAAAATTCTGGCAGCTTTGTTTTTATTTTGGTTGTTACAAATACAAAAAGATCCCAAAGTAATCCCAACAAGATTTTGCTTTCCTCTCAATAATCTGCTTTTCTCCTGAAGAGTATTTGTCCTGATAAATTGCTAAGGAAGATAGTGTTGAGGTACAATGGAAAAGGGATAGACAACTTTACTGTATTTGTCATCTGTAATTACTATTTGGCAGTGGTTGTTTTCATCTCTGGTGGAAAAGTCTTCAGTTAATCACGTTTATAAAAATACTTTAAAAATATCGAGTTGTGCTGGAGATTAATTTTGACCTCCTGGTACTAGTGCTCAGATAGAAAGAATTTAAATACTATAAATATTTAGTTAGTGTCTGACTTCTAGCTGAAGAACTTCTCAAGTAGAGGAAGACATTTTCACCTGTTTTGAGTGTTCCCTTCTTTTCTGCTTTGTGATGACTACAAATGGCTTTGAACATTTCTTCTCAGTTGTAAGACCATGATGTGAATGATTGTAAATTCAGGCTAGAAAACCACATCAGAAAGAGTGTTTTTGAGAATTTCTCATCTTCACTACTGTGTCTGTTATTTTAAGTGTCTCTCCATTTCTAATAATTTGAAAGAAATTTAACTTCTCAATTTTAACTTTTTCGTGTTAGTTTAGGACCTAAGTAGGTCTTATTCATCCAGCAAATTTCTCCCTAATTTTGAAACTGCATTTTAATAAATAATCCATATTGATAACAACGTGTGGATGAAAATTCAGACTCCCTCAGATTTTTCTGTCTCTCAATGTGTGGCTCACTGTTGAAATATCAGGAATATAGCAAATTGGAAATGCATATAAAAAAGCAATAATATTAGCAGAAAATTATTTGCCTACTTCTAGCAGATTGCTTCATAATTTTTTCTTAAAAAAATCTATAGAGCGAGCATTATCTGTTTTATATTTAACTGGATTGATTGAGGGACTTCAGAAAAAAATTACAGTGTCTCTCTATAAATATTCTCTCATTTCACCTATTTCATGTGGGTAGATGACATTAATAATTTGAATTAAATACGAAAAATGTTTTTAGGACTTTGTAAACATTATCAAATGTCAGATCTTAAATTGGTAAAATGGACACCAGATCAAAATTTAGTGTTGATCCTCTCCTTGTAGAGAGTAACTCCTCTGAATCCTCATTTACTGTGTTGACATTTTGGCAAACACCTTCTTCAGTGAAGGAGACTAGGGAAAGATTTGTCCAAAGCTCTGTACAGCTATCATTCCTAATGCAATAGTGTACTTATGTATTTATTTTTGTTTAAAAATGTGACAGGCCATGGTAAAGCCAACTAGCTTATTCCCATGCCCCAAGACTTGGTTGGCTTGGTTGCCAAAGCCTGACCTCTAAAACCTTTGGAGTTGATGAGAAGTCTATATTAATGGCTTTTATTGGGAAACTGTCTATTCGTTCTACTGTTACTTTGGGATAATTCCTGATTTTTGTATACTGAACTTTCGGCTTCCACATATAGTACTGGAATCAACTGGGTAATATACAAAGTAGAAAAACTCAGAATGATTTTAAAATCCATGAAATGCAATGCTTTCCTGCTGCTGAAAGCCTTTTAAAACTTCAGTGTTATTTTGCAAAGAAAAATCCACTTCACAGGTAAGTATAAGTCATGTAGTTAAAGTGTTGTCTATACATTCTCTTATTAATGTCAAATTTCAATGTTGTGATTAATCTTTCTAAAAAAGAACTATTTTAAGACAAAAGTGTTGGCCTGTAAATGTAATTAAATCAGAAATCTGACAATGTAAGTATTATGAAGACTATAAAAGCTTAGTGTGTGTGTGCATACTGACACTGGAGAAGTTCTTGAAAGGAAATAATTAGAAATAAAAAAGAAGGGAGTCATAATTCTGTAAATATTTTCATACTCTAGATTAAAAAGAAAAATCAATGATGATTGTGTTTTTACTCCTTTCAAATCCTACTGTAAGACCTATTAAAACCCAAAAAGAATAAAAAAAAATTTAGTGCAGAAAGCCTAAACCTTCAACCAGTCAATGCTGATTAGATTTTACAGTCTAACTGCAGTTTTTATAGTTTTCATCTAAGCATTTTCTCCTAGATTATGTTTCTGGACAGATCTATACAATAGGAATTGCTTTAATCTCATTCACTGACAGGCTGACAACCACCATGCAATGCAATTTAGCTCTCACAAAAGCCCAATATTTCTTCTCTCGCTCATTTATAGCAAAACTCGCTTGGTTTCAATGACATTGTGCTGTAATTTCCCACCAGCAGTTTCTCCAGTTGTGAATTTTCGGATCAATTCTTATCTACAGGGATGACCCTTTGCATCCTGTTAGATCTTTCATGCTCCAATGAACAATAGAGTTATAAAATGTGTGTTAGCAGTTGGCCTCTACATGCATCTTTGGTGAGCCTTCCAGGAACTGTGTGAAGAATATCACCCTATCCAGAAAAGGAGCCCACTGCTCAGCAGGACTTGGGAAGCATTTCCCATTCTGGTACAGTATGAATTACTCTTGTAACATTATCTGGCAAAGGGGCAAGTGTAACATGCAGTTTATTGACATCTTTCATCACATACACCTAAAGGTCACAGAATCACAGAATTGTTATATTTGGGAAGGATTTCTGGACAGTATATGGTCCAATCAAAAGTTTGCAATCAGCTGCAAGTTATAGCCAGGTCAATCTTACTAAAATGAGTGAGTGCTTCTTGCTGAAGTGCCAAAGAGCTCTTAGTTAGACTTCAGAATTCTGCCATGCCTCTCCTTGAAGTTGAGACAAACAAGTCTTTGCTTCCTTTACAGATCTTTATTCCACCAGGATTGCATTAAAAAAAAAAAAAAAAAATTATATATATATATATATGTATATATGTCCTGCCTGTATCTAGAGGAATCTTACTGGAGGGCTCTGAAATGTTGATGTATTTTTAAAATGTCTATGAAGCCTGTCTCAGAATTTTGCCAGCAACATGGGGCTTGACCTTATTGTAAAAATCAGTCAAATTATGTCCTAGAGAGAAGAAAAATTAATGAAATACAAAAAGCCCTAGTGTCTGAAAGAAGCTCATGTCTGAAAAGATATTTGTTAAGAAATCAAGTTACTTAATATTCAGTAACTTAATGCACATACAGTTAATATATTGATTTTTAATTAATATTTTTAAGATTGCTTGGCAGCCAGCAAGATTTAATCTAGTCCTCTTTGACTGCTTCAAATCCATCCTGTACTGGAACAAAACCATTGAGCTAAGTGGCATATATCTTTAAACATGTGATTAGTTACTACCAGAGATCATAATTAGCTTATTTCTTCCTGATTTATTTCAACTTGAAATTATTAAAATGGAATTCATGTAACCCTAAATGGTTGGGAGGACAATGCAACTCCAACACGCCACTCTCACTGCTTTCCCACCATACTCTCAGTGTCTCAGCTGCGGTGCCTCCTCCTGGCTCTTGATATGTCCCCAATGTAGAGGCAACCTGACTTTTCCCAGAAGCTCTCTGACATCCTTGTCACCATGCACTGACTGCCCTTTAGGAGCTCTGCGAGTGCTGAAGCCGTGGTGTGAACCAGAATCTCTCCCATGGCGGTGAAGCCAGCACCTGACCTTTCATCTCCTCCTACAGATGATTCCAGTCACACAGAAGCACTGCATACCAATGCAAAAATTTTGTAAACAGAGGATCAAAATCCAGTGATGTCTAAATTTCTCTTTATATGCTATAGGGATCCTCTACACAGGGGAAGAACTTTAATCTGATTGATCAGAAGCTTATTATGGAAAAGCGTACATTAAGTCTCTAATATATTCTCAATATTACGTATGAACCTGAAGGATAGTTCAGGTAATTCTTTTGGGAGCTTATGAAGAATAAATTGTTCTAATAAAATCTGTGATTATAAGTGATTCTGCAATCCGCTACCTTAGGATTTAAATTGCATGACTGTTTCCTACTTGGAAACTTTTCCTTTGCTTTTATTAATTCACTGGTGATTTTCTCAGACTGCATGAAATATGAGAAGACAGGGATAATAACAAAGATAAAATTGGTTATAAAAGTGAGCAAATAAGTAGAAACATTGTTTGAAAGGCAAGAGATAATTTGAGATATGATGTCCTATTTTACTGCTTATCTGCCTTCCAATCTTAGACTCCTTAAGGGAACACAAGGCTAAATCAACGTTGATTTCTTTATGTGCTTATTTTTGCCTCAGTTTTGCTGTCAGAAAAAAATAGGAAAGGCTATTGAGCAAGCATGTCTTTATCATACCTTCTCTGGTGAATTTTAGAATACAAATTTCTGTAAATAAACTACTGCTTTGCTTTTTTTTTTCTTCCCATACCAATAATGGTCAATTTTTCAAATTATACAAAGTGTAATTTTCTTTTAAGATTTTTCCAGACTTCTGCTTTGAGGGATGCTGGTGAATCATGACAAGCAAAGTGTGATCATGATCTAAGGACAGTAAAATTGTATATTTACCAGAAAAGTGAAAAACCCAACTGCACAAGGTGGGTGTAAGAAATCTATGATGTTTGACTTCTGTCCATGCAAGTTTGATCTCACAGGCCTTGAAAATACACTATAAAGATTGTTGGTCCAATGTTCTGCATGCATACATAATTCTTTTGTTACTTACAATCCTGTGTCACATTTGTCATCTCAGGCTTTACTGTTTATATATGGCTCGAAAGTTCCCTGAGGTCGATGGAAGTCTTTAAACAGATAAAATCAGAAGATGATAACTGCATCAGGATGCATATACATAGATTACAGGAGCTTGTGACTACTAAATATCAAATGCACTATGAATATGAATAGCAATCAATTCTCTGTAAGACATAATGTATAAATATATTTTGTAAGAGTGTCATCCATTCAGAAAGACACTTTTATTCTGGGTTAACACCCACGGTTCAATCATTCCAATTAGAGTATCTAAAAACTTCCTAATCTACTGATGTGAACTGTCAGGACAGGTGGTTACTTCAAATTTAGGAAGTAGTCATACTGATGTTATATGTGTCTATACATGAGAGATGAGGACCAAATCCTGTGTGTGTAATATCGTTAACAACAGATGGCTTAGGAGTCTGAAACTAGTCTGGCTGCAATGATCCCTCCTCACAAGGCAATTTAACAATAAAATCTAGAGTTCAACAGTGATTTAATTTTCTTAAAAATAAAAAAGTGCAAATAAGAGCTTACTGTTAAAAAATTATTTCAAACTTTTACGAAGAAAACTGAAGCTCAAAGACAGAAATAGGAAATTGTGTAATTTTGTAGAGGTTATTGCAAAAAAAATTTCAGACTATTCTGGAAGGACCAACAATATGAGTAAGAAAATGGTCTATTATCCATTATTCGTTCAACACTGGGCTTTTCAGTAGGATTGCCAGTAAAATAAGGTCCTCCTCAGAGATACTTTGTGATGTTATTTCCCCATGGAGAACAGGAAAAACAATATTACACTCCATTTCAGAAAAAACAACTTGCATTTTGAATATATGGGGCATATTTTAAATATTCTCCTTCTTATATTTCCATCAATATTCTCAAAACATTGTCACCTTCATGTAGGCCATCTCAAAGCCACAGTTCTTCTGCTTATTTAGAGTAGTAGTTTGTGTTTCCTTTGGAAGATGCTCTTCTGCTGTCTTTCCACAAAAATCATGAAACAAAGCACAGAGCAACAGGAGCTTGGGAAAGTGTCCAAGGCTTTCATGAGACATATCTGGACTAGGAAAGGGAGAAGCAGATGTAGATCCTACTGAAGTTAATTTTACTCTTATCTATGTCTTAAATATCCAGCAGTAAACTGAAATGGTGAGGAAGGAAACAACTCACTGAGTTAAAAAGAGAATAAATAAGAAGATTGTGACTAAAACCAAATCCCTTGTGTTTTAGCCTTGTTTTACTGCAAAATCCTCCTTTTAGTTGGTTTTTTCCCCCCTTTAATGCCTGCACAGTATTCCAAGTGTTGTGTTATTTGGGTTCTAATTTTTGTTAGGATGTCAGTCACAGAAATCAAAGTTAGTTTTTTTCATTGCTTATATTAAAGAAAAAAAATATTGTAAGTGGTGTCAAGGTGATCCCTAAATAGTTTAAAACCCAAAAGTGCTATTTGGTTCAGTAGACTTGTGTTGATTTAGGGCTTCTGAAGATCTAGTCAGATCTATGTGGACATAGACAATATACAGTTAAAGCAACTGTATTAGTTATCAAATTCAGTTATTGTAGTTGATAAGGAAATGAACATCTGCACCAGAAAAAAGGATTTTTTTCTCTCTTATTAAGAAAGAAAACTCAATTACTTCTTTCCCTAGGCCATTTTTCTATCCTCACCATTCCTTCCCCCATTGCAAAAATAAAAAAATCACAAGTATGATGGATTTGAGGCTTGAATTTTATTTGTTTATTCATTTGTTTAAAGTCTTTACATCAATTTCTCTATACTCAGCAACCACATATTTATGGCTTATTCCATCGTCTTGCATCATTCCTGGCTTTGGCTGTGTGTGAAGTGAAAGGAGAGCAAACCGGTCTGGTCAACCGTAGCTGCTGCCTAGACATCTACTGAATGTTGTCTTGGAATTGTGTTTCCTACTATCCCAAAGCAGAGCCATCTGGTCCTCATGTAACAGGAACTGTGAGATGTCTGTAGTTTCTAAAGAAATCCAAAGTTCAAAAATAAGCTACTATCATACCTCTTATTCCTATAAAGAGTCTGTTTTGTGACATTGTCTCTCCCCACAGCATATAGTACAGAACTAGTGTGTGTTCTTTTAAATGCAAAAGTCTTTAATAACGATTAATGAAATCATGAAGATGGATTTATAGTAACATGATAGCTACATGACTGCATCGGACACCAAGCTTTTTAGTACCAAACAATTTATATAGGTTTCTAATGGTATGTCACAAGGCAAGGAAAGAACTTATTTTTAGGACATTTCATCAATTGGATAGTGTAAGAGAATTTCGTAAGAAAAACTATGAATCATCATACTCTTGTTTGATCAGGTCTCATGATTTAGATACAATATTGATTTACCCAAAAAGCAGAAATAAAGACAGACCTTTAGAGTAAACTGTAGACATAATAGTTATATAATACATGACTTATTCATCAGGGTAAAAATAAAATGTGTCCTTACAAGTTGCACAGAGATTCTATTCCTACACAATTAAGCCATTTTGAGGTCTGTTGGATAGATGTTCATTTTATTTTGAAAATTTTTATACTGATATAACTGAATACATGACTGGTATTTATCTCAATTAAATTTTCACCAGCATGGTTGCATTTATTATCATTAGGTATTAGAAATGACAATCAGCTTTCATTAGGCTACTTGATATCAAAAATAACTTAGATAGAATTCAAAGATCATTATTACTATTAATGCTGGCAATTGTGAATGTAGAGACAATTTTATATTTTCTTACTGAGCAGAAAAAATGTAATGTTTTCTGTGAGTTATCAAGTGCAAACCTGAATGACATCTGGCAGTCACAAGAATTATGCAAATAATGACATGCCCTGTTGTATTTCGTGAATTGTTTGAACATGTTGCCAGTCATTCTTCACTGCCAGTTTTAATCTATCAATTGATATTTACTGGGTGCTGAAACATAGGGGCTCAGTTACCCTGCAAGTTAAGACCTTTATTCTAGATTTCTGTGCTCCTCTTTATTACAAAGAAGTTTCCTCCAGTGCTGGAAGGATAAAGAAAAGCATTATATTTTTTATACTTTTATAATATAAAATAGTATATTTTTTATATTAACACCATGAACCCAGTATTTAAGTACCTTCAAAGAAAAAGGCAAGAAGAAAACCAATTCAATATTTTGCATGCTTTATCTTTAAATAACCTAATCACATAACTTTAAATATCTAAGAGTATTGTTTGATTTTTGTTTTGTTTTGTTTTGTTTCTGACAAAAGAGCTGAACTCTTTTGTGTAGAAAAAGCAAAATAAGGTGCCAAGGACATTCTATACCCAGTGAAAATCTTGAGTACTTTGTTCTGAGCAAGTCAGAAGGCTGCCAGGCAGTGGCTGGATGTGGGGAGCTGGAAAGCAGAGACAATGAAGTGGTCACTACTGCAGTGTAAGCTCAAAATCAGCCTTGTCTAAACTGGGCTAGTGACAGTGTAATGCATTTCTCTGGGATTTTCTTCTCACTGGTCCAGATCTCCACCCTTTACAGGCTTCTGTGTGTTTCCTACATTTTCTTACTTACCCCCTGCAGTCTTGACTGAAGTGACAGAAAGGTCAGAGTTGCACTGATACAATTGCTCATGCTCTCTAGCATCCCTGAAATTTCTTAGCCTGTCTTATTGTGCCTGCTTTTAAGTGAAAATGAGCTCCTGTGACATTTCACCAAACACCAGGAACATATATATGTACTCTATATATACAACACATATACATATATATTTACATTTACATATACATATACATATGCATATGCATATGCATATGCGTATATATATATACACATATATATATGTGCGTATATATATATTTTTATATATAAAATATCTGAGGTTTTTTTTTTCCTAAGAGATCAACTTAGTTACTTACTATGATCATCTATTTAATTTGAACTGGAAAACCAGTAATCTATTTATGATTTCAAGTAAATGGTAAAATGCAGTATATATAGAAAGTTGGTGATATTTATAGCTAAAATAGAAGACAATGAATCTAATAATAAATATGCATAAATATTAAAAAAGCAAGTGAATCAGAAGTTAGATTTTGTCAGTGTTACAAATATACAATAATATTTCTATAAATTAAAATAATATGCTAAATTATTGCATGTAATGTAGCAATCATACTGTTCTTGGTTTAGAGATTCTAGTATAGTGTATTAGAATCTTTTGATACGCTTAAAATGTTCTACTACTTTATTTTTGTGTTCTGAATATTCATAAATGTGTGTGGAAATCCAGCCATCATTTCATATACATTGAAGTTAGTCTCTCTACATACATTAAAAAATATTTGAAATGCAATCCACCAACTGTTCAATATCACTACTATAGCAGTAGGTATTTGGTTTTCATCTCTATCTCACCGAGGAAGATAGGCGCTGCTCTGAAGCACCATGATAATGGTGCTGAGCTAAAACCTCCAACATCTGGAATCATATCCTGATCATAGTCATCCAACATACCTAAATGAAAAATTTAGGCAAAGAGAATCCTAGGGTTTATTTTTATTATTATTTCTATCTTGTAAACATGCTTTTTTAAAAATTTAAATAAGTTCCGTTTTCCATTTAGGAACTTTTAAAAACTAATTTTGGTGGGTAGAGTGCTTGATGAGGGACTGAGAGATGTTATGTTTAGTAAATGATCTCTTGAAGATTTTGCATTTTCTTTATAACCATGTTGGCCATTTACTGTAATTTTATAGTAATGTTCCTCGTTTAATGATAATTTTAATAGCCATTTTTCAATTTGGACTCTGCTAGATATGTTTATCCCCTTAGATTAACTGCTAATTATTTCAATGATAGGATTCCAGTTATACTGTCTATGGACACACCATATAAATTAAACTACTCATTGCTTTTGGAAAGAAAACCACCCCAAGTTATTAATGTGTTCGTTTCTGAGTCATTGTTTATTTCCCTTCATTATAAATGATTTATGTGATTCATTAGATTGTGGTAATTATCATTTTAGACTCATAAGTTTTTTATTTATGCAAGCTTTGCTGGTGATGAAGTACACTGCTTCTTACAAGTCAGGTTTGATAAGTAGTAAATGCAGGATAATGAATCCAGTCAAGATATGTTTAAAGGACAGCAAAATGCGTTGTGCTTTATTCATAGAAACACCTTAGCTTGACATTACAAAAAAACTGCATTGTTGTTTAAGAAGAAAGAGAAGTTTTTGGATCTATTACTGTAGTATTTCCAGAAGAAACAAAATAGTCCTAACAAAATGATAACAGCTATGCTAACACCATATCATCTTCAGCATAAAGATTGCCCAGTTTAGCACAGCACTACAAAAACATATCACATGGTGAACTCTTGAACTCCTAACTGTTGTCCTTATCAGCTCTCCACTGGTTCCCCAACACATTCATACCTTTTTCCTTCCCTAGCCTTCTGCTTGGCAGTGTAGTTCCACCCAAGGCCAGCCGTTTACCTCTGAGTGTACAGTCCAAACTAATTAGACCAGCACTCCTTTTAGTGACTTCTCTCATCAATTTCCAAAGATTTTAACATGCCAGTCTAAAATTGTAATTTCCGTACATTTGTGCCTCTACCACCTCTTTTGAATGACAATGTTAAATCACTTATTAATCATCAAATCGTTTAAGTCTGTCCTGTATTCCTTTATCAGGAGCTGTGGTTGGAATTTTCCTCATTGTCCTTCCTCTGGTTGTTCCAAAGTACTGATTACTAATATTACACAAAAATGCACACAGAACATTTTTCCATTGCCTGTTTGAATTTGTCAATGACTAACTTTAAACATTAGACAAAAAGAAAAAAAAGGAAACAAACAAAGATGAGGAAGGAAACACCTTTTAAATTCTTCTGTATTCTTCTGTATATAGTTAGAAGGGATTAATTTAATCTTAAAATGAAACAGAAAATATAATTTAAATTTGGAATCTAAAGTGGAACATTTTCTTCCTTTGTAAGCATAAGCTTCATAGCTAAAACAGGTTTTGGGGAGTGAAAAAAAATCTTCCTCTTAAAAACTACCTTGAGATACCACAGGGATATTTTGATGAAAAGATAATAAAACTGAAATGTTCTTTCTATTGGGATTTCAGAATTATTAATTAATCAATCTCTTTATTTATTTTAAAAAGATTTAAACTAAAACAAAATAACAACCAGGATGTCTTCATGCTAGGAAAAGCAATATTTTTATAGCCTAGTAAGTTGCAGTTGAGGTACTTTTCAAATTAATGTGAGTCAAACTAATCAGTAGGGAAGTTAAATTCTTATAAAGGCAATTTGGCAAAGAGTTTACAGCTCTGGCAGCAGGGGAAAGAAAAAGCAATTTTTTGTCTTCCAGTTAATTGTCTTGAGTTACAGTCTGAGTGCAGCTGACATTTATCGTTTTGCAGACTAGAAATGTGCAATATTTATCATTATTGTTTACATTTAAAACTATAGTTCACACCAAGTACACTACCTGAGAGACCATGGAAGCAGATAATGTCATAAAACATTCAAAGAATGTATTCATGTTAGAACATGTTAGATATAACTATAATAAAATTTTTTAGGATGGCAGTGTAAGACAATTTCAAATGTAGCAGATCAATTTAGCGGTTGGCACTATGCAGATATACCCTCATGTCTTATTTCCTAAATTGCCCCCTAATTTTCTCTTTGTTTTTTTGGAGGGCCTGAGATCTTAGAGCTAAGATGTGCACTGCAGCTCCCACAGTTCCACAAGTGGCTCTGTGCCAGGGGAACGGCACTATTTCCCTTTTACCCCGTGGGTCATTCAGCTTCTCTTGCAGTGAACTAGACCAAAGCAAAATCAAACTGCCCTGCATCCTGGTGGAACAGTGACGGCAGCTGTAATCTGCTTATGTATATAATACACACATATGTGTTACTTGGGCTCGGAGGACACATGGCTACAGCAAAATGTGGGGCAGTAGGAAGCAGGGGGTGTTTTGGGCAATGGCATCTCGCTCCCCAAGTAGCTGTTAACAAAGGAAGCCTGGCTTCTCTGGAAATGGCTAAACATCTACCTGACAACAGGAACCTGTGAATGAACTCCTTTCTTGCTCTACTTGTTCGTGCAGTTTTCTTCCTTTCTTAGACTGTCTTGATATTGGCCCATGGATAATTTCTTGCTTTTGCTCTTCTGATTCTCTTCCCCATTCTGCAGGGGAAGTGAATAACTGACCAAGTGATGCTTAGGTGCCTTCTGGGATTAACCCACAACACCTGTGAATATCAGTGTACACATAACTCGATGAATATTGCCTAATTTAATACTGATTGCATTGATGGTAGATCATTGATCACTTTTTTAGTTTTCTTTGATCACTTGGTGGAAAAAACCGAACAACAGGAAAACTCATAAAGTATTATTTACATAATACATGTCTTTGCTTTTTAAGCCTGAAACCAATCTTCCTGAAGTGAACAAGTAACAAATTGCTTGGTTTGAAGAACAAAAAGGTGAGAAGACAAAATTCCTTTTCATGCTTTAACAGTAATTTTAGAAAGCAAGGCTACAAGGTAGGGACGTTTTCATTTGATTTAGTGTGTTGTATTTGGCTATCATGAACTTCATTTTTAATTAAATCTATGACCCTGTTAGGAAAGTTGAGCTTTAATTGCATATGAAAGTCACTGAAATAAAGTTCAGGATTTCATTCTTGATGAGGTAATAACATAGTTTTCTGGTATTTGCATATTTTTGCCATTGACCTCTCTGAAAATTACAGAAGAAACATGAGGAAAATATATTCATAATGATGCAAATAGGAGAAGTTCAGCAATTTCTACTTTAAAATTATTTTGAATTCAACAGGAGTTGTGTTAAAATAACTCCTGTTTTATGATTCTCTGCTGTTCTCATCCAAGGAGACTTTGGGAATCTTGTTAGATATGAACAAGAATGATCAAACTTTGCAAATGAGATCACTCACATTCTGAGGAGAGAGGAGGGTTAAAACTAATACATCTAACATGCACTTTCCTCATTTATTTGACAAATGAACTTTTAGCTTTAATTCTGAGGATAGTTCAAAGTTAGGTTAATATGTCTTAGAAAAGTCATTATTTCTTAAAAATATGTGAACTTATGTGCTGCTCCATAGTTTTATACAAGAAGTTGGGCATTTTTTTCTCTATAAACGTTGATAACTTTGCATATGCATGTATATATACATATATGAAAATATGCATCAAATATGAATTTCCCATTCTATATAACTTTAGTAATTTTTTGCTTAAAGCAGATTATTTGAACAAAAAGTATTATGGAGATATAGTCCATGATAACAGCAAACCCCTCCCCATTCTATTGCATATCTCTATACTAAAAATTTCTGCCCAGTATGCCTCAGTTTCACTTTTTAAAATATTAAGCATTTAAAATTGTGAAAGATTTATACTTCAAGAAAATTTAGTGCATTTAAACATAGATAACTCAGGCATATTAAGAAAAAAGCAAGACTGTATAAAACCAGTTATGTCTGCCATATTTATAAAGCATGAGTATAGAGGGTTTTAAATAGTTTTAGCATCTTTAAGCCATGAAACAATGGCTAGAAGAAAACAAACCCAAATTTAAATACCATAGCATAATATCAGCTACCACAAGTGCAAAGAGATCCACTAGATTTTAAAAACAATGTCTTCAAGTAACTCTGAAATCAGACCATATTTTACTCTCCTCACTTCTTAAATGAAGAGGGGGAAAAATCAGACACGGATGAAGACCTGAAGTCATACAAAAATAACACCAGGCTGGAGAAGTAGTTTAGAAAAAACCTTTGCCTGCATTGGTCCTGCGCCAGTTAAAATATGGATGTAATAAAAGGCAAATCAATAGCAGTTAGGATTTGGCACAGTGACCAGAGTATGCAGAGGGTAAAGAAAGAGCTGGAAAATGCAAGTCTATACCAGAACTGTGGCAGGAAACCTCAGAAGCAGGGGATGGACATGTGAGGACAGCAGTGGTATGTAAGGATAGACTCCCATTTTTTCAGGCAGGTGTAACAGAGTCTTACTCGTTTCCAAGAAGATCTGAAATCAATCTGGTGATACTTTGAAGCACCTGGAAACCATTTAGCTGTATGGCAATTACGTGACCTAGAAACAGTGCTGAGGAACAGGACATAGAGGGTCAAGTTTGTCATTGTACCCTTTCACACTTCTTGTTCTGTGTGGCTGATTATTGTCTTGAAGCACAAGTAGAATTAACCTGACTTACTGCAAAAAACTTTGTAAGCACAGACCAAAAAACTCATTCTGAAAGATACCTTGTCACTCATCTCTCATTCACAAAATTAGGACATATATTTGTGATAATTTTAAAATGTCTGCAGAAACTATTACTGTCCCATGGTCATTTGTTACTGCCCCATGACTGAAGACTTTAAATGTCTGCTTCTGTGCACAAGTAGCTGAAACCAAAATTAAACCAGATAAAAGTACCATGATTGATTTGACATTGATATGAATTCAAGTTGTGTCATACAACTGATACATGTAACTCAGCCACAGGCATACAAATGCTGGCAGATGGAAGGAACAAATCTGTGGGGACAGTAGCTTCTTCAGTTTCTACAGTTTACCCATGAAAAGGCAACTACCCATACTATCAGATCAAGTAGCTGAGACCTTAATTGTGACAACACAACTGAAAAATCACGATACTTTTTTTCTGATTTTGGTTTTTTTCAAAATATGCAAAAGAAAGAAGGATTTATGACAAAATACTTTATTCATACTGCAAAATCAAAAGCTTGAGTGAGAAAAAAACTTCACAGCATGCACAGCCTTTAACCACATTGTAATAGGTGAAAGAGGATGAAGGAGTTGCACATATGTAGCAGTCTCAAAGACGGTATCTAGAGTAGTAGAGAGAAGTTCTAGTTTAAGAAGAGTTTAAGAAGTTCAGCAGTACTATTTTTTTCCAGGAGGAACCCAAGTCTCATTAAGTGCACAAAGCAGAAGGATTATTGTATAGCAAGGGCTATTGCTCCCTATAGGATCTCCAGTTAATTATTTTCCAAGATTGGAAGATATACACCTAAGAATAAATGAGGAATTTTCATAGTTAAAGCCACTGAATTATGTTCTGATAAACTACCTCTATATCAATTTCAGATTTTGTGGAGGATGCTGTAGATTTTTAATGAGTATTTCATTCTTTGAGTGATGTAGTAGATACAGGAGGACAATCTATATTCCTTATTTCCTGATAGTAAATCTATTGAAAAATGAAGACTGCTATCCCATGGCTCTCTATTCCTCTCTATTCCAAATTTCATGTTTGTAAAAAGGGGGAAACATGCTCTGAATAAAAGTTAGTAACTATGAGTCACTTGCGTGTATGTTAACAATATTGTACAATAAAAACAAACCAAACTGAACAAAACTAAAACAAAACAGTTCTGTAAAGACCAGGACTACCTCTTGAGCAAGGAGAGAGTAGCCTGGTCATGAATATTCTGTGATTGTGTGAGCATGTTCCTGTTAATGGATATATCAAATGCAGAAGGGCTTGGGAACAAATTACATCACTACAACCAGAGGTTATACAATACTTTTATATAGCTTTTTTTAAAATTTACTCTTTGAATGACAGATTACTACTTTGAAATACGCACGAGCACTAACTAAACAAAAGGTGCAAAGTGCAGATAATTCATATTACATCTATGAAGATGTAATAATAGAGACATTTCAGACATTCACACAGGTCTGAAATGCTGCCAATCAGTGGACTTAAGTATGGAATATTTCAGGCCTGCTGAGAAATATTGGTAAAGCTAAGTGCATATCAAAGTGGGATCAGGTAACAGGTTACAATTCCTGATTAACTGAGGCTTTAACTCTGACGTAAAATGCAATAGATTGCCCCTTGGAAATTCAAATTGCTTAGAAAAAATGAGATGCTGATGATTAATTTTTGATCATGCCTGATTTTGTGAAGCTTGAAGGATTTCACCCTATGTGTGACCTTTAACAGGGAGTTGTTCTTTCTCTTCGTGTTTACTATTTGTTCCTACAATCTCCTTTTTGGAAGTGATCCTGGAACCAACCCTCAATATACACTGTGAAATTTTAGTCTTTCCATTTAATATGCATCCCATAGGAACAATAATTTGAAAGTTTTTCACATTGTTAACAAAGTTCTTAGGATAATCAGGAAATTTTCTTGGACCTGCGAGTCTGTGTAGGTTGCTCTCCTGTTCATTACTTGAGTGGATACATTCCGTGGGATTTCCATTCCTTTACCAGAATGAGCTCTTTGCACCCTCTGCATTCTGAAAGTTCAAATAACTGCCATAAGCCAACAATATTTATCTTGAGTGGAATGGTTGTTAGCTATCTATACAACAATCCCACTTGTATGAAATTTTATTGCTCTTATTTTTTTACTATCTTTAGCTTTGGCAGTCTCCTTATTGATTTTATGACCTGCAGTCATACAGTATAAAACTGGTGAACTTAATTTAGTCTTTGACCCTATGCTCTATGTTTCTGTACATTGTAGAACTGTTAACTTCATGAAAAGCAAAAATGCCTGTTTCTTTGGTTAATAACTTCAGTTATGAAAACATTAAGTAAATATTTTCTAGGCCATTCTTTCAGGGGCAATTTTTTCACTTGGTTCTACTGGAGAAACAAAAAAACAAAACAAAGAAACAAAGAAAAATAAACAAACAAAATAGAACAAACCAAAACCCAAAGAAAAGTAATCTTAAACTTCTGCATCCTATGACTGATGATTAGGGTGTGATATGTATGAAAAAGACCTGCAGGGGCTTCATTTTGCATCAAAAATCACAAGAGTAAGAAAAACCGGAAGCATCAAATTGGAGATCCGAGTTAGAGAACCAGTCTCGTGCTCTGTATCTCATTAAACCCTTTTCAAAAGTACTCAAGGGAGTGAGAAATTTCAAGAATACATTCTGGTATTAGAGACTATTCTTTAAAATTGGCAAACTCAAATTAAGATCCATCATTCAGTGATGGTTTATATCTCCCACACAGATAAAATAAATGCCTCCTAGTAATTTTTTTTATAGCTTCATGTCAAAAGTGAAGTTTTTCCACAACTTCTATATCTCATAGTAGTAACCAAGCTAACTCTGAGGATCTTAAGAATTCAGGATAAAACCAAGCTTATTGTCAAATATCATTGGTATTTATTTTTTGTTCAATTATTTATGGAGACTTCTTTTTGTAATACCACTGTTTTCCTGTAGCGCTTTTTTCCTTCCTCCCTAAACCAACAGAATATACAGAAATGCCCATACCCACCTTCAAACACACACACAGAGGTAAGAACTACTTGTTAGTTTCCTGCAAGCCACAGATAGCTAGGATATTTCAGCCCCTTTGATCCTTCCTGTTTAGCAAACAAGTTTTGTAAAAAATTCTTACCTTAAAAAGCTATTATTTTGTATACTTCTACTGACATAGACACACATATACATATAAACAGAAATCTGGGCTCCAGAGGACTGGTTCCTTATGAACTTATGTCTTACAGTCAGCTTAATGTTTTTTCCTAAGCTTTTCTTCATGCTCAAATGAATTCTTCATCTTTTTCTTCTTGATCAGGTGCATGACTTTTGCCTTGCTGTAAAAATAAAAGACCCTGGGTAAAATGACATGACAAGATTTAACCCTTTTTTGACAACCTAGTATGAAGCCAGAAACACAACAGCATTTGAAATTGTTGGTCTTGTTTTGTTTTTTTTTTTCCCTAGTTTTGCACGCTTTGAGCTTTTGAGTTGACTAGAAGTTCAAATTTAATTTTAGGAACTTGGGGAGCAATCCAGATGTTTAACTCTCCCTAAGTGATGAAACATATAGAAGTTACTTGTTCTGAAGATATAAATTAGTATATACTCATATTCTGTATCTAGGATACTTAATTAGACTGATTTTTGGATGCAGATATTTTGCTGTTACCCAAGTCTAACAGCAAAACATCTTCATCCAAAAATCAGCACATATCTAATTAAGCATCTGAATTAAGCAAAAGAAGCAAACCAACAAACAGACAAATCTTCTTCAGAGGAGTGTCCCTTCATCAGATGTACAGTTCTGGCTTAAAAAACACCAAAACCAATAGTCAAACAACACCAAAAAAAATCCCACACCAACCCAAGTAAAACATTTTGATACTTTTTTTTTTCCCCAAGGTAGAAACAAACCTGAATAACAGCACCCATCAGTGTAGAGCTCTGATCCTATGTAACTTGGCACTCCAGAACCATCAAGCCCCAGGTCTCATTGAAATGGAACAATATCTATTGGTTTTTGAGCTAAATTTTAAACATATCACCTTAAAAAGTCCTTAGCAGAAACTTGGTGGAATGTAAAGAGAAACATGTCTATCTTGGTTGAAACTCATTGATTAAGTACTGATTTTCAGTTTTGAGCACAAACTTAAGTATTCTGGAATATAACTCATGTTACAAATTCTCATAATCACAACTTGCACTGTTGTACTTTAAGAACATTGGACGAAAGTGAAAAGGCAGAAATCTTATTTAACTCAATGATGGGAGGAGTGTATCTCATGAGAATGCATGGTGATACATATATTTTCTTTCCTCTAGTACTTAATAATATTGAGAGTCAGTTACATTTTCTGTGGGCTTGAAATGCTGAACCTGAAACAGCCAGGCCTCTGCAGAATTGGTGAGCTCTTTATCAGGATGAATATCCCAGTTAGCGGTCAGTTCAGCTGTTTCTATGGTTACAGATTAATTCAGTGGTTAGAAAGGCAACCTTCAGTATATAGATTTCTTGAACTGGGAACATAAGTCAAAGACGAATATCTTGAGGGATAGCTATGTTTGCAAGGATGGATTGACTGTCATATAACAAATTTTCAACATCTATGATTTCTTAACTGGTATTTAATAAGCGACTTTCTCATTCAGGGAAAAAAAAAAACAAAAAATGAAAAGATTTTTCAACTAAGGTAACTGTTTAAGAAAAAGAATAATGTAGAAGTAAGCATCCCAACATCTACAATTTGGGAATTATTTTTAAAATAATTCTTAAAGTCTGGAGAAAGCAATTAAAAATAATGATAAGATTGTGGCTTCTACATAATGAATAACTATATAATGAGTGTTATTTGATTAAATCTCAAATAAATTAGAATGTGAGTAGCATTCTTTATTAAAGTGCATTTCTGGGTAAGATCACACTAATTTTAAACTTTTCTTTATGCATGACATCAAGGAAATCAAAGTTCTACCCCCTTATAAATATGTTTACCAAAACGTGACTTGAAAAGCAGAGAATTATAATACCCCTTCCAAAATCTTCACATTGAAACTTCTCATAATTTATATGAATATGGTACTGATTGTGGTGACGTTTTCAGAAATGCTGGGGAAAAAAGCCCACGAGTTAATAGCCAGTGAAAAGAAAACACAGATTATCTTAGTGTTAATGATACTTTTCCCTTCACCTAAACAGCCTTTAAGCAATAAACATATGCACTTTAATCTATCAGTACTAGACATGCAAAGGCATCTTCTGTTATGATACACTGAAGGAGGAATAATGTTCATATCCTTCTGGATACGCATTAGACAGACTGGATAATATATTTAACAACACCAAAATATATTATCCATTCTTAATTCAGCCTAAAGTGAAACACCTTCACATAGAGAGTATTTCTGATGTTTAACAGTTTTGTCAAATTCTGATGCTATGTCTATTGGGTGGTAGCTGTTGATACCCAACCTGTAGAATCTGAGAAAACACTAAAAAAATTCAAAGAGAAGCAGAATTAATAAATTTTAAAATACCATTAAAAATGGTGTTCAGAGCAAATATATATACATATATAACATCAGAGATAATGTCACTTTTTAATTTTGTTATATATTTATTAAACATTTTTTTTTTTAATTTAAAACCAAAATTATGCGGAAAATATCATCAATAAAGGTTCTATAGAGCCCAGGGTGCTAGACAGCAGGAAGCAGTCTAGGATACTTGCATTCTCTGCTTCAGGGTAGCTGATGCATCAGATAACTGATGTTCAAAATCTGAATTAATAAAATAGGAATTCTTCTCATTCATCCAGTTGTAAAGTAGAAGAGGGACAAGAGGGTCTATAAAACAGGGAATTACTGGCTACCATTTTTTTGCAAGTATTTATAAAAAAAGGTTTATTAAGGTATTACAGTATCTTATATGTAAAGTAACACATTTAATAAAAAGGATATATATGAGCAATCATAAACATGTTTCAAATGTACTATGTTTTAATACAA
This sequence comes from Orthonyx spaldingii, assembly GCA_013397795.1. NCBI lineage: Eukaryota > Metazoa > Chordata > Aves > Passeriformes > Orthonychidae > Orthonyx > Orthonyx spaldingii. Next base: position 146,245 of record VZTJ01001071.1, read on the forward strand.
AAAGTGATACATGATAGAGAAGTGATACTTCCTGAAGCCTTATAAGAGGTGTTTGCCATGAGTTGAACTGGTCTTCATATTATGCAAAGCAAATGAAAGACAGGAGGGTGCGTCTTGAAAACACAGTTAGGAGTTACAGTATGATGGCTAGAGTGCCTTAACTGGTACTTTGGAGCCAAAGAAGGATCCTGTAAATATGAAGTAAATAGGTTGTTGCTTATCTCATATAGAAGGGACAGTAATTAATAGTTCCATAAAAAACAAAATTGTGTACTGCATCTTTCCCACGTAGCTTCCTATGGCAAATGTATATGTATGTCTTCATGAGCTTTCTTAGAGATTAAAATCCAGTCTGTGCAAACCTTGCCTGTACTTACATGCCTAACACTCTCCATGTCCCAGATGGTTAATCCAGACTGCTGATTTTCCAGGATTTCAGGTTTGTACTCAGATATAGTACAAGTAGAGGTACAAGACAGAAATACAGTATATTTCATGGCTGTATCAAAGTGCATGTCATGAATTCAATTGATCTTAGAATTGTGTTGGACAGATGAAAATGGGGGAAGAGGATACAGGAAAGAAAGCTACACAGATATGTGAAATGAAAAATAATATAGCAGCTAGAGCATGATTGCTAAACTGCATTCCTGAGACGGTTTAGAAAAAGTAGTCTTGTATTCCTGCCCTGTACAGCCACTCGTCCTGGAGCAGGAGGGGTAAAAAGTAGCAACATGGCCAGAGCATTCTTTGTAATGTGTTTTAAATTATAACACAGCTGGAAACACAAGAGATATTATTTCTTGCATCCTTAATAGAAAAGAGAGACACTCCTCTTAAGCAAGTTGAATAAACTCCCTACAAGTGTTCTGTGGTTCTCATTAATCTCTATGCAGAAGACAGAGAACGTAAGTGGCCATGTGACTAAATTTCACTAAAGCAAAACCTGACTTGAATATCAATGCTAAACAACAGTATCTTATTCCAGAATAAAACTTTATGCTGAACTTATTTTTATTGTAAACTCTTTTTTTCTTTTAATTTTTTTTAAATTTTTTTAATTAACAATATATTTGACTTCACTGCAGCACACATAGGGACAGTAACACATACTCATCCATCACATAGTATTAAAAAATTTATAGCTGTGGCTGTTGAGTCTAACCAGTTCAGACCAAGTCCTAAAAACTGGGTGAGAAGTCAAGGTAACAGAAATTGGTCTTCCTAAATCCAGAAGCCATAAAACAGCACTGTAGTTAGGCCAGTGTTCAAGTGTTTAAAAATCAATGAGAAATCTGTTTCTCTTTTACACAAATAATTGCCCATTTATTCTACTCTAGTCAGTATAGATCTCGGACTAGGGCAATAACATAGCACATAGGTTTTCTGGAGTAGAGACCCTGGTGAGCAGAACTGGTGTGGCAGGAGGAAGCAATGCTATTGATCAGTTGCTTCAGTGACTATTGGTATTTTAGTTGGTAAAAGAACCAATGGAAAATGTGCTTTCATTGAGAGTGATTTGCAAAGTGCAGTTAGGCAATTAGAAGGAAATTGTAATTGAAGGTGCTTGTACCTAGAAGAAAAATGAAGTGTAAAAAAATGAAGAAAGGAAAATACTCTAAAAATCCATTCTCTATTTTCGTTTGTTTACAGCTAAAATACACTCAGAGATATGTCAACAATAACTTTTTTTTTAAAAACTGAACATGTTTCATTACCATTAGAGCAATGATCATTAAGGGGAATGAGATGCATGAAATAGTAAATGTTGCAAAATTGGTTATTATTACAGACCAAATTTTACCTCGCTGAATCATTAATTCAAATATTTAACCATTTTTTTCTGATGAACAGTGATTATTACAAATTCCATTGGTTTTTTTATCCTTGATATTATTACTGTTGAGCAATGTTAAATTCTGGAAAAAGATATTTTCAGACATATAGTTATGACTTACCAAAAGATTTGTGATCTAAGTGTAACTTGACAGATGAAGTTAAATTACAGGCTAAAGTTAACATCTTTTTTATTCTAGTGTATTTATCTGCATCTCCAAACTAGAGGTAATTGTTTGGAGGAGAATATGAATTAATTAAGAAAATAAATTTCAATTTATGGATTTAAAAATTGCATTAACATATTCCGTCTCTTTTAGTCTTAATATATACAGCTGGAGGGCACATCTTAGTAGTTTCCGTATAATATCTGGAACGACTAGGTTCCCAAATACTGGTATAATCAGGTTCCAGTGATACTGAGTCAAGACTTCTTATAAGAGCAGATACATTGAAAAATGAACCACTTATAAACCAAATGATATCTATGTTCTTCTTGACATAAGTTTTAGATGTACTCCCTTGCAAGTAATTTTTTTCCAAAAGGAAAGTAATATGGTTTGAGCAACTGTTCTAACATGGACTGAAGAAGGATTACACTATATGGCTCAAGTTTCAATCTCCCCTTCCACCTTTTTCGTAAAGATTTCAGGTTATTGAAGTCCAGAGAAAGACATATTGACTTAATAGGACCACAGGGCTGAAAGAGCATGTGTCTCTGAGGGGAAGCATGACAATTTAATTGACTCTGCCTTTAAAGCAGAAAACGAAAAACTAACCAAACCAAACCAAAAACAAAAACCCCCCAACTTTTGCTACTGTGCCACTGTTGAGGCAATGGAGCTGTTTAAAACTAGTCTGACAATCAGTGGCGGATATTACCCTAATTGTTTAGGAATGCTATGGCATCCAGGCAGGATGTAGATTGACATACACTCTCCTGAAGGTTTCAGGATACTTTTTTCTAAACAAAAAGGCTTAATTGACCTTGTAGCTGGAGCCACTTGAACTTCTTCATAAGTCAGTAGAACAAAATAATAGGAGATGTCCAGATTCATTGCATTTAACAGAGAAATCTAAGATTTTTATTTCCCTCTGCATGGTGAAACCTCATTAATCTTTGGAGAATAACTTAATCCTGGTTTTCTTCTCCCAGATAAAGAGAAGGAACAAGAATGAACATGATTTCATAATTAATATTGAGCTTTCTGCTCTTTGTGGTTGAATCACTGTTCATTTCAAAAGTTTCAACCAATATTTATTTCATGTAAAATTTCCCACGGGGAAATGGCAAAGACTTTGTCAGACTAAAGGCAAATATTTCTTACTGTCACAACTTTTGTACCACTTTATTGGAGGGTTTACTTCATAGAACCTCATGTTAACTTTACCAAGACCTAGAGTCAAGGTGTGAAACATGATAAATATTAGGGAAAGACAGGTAATAGGTTACTCCATGTAACTGAATTGATTATGGACATATTTGGAACCAGATTTTTAGGAACCTGAATAGCTTTCCTGAGAGTGTACTAGGACTAAGGCCCCAAATCAAATTCCAGAGTGTTCATATTTTTATGTTAGGGCTTTGACGGACTGCACACCAGGAGCTTCACCTTGTTGTCTCTCTGGAAGTAATATCAAATTAAGATCATCACTGATTTTTGTGTCATCACTGTAAGAACTGTTGGAATCATTGCTCTATTAATTTCTTACAGGGACTCCCAAAGTTTATTTAGTTTATCTTGACATTGTTTATTATTGACTCTCATTCTTATCTAAGCTTATGCATAATGAATTTGTTAGTGATACATTCATTTTAAATTATCTTTCAGAAGAGATAAGCATGCCAGTGAATTCGATTTGACAGTGAACAACTCGCCAGTCTAGAAACCAAACAAGTCTATTTCATAGATTGCAAGGATAGGCCAGAAAAGAAATGAACCCTTTTGTGCACTTGTACTTGACTCTTTATGAATTGTGCCATCTGTTCTTCCCTAGGTGAATGATTGATTAACTGGGCAATATTTGATTAGTGGCTTGCCTTGCTACTGTACTGTACAAGTTGTTCTGGAGTGTGCTCTCAACAGCCACCATCTGTGTGCCTAACAAATCAAGCAGGGCAACATCCTGTTCTGCGCCGTCCATGCAACCCTTGGGGCTCCTCTCAGGTTACTGATCTCTGCAGTCTATAGGGCTGTGGTTGAACAAATCTGAGCAAAAGTAGGGGTTTTTCTGTCTGATTTATTGTTATCATATTATTAGTCCTTCCTTAGCCTCTCCCTCCTTCTTTCTCTCCTTCTCTCCCTCTCTCCTTGCTTTTCTCTTATTCTCTCCCTCTCTGTAAACCTGAACATCTTGCTTTAACCTTGTTTGCTGAGATTATAATTCGTTGCAGTTATTATTGTTGTTAGTATTATTATAATTTCATTATCCAGGAACAGATATCCTGATAGGGAGAATTTCACTTGATGCTTGAGGTTTGAAAAAAATGTTGAAATTATAAGGGAAGATATTAGGAAACTTTAACTTCAGAGTCACAGCATGGATGAGGAAAGAAATCCAGAGGAAGGGACCTCTGGACTTCTTCCTGTCCAACTCACTTGCTCAAAGAGTCTCCTAGACCCAGTTTCCCAGGACCACATCCAGGTATTTTTGAATATCTCCACAACCTTCCTGGGCAAGCTGTGCCAGAGCTCAGTCACTCTCGCAATAAAGCAGCGCTTTCCAATGTTCAGAGGGAACCTTCTGCATGTCAGTTTGTGCCTGTTGTCTCTTCTCTGTCACTGGGAACTCCTGAAAGGAACCTGGCTCTATCCTCTTTGCACCCTCCCTTTCAGGTATTTGCAAACCTTCATGAGTTCCCCCCTGACTGTTCCCTTCTCCAGGATGAACAATCCCAGGTCTCTCAGGCTTTCCTCATGGGAGAGATTCCTTTAATCATCTCTATGGCCCTTCTTTGGACTCTCTCCACCATGTCCATGCCTCTCTTGTACTGAAGAGCTCAGAACTGGGCACAGAACTCCTGGTGTGTCCTCAGCAGTGTTGACTAAAGAATCCTAGGTCTCATCACACCCACATAAGCAATCCCAGAACTACGATGCAAAAACATGCAATGCTTATCACTGCTCTGATCCTTCTTGAGAAAAGCAGGATTATAGACAAGGTCATAAAGTATTTTTTTAATTCTCATGTTGACTAAACAAGGTATGATCAAATTATTAACAGACATAAGCAATCAAGTGAAATTTCTAGGTTAGATTTGTTAATGATTAACAAAAGACCTTTGTTTTAAACTTTTGCTGTTTAGTTATTAAGTATGTGAAAACTAATATCATCATCATACATTCTTTAAAATTGCTGTTTCCAGTAATGAGAATTTAATGATATTACCTGTCAGTATTTTTATTAAAAGTGAAGAAAGTTGCAGTTACTATTTTATAAGAAGAAAATAAAATGTTCAAGAGGTGTTTTTTTTCTTCTAAATCTACACTTCTTTTTAAAATACAATTTGAGAAAAAAAAAAAAGTAAACCTCCCCCTTTCTCTGTCTCTCACTATGTTTTTTTTGCTGTGTAGTCAGTAGCCTGAGCTTAATGTACAACCTGTGGACTGGTCAGAGGTAAAATATGTCTTTTATTGGGAGAAGACTGAACTACATTTAATTAAGTGTACTTGTATTGAGACAGAAGGGGAATTATATTACTGGGTCAGATAGTTCCCAAGTGTACTTTGATTACAGCTGTAAAACATTATATTTTTTATGTTGGCATTGGACCAATTAAAATATTGCCAGTAAAAAGCTATGAGCTAGAAAATAAACTCTAAAAATAACATCTTGTTAATGCACATATCTGCTTTCTGCGTAGGTTCTGCTTCAGGGTTTTACTGCTGTCAATACTGCTGACAAAAAGCTGTAAAACCACAAGCTGTGCTCTATTCTGCCTTGTGCATCATCAACAAAATTGACAGTTAACACTGATTTTAAAATCTGTATTACTGATGGGTAAAAATGTATATCAACGAATATTGAATTGCAAGACAGCCTGCAGTCCTGTGGTGAAAACAAAAGGGATGGGAAGAAAACACAAAGGACAGAGAATGAAAACTACTGTTGTATAATACCTTGAAAATAGGATTAAGCTTTTGCCTCAATGACTTTTTAAAAGATCTTCTATGTCTGATAGTTAACAGTTCTGTCTTCATATAAGCCAGAGTGATGAATACAATGATTTGGGAAAACAATGACCCTCTTTTCCCCTTAGCCATATTTCTTTTCTCGGCACATTGATGCATCGTGAATCACAACTCAAAGCAGAGCAGTATGTCATGAAGTTTACATACTAATTCCTCCAAAAGACAGCTACTAGTTCACATACCTTTGCAACTAATTCAAAATGTCTGTCAGCTGTAGACAGCTTGTATTCTCTCACAGGCAGTTTCATGGATAAATGTCAGAAGATGGCAGCCAAACTGAGCTTATGTAGCACAAATATTTATGTAATTTGTTATTGTTCTTCAGTTTTACCTCTTAATCAGACTCTGGTGTCTGATACAGCCCAACACTGTACTCAGAACTTGAGGTGAGGCAGCACCAGTGCTGAGATAGAGTGGGACAGCCACTCGTTTTGACTGGTTAGCTGTGCTCTGCTTAAAGCACCTGAGGATACTTTTGGCCCTCTTGGCAGCTAGGGAACATCATTAGTTCATATTGAACTTCACAGCAAATAAACCCCTCAGATCTCTTTCTGCAGGGCTTCATTCCAGTGTCTTGTCCCCCAGTCTATACCTGCAACCAGGCACAAAACATTATACTGTCCCACTTATAGAATCCAGTATTTGTTCTTGCTCAGTTTCATCAGATTGGTGTTTACCCATTACTCTAATTATCAATATGGCTCTCTAAGGCCTCTTTGCTCTCAAGGGAATCAATGACCCCTCCTAATTTGTTATCTTCAGCAAACTCTGTGTGATCTAACTCCTGTGTCCAGGTCATTAACAGAAACATTGAAGAGAATTGTTTCTCAAATTGAGCCCGAAGGGAACCCCCACTAGTGGCTGCCTGCCGTTTAGATGTTACCTCCATTACTGGATCGCTTTGAGCCCATCCTTTCAGCCAATTGTTCACCTACCATATAGTGTGCATGTTCAGCTACATGCTGGACACCTTTTCCATAAAGATGCTGTGAGAGATAGTATCAAACATTTGCTAAAATCCAAAAACCCATCCCTGCTGCCTTCCCTTCATTCACTTGGGAAATAGCCTTGTAATATATTAAATTAATAAGATTTTGTTTCATGAATCCAGGTTGGCTTTCACCAGTCACTGCATGGTTGTTCAAGGGTTTTTCATTAACTCCCAGGGTACTCATTTTTATAATTATGCCAAGCCCAAATGCAATATTGTCAGGCCTATAATTAGTAGGGTGTGCTTTCTTGCCCTTTTTGAAAACTAGAAAAATGTTTGCCATCTTCCAGTCACCTGGAACTTCTCTAGTTTCCTAAGACTGTTGATATATAACTGCAGTAGGTGCTGCAATACCATCAGTGAACTATTTCATTACCCTGGGATAAATCCCATGAGGTCCCATAGATTTATGTGCATTCAGTTACAGTAGCAAACAGTGTACCAATTCAAACTCATCTGGGAGCTTATCACTCATGGTCAATCATGGTCTTCCAACTAAGGGTTCCCTTGAGGCCCATGATTGGTAATAAAGATAGAACTGAAGAAGGCAATAAATGTTTATGCTTTATCTTCATCCATATTCCTGAAGTGATCAGTCTCACCAAGTAACAAATCAATGTTTCTTTAGACTTCCTTTGCTGCCAATATACCTAAATTCTTCATTTGTTGTCCACCAATATATTGGCCATCTTCAGCTCCTTATGAGCTTTGGCTATGCAAATTCTCTTCTTATAGTTGTTAACAGCATCTCTACAGTCCTACTGTATAGCCTGACCTTGCTTCCAGAATCCTTACAGTTTCTTTTCCTGCCTAGGTTCTGAAGGATGTCACTGTTCAGACAAGCCAGCCTTCTGCCTCTCTTGCTTGACTTTCAATGCATTGGAATTACCTACTCCTGCACTCTTAGAAGATGTTTCTTAAAAACTGACTAACATGTGTGGACCCCATTTCACCCAAAACTCTGATTTCCTTGGAAATGTACTAACTGGTACTTTGAGCAGTCTAAAGTCTACTCTCCCAAGATGCAGGGTAGTAGCTCTATAGCTTTAATTTTTTAAATTTTTTTTTATTTATTTTAATCTTTGCTGAGATAGTACAGATTGAAGTCCAAAAGAATTCAGCCCACTGATTCTAAAAATACTGGGACAATGTCAGATGAAAAAAACTTGCCAATGAAACAGATATGTTATTCTATCACAGGACAGTGAGCATAAAGACATCAGCATGATTTGTCTTTAATGTTTTCATTAACATTACCTTACTTGTCTTACCACAGGTGTTCACACATTAAGCCAATTGGGGATTAAAGGATTATTTCATTAATATATCTGTGAAATTAATTTATAGTGTTTATAGTTTTTCTCTTCCTCAGTTGTGGACTTCTCAGCATGTCTCATACAACTCCCAAAAGCATACCTGTGTTTTATTAATTTTCCTATGATGATTAGCAATGTACATTTTCTAAAGCTAGGAATGAACTTTTTTCTCAATTCTACATGGTTGTAGGGCAAGTACAGCTAATTGCATTGTTCTCCTACTGTTTCAATTGCACATTAGAAAAGATCTATCTGCAGACTAACTTGAAAGTACTGCAGAAATATTAAGAGAATAACAAATCTAAAGGTATATTTCAGAAACGGGCATATGCAGCTCTGGCAATGTTTCTACTTAAGATCTAATTTGAAGAAAGACAACAGGAATATACATTTATAACATTTCTGTAATTTGAAGTCAAGTTTTAGACCCCAAAAAGATAGCTTAAAGAAAGATAGCAGTTGTTAAAACACAGCAGAAAGCAGTAGAGAAAGAACTGAGGATCATGGTGGACAACAGGCTGTCCATAAGTCAGCAGTGCCCTTATGGCCAAGGGCCAATGGTATCCTGGAGTTCTTTGGGAAAAACACTGCCAGCAGGTGGAGGGAGGCAATCCTTCTCCTCTACTTAGCCCTGGTGAGGCCTCATCTAGAGTGCTGTGTTCAGTTCTGGACTTCTCAGTACAAGAGAGACATGGAGATCCTGGAGCAATTCCAGTGGAGAGCAATGAAGTTGATAAGTGACTTGAGCATCCCTCTTAAAAGGACAGGCTGAGGGAGCTGGGCCTGTTCAGCCTTCAGAAGAGACAGCTGAGAGGGGACCTTATCAGTGTCTATAAGTATCAGAAGGGAGGGTGTCTAGAGGAGGGAGTCAGCCTCTCCTTGGCAGTGCCAAGCAATAAGACAAGAGGCAACGGGCAGACTCTGAAGCACAGGAAGTTCTACTCAAATGCAAAGAAGAATTTCTTTACTGTTCAGGTGACCATGCGCTGCAACAGGCTGCCCAAAGAGAGTGTGGAGTCTCCCTCACTGGGGATATTCAAGAATTGTCTGAACACAATCCTGTGCCATGTGCTTCGGGAGGGAGGATGGATTGGCCAACCCACTGCGGTCCCTTCCAACCTGATTCATTCTGTGAGTCTGTGTTAAAAAAGAAAGAATTTTCCTGCTATATATGTAGATCAGCCTGTCTGATGAGCAGCGTTTTTAACACTGCTGGAATCAGTAATGAATGTCCATGACAGTTAGTGAGAGGAATTTAAACAGTGATTGATTCTTTATTTTATTAATAGTCTAAACACTGCTACTGAACAAAGTATGTTTTCTTCTCAAGTAGGAAGGAAGGTTTTCAGCTGAAATAGAAAGGTTGTGAATCCAGCATTATTAAAAACATACATTTGATAACTTTTTAAATACTTATGGCAAATTATGTCTCCCAAATGGGGGATGGGTGAGAGGGAAGAAGTTTAAGTATTTGCATAGTGACTTTATAAAACGCTGAAAACCCTGGTCAATTTTTAGTTATGATAGACTGTAAAATAATGATAAAATTTAAAATTATACATTAAGTCATTAAAAGTTTCTTATTGTCATGGTCATAATTTATTCAATTATAGCTTCCAACTTACCATCAACATAGGGTAAGATCTTGAGTTGATAAAAAAAACCCAAAAGTTCACATCCTTGGTGCTAAACATGAAAAAAGTAGGAAGTTTTTAAAAGTATAAAAACCAGTGTAGATATTGTCATAATACTTTCTGAAGGAAACCATCTCCCTGTCATTCTTTTGCCTGTTTCTAATTCTGTTTCTATAGATTTCTGTAGATTTACTGTGTTTTTCAAATTGAGATTCCCACAGCGCCTGCAACATTAGATCCCCAGATACAACAATACAATGACTCTCTAGATTTGAGTAAGTTTTTCGTTTTAATGGAAGAAAAGAATTCAGAATATGAAGGCCCTAAATCCTTGCACTGCTGCTGGCCTTTTAAGGTAATCCTTGACAAGATACCGCAGAGTCTTCGCCTTAAGGATACCATTTGAAGAAGGGAAGTAATATTGCTTGAATCAGAAGTCACAGAATGATTTTTCCATGTAATCATCCTGTCCTGAGGAGCATTTGCACCTCTACCGATCTGTTTACCATCTGTGAATGGTCTATTGGTAATAAAACCAAGACAGCTACCGAGATGGTGGAGTTCTAAGAGGAGTTCATGAAAATGTTCTGACAGACACTAGCTGAGTTAACTATTTAGAAATTCTTGGAAGATATTTATTCAGATAGAAAGGGTTTTAATAATGGGTAAACCGCTGTGTCTTTGTATGGCAAAAAGCATACACTGGTGTGTTGTATGATACAAAGAATAAATCAATGGATATTTCACTTTTCATGGTGCAGTGCAAGAAAATGCTTTTAACTCATCTGTAAGTACTTTAGGACAAATACACCAATTGGGATATTTGAGGAAGACACTGATATCCAATGAAAAAATATCAACTCTGACACCATCTGTTAAGTAAAGTGAATGCATCTGTGGTGAGAGCAAAAGTTAGAGAAAATAAGGTTTTTCTATCAAGTGGCTGTAGTATCAGTCACTAAGCACCAGGAAAGGGGAAGCTGTAAAGTGTTTGTCTTTCAAAAGATGTAAGGGAAGCAGAATAACAAGGCATTATCAAGCAGTTAATCTTAGCATGTAATGAGACAGAAAATGGGAACTACACATCAAATATACATTTAAAAGTATTGAGGGAATATTAAGGAAGATTTAAAAACAACATAAAAGAAAATGCAAGAAAAACCAAACCAAAAGAAGCTAGTAAAATCCAATTTACTCCTTTCATAGGGTTGCTAGAGTAGTATTTTAAGATCACAAGCAGCAGAAGTGAAAATGCCATATAAAGCTTTTGACAAGCCATCCTTTCACAGAAACGTTAATGACAATCCTCTATTCATATTCAGTCATGAAAGAATATATGTTATAGATTAAAACATTTCTACAGAAGGAGATGCTCTGTTTTATATTCCAAGAAGGCCTTTAGCTCAATCCTTTGAAACATTTCTGTTAGCAACCTGATTGATGAACTAAAGGAAGCACTTAGACCATTCACAGAGAGTAAACAGATAGGTAGAAGAGAAAACACTCTTCTGGACAGGATGAAAATCATTTTGATAAAGTGGGAGAAGGTTTGAGATCAACAAGATAATATCCAATAAAAACAAGTGCAGTGTACTACACTTCAGAAGGGAACAAATATAAAATAAGGAATATCTGGCAGATGACTGCAAACTTGATAGGAGTTAACAACTTGATGTCCTACAAATGAGAAAACCATTAATTTGGGTTGTGCTAGTAAGACTAGCACAGATGGTGAACACAGGAAATAATATTTCAAGTCACACTGAATATAATTCAAGACCAAATTAATAAATTTGGGGTTCAATAGAAGGATGACAGTAGTTTTAAGCATCTAAAAACCAATATTGTTTGGGCAAGAGGTTTATCTAGAACAAAAGAGAGTGGGATAGAAGGATAACAGTAAGATACGTTAAAAGGGTTGTTGTAAAAGGACCAGTTTTACATTATTTTCCTGAGTCCATCAATGACAAGAAAAGTAATCCGTAGTCTTCATTACAAAAAATCTTACATTCAAGACTGAGAAAAGCTTTCTAATAATATGAATGGAAAACATTGCAGCACCATGTCTGAGGAGATGTAATCTCTACTAGATTTCAAACACCAGGAATAGACAATACTCAACTTCTAGCCAAAGGATAGAGTAGCATAGCTAGATTTTAGACTCTGTTTTATTAAATAATTGTCTTCCTATATACAATATAAAGAAAAAATATTACTTCACTTGTATGATTTCTTAGAATAAAAATCTATATCCTTACATAGAAGATTTATGAAATTGTGAAATAATAATACAGTATTTGGACATACACTGAGTTATGTAGCCTACATGCATGCAGAAGTAGATGTTTAAGCAAAAGGCTACAAAGCAACTGCTGTGGCTTTTTTGCAAGATATTGTTCTGTACAGTTTGATACAGTAATCAGTTGAAACAGTATTGTCATAATCCAAAGGAAATTGTAATGATTTTTATGTAGATTTAAGTTTGCGCTGCCCTTTCTCCTATTTTAAAATACTGGGGTTTTTTACTTAACATGTTTTCTTAAGGAACCAGTATTAAATAGATCATTAATACTTTGAAATGTATTTAATGTTCACTGTCATTTGCTTTTATGCATAATAAGGCACAGAGATGAAAAATGCATGCTAACATACACTAGGAAATTGGATTTTAAATTGAGACAAATTATATGCAAATAAGGGATCAAATTTCAAACAAAAAGAGCAATTATTAATTTATTGAAATAATTTTTAAAGGGACAAAGAAGAGGGGAAAAAAGGTGATAACAAACAGAACAACTGTGCTTTGATATATGATAAAAATGGATTAGTCCTTAAAGTGTCAAGCCTCTTGCAGAAACAACATTAGCTCTATCTTTTAATAATAATGTCAGGCTGTAATATCTACAACTTTGATTTTTAGGAACAAATTAATTTGCAATCAACATTGACTGCGATTATAACAAGTAAGTGGTATAACATGCCAAAGGCATATTTTGATACGAGGAATGATAATCATTGCTAGCAGTGTGAGGAGGAAGGGGAGCCCTAGGTGTACATGTGTTAAAGAACAACCATGCAGAATAATATAGAGCGTGTCAGATATAATAAGTTCTCTAGCTCCACATAATTGCTCTGTACCTGCTTGTTCTGCTCAAGTACTTGTCTTTGACAGAGAGAATTATTAGAAGACAAAGTGCTTTAAGGGTCACGAGCTAGTTTGTCCGTTCATAGACTTCAGAAAGCCAATACTCGGTCGTTAGTAGGCACACATCCTTAAAAGCCATAATAAAAATCTGTCCCAAATATACAGGAAATATAATTATGAAATTTTTCCCACATCTCTTCTTTCACACAAACTCTTCTGTTGTGTAGAACCTGTATAGAAGGAAACATCCCAACAGAATGAAAGGTCAGTACTAAAGTATTCTGTGTAATAGTACTTTCATGAGTTCCCAGAAATGGAACTATGGAAAGTGATTATGGATCACTCAGGTATGGATTTACTGAGAATGTTTTTTGTGTTGTTGTAGTTTGTTTGGTTTTGGCATTTTGGGGTTTTTATTGGGGGGGGAGTAGGAGGGAAGGGGTCGTGGGGGTTTGTCATTATTAGTTTTTTCAATATAGATTTTAATGAACAGTCAAACTGGAAGTGCTGCATTTTGGGTGTAACCTAAAGAACACATATGATCAAAAGATGTCTGGAATCCTAGGCATGGAAAGATATTTCATTTATCTATAGACTTCCACTGAAGTGAGAAAATCCTTTAGAGAAAAATAGAGTTATCCAGATATGCTGCCTTATACATAAATAATTCACGCAGTACATTTAAATTTATTGCAAGGTAACCTCATCTTTTAGAAAGACAAATGGTCTTTTGAGTTTATACAGAATATTAAAATGAAGCTTGGAGTGTTGGCAGGGATAGTTTATTTGATTCAATGCCTAAAATTGTAATAGGTTTTTAGTACAATGCCCAGTAATGTCTAACAATACTTTTCATACTTTCTTCTAAAACTTTTCTTTATACAGTATGCAAATTCACCTGCATCAGGATATTTAGTTGCATAAACAAGCTACAGTTGATATGTTAGAGTAAGCATTATTTAGCATTCTCAGTGAGTCACAAAGCAGATGGGTGCTTTTGATGTTTTTATAGGAGAGTACAAAAGAAAAAGGATTAAATGTCCTAAACAAAGTAATTCAGTGCTCATAGTTTTCATTGCCTTAAAATGTTACAATCTTTATTACATTAAAATTATTGTATGAGTTATGGTCATATCAAGCAGAGAAAAAATTTTGTAAAGGATAAAGATGTTAAAAGAGAACAGCTTTGGTTCTGAGAGAGTAAGGGTCTGATAAAAAATATCCTCACAATATTAGAAGAAATTTAAGTTGTCTAAAATGCTGCAGATATTCACAGTAGACTTTTGAAGAAGTTTTAGTAAATGCCCTCTAAATACAATATGGCATACTGGGCACCAGCTTTCCACCTCAAAGTTTAATCTTGTCTTAAAAAGGATGAAATTATTCAACGTGTATAAGGTATTACAACAGTTTTGCTAAATTCTGCAGCCCTTTCATTCTGTCAACGCTTTTGAAAAGAACAAGTTTATTGTTCCAAAGTACATTGCATACAGCTGTATAGCGCTTCACGTGTGATGATTTCTGTTCATGAAAGTGTTTGATTTAATTGGTAAAATAATATTTTTTCATTCACCTGGGCTCAGTTTTCTTCTGTTTGATCCAGAATAGTACAAAGCAATAAAGCTGACAGTTGCTTTTCTGCAATATGTAAGAAATTCTTCAAGAAGTTGACTGACTGCGAATACAAAAGATTAACAAGAGAGGAAAACAAAGCTTTCAGTGGTCTGCATAAAAATTTGGATACTATTTTCTTTATTTAGGTCTGTGTTTAAAAACAAACCAACCAATCAACCAACATTTGGTTCTTCAGTATTTTTTGAAATTAATTTGATAGTTAATATTAAGTATTATTGCTTGCTAACTTTATTAGTGTTTTTCAGTAAAAATTTCTAAGGAAATGAGAGACATGCTTTATGATTAGCACTATAAAGCAGTGTTACAGTAGTGCAATGTAAGGTTGAATTAAGATAGCTTAAGCAGAACAGAAGAGGTGTCATTCAAAAGAAGACACTGAAACACTTTTGACAAAAATATCTTAAGACGCTAGCAGAAGAACTAAAAGAAAATGTACCCTGATTAAAATTTCAAATAACTATTGAGCCTAATTCTTGTGAGGAACATGACATTTCTTTCGTATTAAAAGATTTTATTATATGGTTTATGCAAAATCTGATTATATGATTTAATGTTTTCTCTTAAATGTTACTAAACTATTGAGAACATACTAACAGAGCCCTGTTGCACTGTGCCATGTAAGGGTCTGCAGTGAAGCAGTTAGGTCTGAGACTGAAGCATGACCTTTGGAATAGTGTTCAGATCCTTGCTTTTTTCCTTCTCTGCATTTCTTGAATAAATGTATAAATCTGCCATCCATTGTCAATGAGATCTACTGATGGAAAACTGATTACTTGTGACAAACTCTTTCAACAGCTGCTGATAACTAAGTCTAATTAGTGACTTGGCCAAAGGTCAATATGGATTATCGACCTTTCTCTGACCAAGAGTAAGATCTTAGTTACAGATTCATGGTTTTATCGAAATGAGTTTCTTTTATATATTGATATAACTATAAAAAAACCCAAGAATGAGTGCCATCAAGTGCCAACGTGTATAGTTAGCTAACACTAGACTGAAAGACCAATGATCTTTTCTCCACTTTTCCAGGGCTTTTCAAGGTGAACTGTTTTAAAGCGGATTAGATTATCATAATTTTTCTGAAGATTAGGCCCTATTAAAGTGATTGAGGTTAAGAATCCCAAATGAATACGACAGGTAAAATAATTAAAGATAGTAAGAAGCATTAATTTCATCCAGTAGTTATTTAACTTTTTCAAATAATTCCTGAAGATTTCACTGAAGGCAAGAGACTGGAGACTTCAATAACATAATATTTTTGCAGTAAACCACAACCTTAAAATAATGCCAGCAGACCCAAGAAAAATAAAAGGATTTTTTAAATGAGTACAGGTGCAATATCTTACACTTGGCCTTGTTGAACTTCATGAAGTTTGCACAGATTCACTTTTCAAACTTGCCAAACTCCGTCTGGATGGGATCCCTTTCCCCCAGTGTGTCAATTGCACACCACGTGATGGTGTCATCATCAAACTTGCTGAGGGTGCACTGAATCCACTGTTCATGTCACCAATAAACATTTTAAACAATGTTGGTCCCAATACTGACCCCTGAGGAACACTCATCACTGATCTCTACTTGGACATTGAGCTACTGACTACAATTCTTTCTTTGTGTGTGACAAACCAGCTGGTTCTTTATCCACCAAGATGTCAGCCCATCAAGTCCATGTCCCTCCAGTTCAGAGTCAAGGAAGTTGAAATGTTAAACAGTTGTGGAAAGGAGGAGGGATTATTTTAATGTGAAAATATTTACATTTATTTTGGTAATTTTGCATAATCATTTTACAGAAACTGTAAATGGAGCCTAAGGGCTCCCCTACTGTTGTACCTGTCTGTGCAGAAAACAAAAAGTGAAAAAAAAAGTCTTCAAAACACAAGGACTAAAACTAAAATAATTATCAATACCAAATCACCACGTTGACCTTGAATATTTTCCTTAAGACAGAAAATTCTATTTCCTTCACCAGTTGCTACCAAACAAAACACCACTGATGTTACTATTAGAGAAACTTAGGAAAAAGAACCTAACTATATTGCCACATAGGGGTTATTCAGAAAGAAATGTTAGGAAATAGTTATTTGAGCTATTCAAATAGCTATTTGAAAGGAGTTATTCTCCTTTGAAAGAAGAAATTTAATGAATTTCAGTGCTATTTTATGGAAAATGAAATTTGGAAACAAAACTCATTAGGAAGCATTCTTAGTATTAGGATTCCTTCTTAGCATTTCCCTAAAGGTCTTTAAATCTTTTGAAAAATACCATCTCCCATCCACAATCCAATTTGGAAGCAAAGCATTAAAAAGCACAGGTAATTAAGCAGATAGACAGCTCGTTGCAACACTGACAGTCATCGTCTTCTGTACACCAAGAACAGCTGCAGAAACACTCTCAGTCACGGCTGACTAATAAATGTACTGGAACTGGTCCTGGTCCTGGTCCTGGTGTGCTGCCCAGGGAAGAAACTGCACCAGAAGAAACTGGGAGCACCCTCCTTCCCTAGCATCACTGTAATTTAATAATGACAGTGCAACATTTATCCTTAACAAGATCAAGTGCAAAGAGGCAAGGAAAAGAAATTCTCACTTAAAACACATGAATTCTTAAAATAAAAACCAAGTTCTGCTTCTATGTCTCCACAAGTTAATGCCATCCAATCTTAAGAATCTTAAAGACTGTTATTAAAAAAAAAAAAAAAAAAAAAAGAGGTTTAAAAGGCCAGTTAAGGGAATTAAAATCTTAAAACCTTACATGCATCTTGGAGACTTCTTAGGGAAGCTGTATTAGAAGCACAGAACAAATCTATACTACTCATAAAAGTCCTGAGAAAAGAAGTAAGCCTGGTTGAAAGGCAGGGGCAAGGGGAGTTGTTTGAAAGCAGTCTTTAAAGAACTGGGATCATGGTGAAATGAAGAAAATAGAAGAAAAGTAATATCTGGAAAGTTAAAAAACTCCATAAAGCTGGGTGAAGGAAGAGCTTGAGGTAGAACAAGCAAAATTCATAAAAATTAATAAATCTTTTTTCAAACACATCAAGAGCAAGAACTCTGAGAGACTTCAAATCCCACAGATTATCAAGCCATAAAAGGAGCCTTCAGGAAAAATAAAGTCACATAAGAAAGCTGAACAGATACTTTGTGGCTGTGTTCACTGTTAAAGAACATGTACAACTTTTCCCACCAGAACACCCCACCCACCCTTTTTTTCCCTTTCTTTTCTCCTTTTTGTTTTTTTTGTTTTTTGAATTGGGAAAGGATTTCAGAAGATATGCTTCAACTTGAACTCCCCTAGGAGAAGTTTCAGAGAAAAAAAAGCAGTAATAAGGGACCAGAAGCAGATAATTTTCATCCAAGGCCTTAGAGATTTGATGGTAAAACAGATGAACACGATGTGATGTACAATCTCTCCCTCGAAACACATGAGGTACATGAGAAGTTGAAGGGAAGTGCAGGGATTTATTTAACCTCAAATGCTTGAAGGCTCACAAGTTATTCAAAAGAGGTACTATTCTTGTTTCCCCTGTTGTTATAGTCTTTTCTATGCATCTGCTTTTGATGGTGGCACCAGATGAGAAGGGCATTTGATCCCATTTCAGTATCTCTTCTCTTCTGTGCTTGAGTTATGGTGGGAATGACAGCTTAAGAATTACCAAAATGTGAGTAAAGCACTTAAATGCCATGCTAAGGTACACTTGCCACACCAGCAAATAAAATTCAGTACCCTGTTGGCTTTTTTTGCTGCAGTACCCTGTTCACTCACATTGAGCTTGTCTCCTGGGACCTCCCAGGACCCTTTCCACTGTGCTGCTCCCCAGCTGGGTGGATCCCAATTCTCCAGCCAGTGCATAGACCACTCATCTAGACTGTCACACGTCAGTTTCTCTAGCATAAGGCTATGGGAATTGTGAAAACCATGTAAAAAGTACTGAAATCTTTGGAGAAATCCAGGTAGGCAATGTCCATGGCTCAGACTTAGAAAATCTCCAGCTTCTATAGGTCAAATAAAACTAGACAGTTACCTTTAAACTCTGAAGAGCTACCTTGAATACCTTACATTCAACTTGGAAACACTAATATTTAAGATACGAGATTAAAAGGGACAGAGAAACCTCTCATCTTCCTAAATCCAAGATGTGATTCTCCAAGTTTCCTTTTCACTGTTATCTTGTAATGAAGAAATTAGAAGCTTGTGAGCACTTGAATCACTGAGATCTCAGATCCTAGTTGCAAGCTCCAAAATGTAAATAGGTTTTAAATGAAAAATGTGGATCTTTAAGTTTAGCAACATCTACATCTTAGGTCACTTCTTAGGCCCTTATGTTCCAGAAGCACTTGATATGGTGTGAACATTTACAGTATAAACAGACCACCAATCCCTTTACTACATAAATATGTAATGTTAGCAGGCAAAAATTGCATAAGTAGCATAGGGCAAATATCAGAACAACACCTACAGAACTGCATTTGTAATGTGAAACTCCTTACATACATCGTATAAATAGATGGTGTCTTAGTTAAAGTAACTCTTAAAAGGCAGATTATGTGGTTTTGAACATAATAAGTAGAAGAAATGAGGACTCTCATATCCTAAATGCATCCAATGAAATCCAAAAGAGTACACAAAAGAATAGCTTTGGTAACTCAGCATTAAATTGAAGAGCTTATAAAGAACTCTCCACCATTTTGTTTTGCTGAATATGGGAAACTGTCTGCCTGATAACTGAGATGTTTGTATGTTTGCTACTGTGCAGAATTCTCTCCTAGACAAGAGTAGCTTTCAAGCAACATAAGAATTACACATACACATGCATATATGTATATTATATGAATACATATTTTCAATTGGCAGTCTAGAAAGAAGTATAATAAAATCTTGTGAGAACTTTGAACCTGAAAAGAGAAGGATGAATATTAAAAAACCCTAAACAGTATAATTGAAATATTTCACCCATTTCTTTCACTTCCTTTTAAGATATTTACATTTGCTTTGTTTTATAAGCATAGGGGCTCCTCATGACTCCTTATACAATGTAAAATCCAGCATAATCTGAAAACTGACTATGGACTTCAGTTTTTATGGCACAAACAACAAAAAGCAACTACAGTTTTGAAAGCATATACATTATAAAATCAACTCTATGCTAAATTTTAGGAATCTATGTATGTACAGAAAGTTATTCACAGCTCCAGATGTTGCAACTACTGATAGGATGTGATGCCCCTGCTTCTGAGTGTGGTTTGTTTTCATAGAGTTTATGCCCAAGACTCTCTGGATACTGTTACAGTCATGGCTCTTTTTTCAGTTCTGCATATGGTTAGAATGCTTTCACAAATGCCTGTGGTATGCCATGTAGAAATAGCCAGCTGAATTCCTTTAATAAACCTTCTGTAACATATTGAAAAAACAAATAGTAGGTAAACGGATGGATGGATGGATGGATGCATGGATGGATGGATGGATGGATGGATAGAGAGATAGATAGATAGATAGATAGATTAGATAGATAGATGTAGTAGAGAATACACTGAGACAGGGGTTGGCCTAGCCAGATAATTAACAATTACAGCCAATGGATATTTCACTTTCATAGAGACATTTATTTTTATACCAGTGTCTACCCCTTCTCCTCCTTTTTTTTCCCGACTCACAGAGATTTCAATTAATATTGCTTGAGAAAAATTCTGAGAATCAGTCCTAACCACCTGTGTATTCTAATATACTTTCAAGGATCTTGCTTTTAGGATGAGCGTTGGGTCTGTGCATCTAGGAGGTGACAAAGGGAGGTGGTGAAATCTCCATCCTTTGAGGCATGCAAAAGCCATATGGACATGATCCGGGGTAACACGCTCCAGGTGGCCCTGTTTGATCAGGGAGTCTGGACCAGGAGCAGTCCTCTCCAGCCTCACCTATCCTATAATTCTGTGATTACTAACCTTGCCAAAAGACTTCTATTCTGATTCTGACTTGCTCAATGTTTTTTTTAATAAAAGCTGGGGGCATATAAAGGTCAGAAGTATTTCTTTTTCATTTTGTACCACTTTGTATGTGTAACAGCGCAGATAGCAGCAGGAAATAAACACATGCAAGTATTTAATAAATTAGTGATCTCAATTTACTTGTCTCAACCAGTCTTGATTTCACCTGTGATGCTCTTTTGTAAGTGTTTGTTCTGCTCCTAACTTGCCATTATTTAGAAATACATTTCATTGCAATACTCTTTCACATGCTTATAAGTTTCTGCTATAGTGTTGGAACTCTTCTTTCTTCTCTACACTGCTACTGATAGAAATTAAGCTTGGTATGAAACATGCACAAAACCCAGAGTAGATACCCTTTATAATAGAAACTGTGATTGAGAACCTTTTTATTCTGGTTCATTTATATGTCAAACTGTGCTGCAGAGAGATTCCAGTCAGAATTACTTTGGTAATCGTATTAAAGTTGTAATGTGTCATCCTTTATGATTACTCTTCATTTTCATAATTAGAAAAAATCAGATAATCATAATTAAGTTTTCATTGTGTTAGAGTGTAGGCCAGTGTCAGAGCTACACAGAAAGAAAGGAAGGACAAGATCTCATTACAAGTCCCACTGTGGTTGGAATATGCCCCCAACTCCAGATCATGAGTGGATCAGTATTAATCCATTTGACCTCTATCCTGGACAAATTAAAAGAGTTGCAGGCTCTAGGAGCAGAGCAGGGTGTAGCACTGCTCACTAAGATTCCTTTGCAGGAATCTCTCTCCAGGAATAAAAAATTGCTTAAAGACAGAAAGTAGCTTTATTCACTAAGTGGAGACTTTGTGTGTTAATGTGGCATAATAGGTTCAAATCTCCACTGTGGAAATGCAAATCAAGATATTTAAAAGGAATTTCCTGATCAGATAACAGTGTGAAGGCTTGAGGCAGAAAAAATACATCTCCTTGCTGCAATACACAGCTCTTTATTATTTAAGCCTCTTCTGAGCATTCTCCACTTCTCTGATTCCCTGATGAATGCAACAGTGAGAGCATCAGATGAAAGTAATTTCTGACAGAGACAGCTTGTATCTAAAAATATTTTACTTCTTGAGTATGATAAGTGACAGAATGAACAAAAGGATGACTTGAAAATTGTTTACTGATAGTTCTTTAACAGAGACAGCTTGTATTTATAAATATTTAGCATCCTCATTGAAATATAAACATGAATGGAAAACAAGAGTTGGACACCCAGTATCTGGCAATAAACTAATTACCTTTATAATCAATTATATGACTGAACTACATTGTGTTTTCAATAAACATTAGTTAAATGGGTTTTGAGAACTGATTTGCTGAATTTGTTAGTGAAAAACATTTAGGTTATTATTTTCATCTGGACAAATTAACAGCAGCTTTTTTCTGCTATGACGCTTTCAAATGTTGAAATGCTTCAGTTTCTTTTGAAATGCAAACATATTAATGCTTAAATGAAAGAAATACTATGAAAGCTAACTGGAAATTTACAGAATTCATGTAAAATAAACTGGAGACACTCTTCTAGAAATGCTGCCAGCTGTTTTCTCGAAGTGCAGAAATCCACATGAACCTTGCAACTATTTTGCCCATTTCAACTTCAATGTACACTTACTTAGGCTTCCATGCCAATGAGGAAAACTGGTCATGGTTCCAGTAAGAAGACATTTGGCTGACAAGAAATAAACAAATTCTAAACTGGTGGCATCTGGAGGGGAGGTTCATGCAGGTTTAGGGAAGCACTGTATGCTTTGGAACTTCTGGGAGTCCACCCCTATGAGACAACTGTTATACACAACATGCTTTTAAACAGCTTGGTGTTTAGCACACATTCCGTAACACAATGTATCTGCTCTCTGCAGAAAGGGACATTTTTAAAATTTTTAATGATAAGAGGTTTCTGGTTATGTACACACACAGAATTTTGATGTACACCAGATGTTTGGGAATCTTGGTTAACATTCTGTGACTGAGCTTACTGAGTGGTCTTTTCTAGATTTTGAATAAATCTTCCAATGATCAGAGTAGCAGCAACATTCTACAAATGCACCTAAAATACTCAGTAGTGGTCTGCATGATGCTTAGAAAGAGAGCTGATACAAGTCTCTATGTGAGTTCACGTGGCACGACCCGTGAGATAAGACCCACAGGAACTAAAAATTCTGAGAAAGGTTTTTTGCTGTTGGACCGAAAAATACTGCTCTCAAAGCCAACTGACTCCTCAGCTTAATTATTTGGGTGGCTTTTACAGAGTTCAGGATAGTTCTCTGATGCTAACAGCATGTTATTTGGATATCAAACAATTTGTGATATAGATTTTCATAAACCGTGAATGAAACACTATAGGTGTTGCCACAGCTTGTTTACCATCTCCATGAATTTCAGAATAATCAAAGAATGGCTCTACAATGACACACATGCACAATTCCAAATTAGAAATTACAATACCTGATTAGATACTTGAATTATCTCACAATGTGGATGAAGAGAGTTAAATGTTCGCTATTATTATTTTAGTTTCCTGACTGGATAGATTGTAGAAGATGTTATGCTGTATCTGTGCCTAGAGTACACTGGCTGAAACTAAAGCAAAAGAATTCTGTGAGCGTGCAAAAGAGTACAAAACCTCTTCCTAGAATAAAAAAACCTTCCATTTTTTCTCTGAACATAGATGGCTGCTCTTTTTCAGTGTGTTTCAAAGAATCTCTTTTGTATGAAATCACTCAGCTCCAACTGGAAGGAAAGAAGAATATATTGCCCCTGCACAACCCAGAGCCAGATATGAGGAGTAGTCTTGGAAATGAATGTTGGGCTGGAGGTATGTAATAGGGAAAGTGAATTCATACAGGAATCCTACAGAAGTTCTTGGGTGAATGAAATGCCTCTTCCTTTTCTCCTCTGAATTTCAGTGAAAGCTTCTTTTTAAAATGGAACAAAAAGAGAAAGAAACATAAGGCTTGCTCAAAATGTTTGCCAAAGTATCAGAAAACTGGATTTAGGTCTCACCTTTTCTTCCATCAGGATATAACATGCTTGAATCAACAGGGAAAAGACTAGCTTGAAGGGAAAAGGTGGTTTCAAAATTCCCATTGTGTTCTCTCAGACTTGGAGAGATCACTATTATTTGAAAACATCAACTATTTAAAGCATTATCTCTTTAAATACTAATTGACCTTAAAAGAGAGCAGATCCTTGAGTACAGCCCGTATCTGGAAGTCAATACTGCTAGGATTCAAAGCCTGTGTCAAGAAATACTTAATGTATAAAGGCAACGTATGCGATACAAGACCTGAAGCTTATTTCAGCTATTTGTGAAGCATTCAGTCTCACTCTATTTGCATGAGTTTACATCTCAAGGCTCTTGGTAGTGTGAGGATTTCTCTGAGAAACTGACAGAAGCTTCTCCCATGTTGAACAGAGCCTATACCAGATGGCTCCAAGACAGATGCGCCACTGGCCAAGTGCAAGCACATCAGTGACAGTGGTAGAACCTTTGTTATAATAGATTTAAGAAGGGAAAAAAAAATACCCTGTGCAACAGTAATGGCAGTCAAAGAGAGGAGTGCGGAAAATATGAGAAAAACAGCCCTGCAGACACCAAGGTCAGTGAAGAGGGAGGGGGAGGAGGTGCTGTTGGTGCTGGAACAGAGATTCCCCTGCAGTCTGTGGTGCAGATCATGCTGAGGCAGCTGTGCCCCTGCAGCCCATGGAGATCCACAGTGAAGCAGAGATCCACCTGCAGCCTGTGGAAGACCCCACACTGGAATAGGTGAATGCCTAGAAGAAAGCTGTGACTTTGTGGCAAACCCACGCTGGAGCAGGATCCTGGCAGGACCTGTGGCACCACGGAGACAGTAGCCCACACTGGAATAGGTTTGCTGGCAGGACTTGGGACCCCACAAGGGACCCACACTGGAGTAGTTTATGAAGAACTGCAGGCCATGGAAAAGACTTGCTTTGGAGAAATTTGTGGAGGGCTGTCTCCTGTAGCAGTGTGGCAGACCGCTGGAAATTCATCCCAGTGAGGCTGACCATACTTAGTGCTGTTTTGTACATGTCCTTCCCCCGTTTGCCCAGGACTGGCCAGATGTCACTGGTCAATCATTTGCCCATTGGCTCGTCTCGCGCCTTGCCCTCCCCTGACCAAAGGCATAAGAAGCCCAGGCGAGGGACGGTCGGGACCATTTTGCCAGGTTTACCATCTTGCTGTTTGTTCTTTGTACCTTCCTTTTCCCTCTGTGAGGGAAATAAAGAATGGTGATAAAAAGGCAAGTGGTCTGTCTGTTTATACCTGCAAACAGCTGCTACCACCCGGCCCTGAACTGGAGCTCCCGAGCTAAGGGGGCTACCAAGGGTGGGCACGGTGGTTCCAGAGAAGTCCAGCACCGAAACAGCAAAGCAACAGTCTCCTGTGGGAGAGACCCTCTCTCTGAAGCAGGGGAAGAGTGTGAGGAGTCCTGCCCCTGAGGAGGAAGGAGCAGCAGAGGGAACATGTGGTGAACTGACAGCAGCCCCCATTCCCAATCCTCCTGCAGCACTGGGGAGAGGGGGAGGAGGCAGAGAAAATTGAGAGCAAAGTTCAGCCTGGGGACAAGGGACCTGGGAGAGGAAGAAGAGTTTTTTAAGATTTGGCTTTGTTTCTCATTATCCTCCTCTGGTTTGAGCGGTAATAAACTAGGTATTTACACTTCTGTTATTGAAAGAAAGGCAGTGGCCAGATGGAAAAAAATAGAACTCAAACATTCTTCATGACATGATAATATTATAAAAATCTTCCGACACCTAAGCACATTAAAACTAGAGGATCACTTTTTATCACAGATGATTACAACTAGGTAAAAAAATGTGTTTTACAGAAGGAAAGGAAGTGGGATTAATGACTTTTTTTCCTCAAGTATCTACAGACTTCCTTAGGCCATTAATTTTTGATCCTTCTTGCACTTTATATTTGTCCTATGGTGCACCTTTACTTAGTATTATCTACTTTATCAGTCATTTTGCTATGTTGAAACTCCGAATATGAAAGTTTTACATCCTTTTGAAAGAGAATAATTGTGACTTCAAACAACAAAAGGGCTACTGCAGAGCCAACCCCAGTAAAACCTCTTTTTGGCTGGTGAAGAACATTTCCATTTATTGAATCCCTGGAAATAACATTGTTCTCTTATTTAAACATAGCCAAAATATTTTTTTTTCTTCAAACTGAAGAAAACTAAAATCAAGGTCAAGATCCAATCTATTCAATATAGACTACAATGAGAAAGTGTCACAGCCTTTTTCTTCATGAGAGGAGGTCACAGGAGTTTCATCTTTGCCTTTATTCTGTCACAATTCTCTCTCTGTAATTCCAGGGGCTACCTGCCCTTCACACAGCTCATTACATGGCCACTGGCTCCCTGCCAGCCATTAGCAGCCAAGACATTTGCAAAAGGCTGCTTTGGAAGTGGTGGGCATGGATGCTTTGACCATCTCCACTGTCTTTCAGCTAAAAAGCTTAGAATGCTTGAACATTAAAAAAGAAACAAACAAAAAAACAGAAACTTCCAAATCACCCAAAATTGTCTGTGAGAGGAAATGCTCTGCCACCTTCCAAACAGATGGAAAAACTGTTTAATAGTCACTATTCTATAGACAGTTATATATATATGCATTGTCCCAGTGAAATAGTTCATTTCAACTGGACTAATACTAAGTGCAAAAATATGCATTGACAGGTTTGTAAAAGCAGCCACTGCCGTTCTGCCACTTGCCTAACCTCTGGATGGCATGGAAATGTGTCAAACAGGAGCTGTTTGTCAATAAAAAGCATACATGACCCTCCTCCAAAAAAAAAGAAAATAAAACTTTATGAAAAACCTGAACCACAACTAAAAATCAAGTAAAATCAACAAAGCCAAACAAAAACCCGACAAACAGCCACAAATTTATCCCCAAATGACTAAAAAAATCCCTTAAAAATAAAGATCTTTTGTAAACCAGTATAGGTTTTTGAACTATTACAGTTGTCTCAGTACCGTAGTTACAGCAATTAATATCTAAAAAGTACTGCAAATGGTAATATATTGCAGAAATAATTAATTTGTTTACAGAATTTAATTAAACAAAACACAATTAAAGATGAATTTGCTGATTCAGAGAGCCTGAAATGTTTAATTTAATATACTTTGGGATCAACTGCTGGCCAGAACTTGGTGCAGACCGAGCAGGTCTTGAGAGCACTGAGTTCCTGCCTCTCAGGGAAACACCTCGACTGGTTACCTTCAGAACAGCCACCTATTTACCTCTGAATACACAGGAGCCCTTTGCCTGACAAGTCTGATTTGGAGACAGTGCTCAACCAGACTGTCCTAATTGTTCCAGCTCATTAATTCACAGTGACAGCCCCAGGAGCTGGGGAACAAAGCACTGTTTAGCTCTCCACAGAAGAGACCACCAAAATCCTAATGTCACGAACTCTGGCTGAAGTCTGGGTTTCAATATCTTCTGAGTTTACAGAGTTATCAGTGAGTCTGTGCCTACACTGCCTGATAAACCAGGCAAGCTCCATTAAAGCTCTGCCATCTGCCTGTCCCACTCCATTACTACATTCCTTCTGGCATGATCTTGCACCAAACCAGCATGTGACCAGTGGAATAGTACAGACCACAGGCTGTTCCCAGCACACAGGGGAATGAAACTCCATGCCAAAGATGTGTCTGTGTGTGTGTGTACATATGCATGAGAGAAATGGAGCTTGTATGTATTTTTATGGGACTAATTCATTCCAAATACCTTAAGAAAGATCCAGAAACAAGCATCATGTATTTTGAAAGGTCCAGATTACACCATGTGGCCCAGGGCCAAAAAACAGATCTTGCTATTCAAAGCAGAACTATTATTCAAAAGTAGAGGTGTTGTCTCAAAGAGAGTTCTGTGGTTCAGAAGCATCTGTCGCAGAAGGGCTACCTGTGCGTTCCTGGAACTGGTATAATAACATTCATAATCCATCTAGATTTCTCTGATGGTATCTACTGACTGTTATGAAACAGACACAGAATCCAATGTCATCCAGAGATATTATGTATGGGAGTTATTTTGCTTAAAATAGACAACAGTTAGCCCCAAGATGACATTCATTGAGAAAGGGAGCCTCAGGCTGCTCTTAGTGGGTCTGAGGAAAGTACTCCCAGAAATTTCTCATAAAAGGAATTTGCTGGTTTGAAATTTGTTTGTTCTGTTTGTTCTATTGTTCTGAAAACTGTTCTGAATTTGTTCTGAAGAAACATATTGGACACCAGACTAAGCACACCTACAGACAGTACCTATCATGATTCCAGGTGGGAGTAATATTTTTCCCTTACAAAACTTTCGAGACAAACCATTTAAAACAGATGAAAAGAGAGGACTAAACCTGCAGTGGCAGATATGAGTCACAGAGAGGAAACATTTACATTTAAAAGAAGCAGGCAGTTTAGTCTTTCCCAATTATGGGCTAAAACAAGCTGATGCCAGCCAGTCCTGAGTTGCAGTGACTATCCTGAGTTCAGTGATGGGGTAACTCAAAAAACAAGTCATCATCTCTTCAAGGTTATCTAGGTCTTCAGAAACTGCATTCAGAATGAAGCACACTAGCGCAGTCTAGAAAGTTGTTTAAGAACAGTGCTGGCAAAATTTATGTTTTAGTCTCTCCACTAAACTTCTGTTCCAAGTCATCCAGCTGACACCCGTGTTTCATATCTGCAGTTTTCAGAAGATTCATATTTCTTTATTCAATTGTTTAAAATGTCCAGGTTAACTCTGTGTGCATGAAACCAGCAAATTAAAGTCTACTGGGTCCAGACTGCAAAGGATTAGCAAGGAAATGAAATCCAAAACCAGCTTTCCAGCAAAACTCCTTCATCTCCCAGAGAAGAGATCTTATTTCAAATTTTCAAACAAATAATACTTTTTCCCAAGAAACAAGAGTTTCCTGAAAATTTCAGCTCAGTGAAATGCTGAAAACTCCTAGATTTGGTTTAATTCAAACCCAAATCAAATTTCTACTAAATCAAAAATAAATCCCAATAAATGAGAGTTCCGACTTTAGTTAGCTAAACCTGAAACAGCACTACAGAATCATAGAAACATAGCAAGTAGGAAACAGAATTGTATTGCAACAGTTTCTGAATATCTGAATAACTAAACCTCTTCAGACAATATTTTATATGCATATATATAGATAGATATATAGTATTTATTCTACATTTATTCTAATGTGAATAGCATTGCTTTTTTCATCCAGTCAAATTTATGACGGCACAGGAGTCTGCAACATAATCACCATATACCTCCACAATAACTTTGTTTACCATGTTTTCCTAGTTTCTCTAAATGGCTCTTTTCACAGTCATTGCTAAATAAAAGTATAATTAAGACTTGCTTAAAAGTTAATTGTCATGCAAGGGAAAGGGCATTAACATCTCATTATTATCAATTCAGAAAGCTTATAAACATAACATTAAGCCCTATGTTAAAAAAAAATTGCAAGTTTCAGTTCTTGAGAAAAAAAAACCCTCACTCGAAGATATCTACAAGAGATGGAGTACTGTGATTAGCTCTATTTGTTTCAATAAATGGAGATTATACAGTGACCTTTACTTTAGCTGCCCTGGTTTCTCCATTTTTAATCATTATGCAAGATTTGGTAGGATTTGTTGCTGACACTCTGCTCCTCAGGGGACAATTAGCAGAGAAGTGAATTCACTAGAAAGGCAGCAGATCTTTGCACTTTACTACCCAAAATGACAGGAAAGAGCCCAACTTTGCTGGACTGTCGTAATGCTCATCTATGGCTGGATCTGAGAGAAGCTAGACAATTCAGTCCACCACACAATTACATAAATCTGTCTCAATTAAACATTGGAGATAAAGAATCTTAATTATATATAAAATGTGTTCTGTGGTGCTGCAATTAAAAGTTTCATATAATTCAAATAAAATAAAAACTTTACTGTTTTTATTCTGAAGGAGTAGCGTTAGTCTCTTCACCTCACCCTGAAACTTAGCACCTTTCCCTTTTCTTGAAGCACTACTAATATTGAGAGTTTGCACAAAGGGATACATTAAAGGTTTTTGTGGTTTTGAGCTTTACAGTTAATTCCTGCCACCTCGTCCCATGCGGGCAGACAGACTCACCTCAAGTCTATTGCAGAGACCTCTGATTAACACATGCTTTGTATACTGTGTTAGGCTTATATATGTTGTTTACACCTTGCTGGTGTTGGAGAAGTGCAACTCCAAATTCCTGGTGTATGCATACCTAAAACATACGGTCATCATTCCAGTTCCATTAGTATTACTCTATTTCTATCACTCTCTATGCATTTAATATGCATTTGCTGTCTTCTACAGTGGGGTAAAGTGAACAAAAATTCAGATAGTTTAGTGTGTCCAAAGAAAATAAGTATATGATTATTTATAAGTAATATGTTATTCAGTAGAAAAGGTCAAGAAACAAATCTTCTAGGAACTCACACATCTCAGGGCTTTAAGCACTTTCCTGTGCTTGAGATTCACAGTCCCAGGAACAATTTGGAAAGAAGATAATTAAGCCTTTCTTTTATTATGTCCCATTCCTACCAGGAACAGTGTATGTTTCAGGGATTCTTTTGGAACTACAAGTATTAGGAGAATATTTGATCAGTAACGGACACAGATTGCATAGAGTGGCACAGACAGTTATGAGTGTGGTATCCAAAAACATCCCAAAAAAACCCAAAATGAACATCCCAGAGAAATTAAAGGATGTGCTCCATAATTTTGCACACACACTGTCATAGAGAAATCTATAAAAGACATTCTCCTCAAAAAACTTGAGGATATTTTGGTGATTCAGATATACTTATTTGCAGTAAAAGGAGAGCAAAAGGAAAATAAACCTGCAACATTTCCAGTTTTCTCTCATTAGGGAAAGAAGGTCTGGTACAAACAATTTGTGTGGTGAAAACTTGACATAACTATAAAGCCACATGGAAATAAATGAAGCGGGATCTGACAAAAGGATTCTAAATTTCCTAAATAAATGCATTTAAAGATAAAAAGAAAGCAGTAAATGTAAAGAAGGCTATGTAAACATAGGTCAGTTTATCTGTAAGAAGGAGAAAAAATTTGAACAATTAGTTTTTCAAAGTAGGAGTTCATGAGAGTCTTGTTGCACACCTTATTTTTTAAATCTTTTTATTACTACCAGAATAAGCAAGATAAGATCTGTTATGATTAATTTCTTTACTAAACTTACTTAAAATTTATATTTTGAAGCTCTGTGCATGAGGGTTTAAGTGATGCCATATTAAGTATTAATGCTGAATCTGAACTAAGAGGATAATTATAATTTTAAAAATATGGGAAATGCTCACCTACAGGTATATTTCTTACTAACTGTATGTTTACCCCCACAGAGATGTGAGACTTTTGCTTCTATTAACAGTTGGATTTTACCTGTGAGACCATATAATTGCTTCAAACATTTTTGACATGAAAATTAACACAAAAATTTTCAAGTGCCTAGTGGATGTTGCTGTTGTAAAACAACATCTTCTGTGTGGAATTACAAGACCTGTTAAAAAGTACTGCTGCAAAATAGATACTGTGCACAGTAGTTGTAAAGGCAATATATGTTTTCATAGCTCCTTAATATACAAGTCAAGAAATGTCTTAAAATGCTCCCTGAGATTTAGTTCTGTGTTTTAGGACTACAAGAACCCATTTATAAATTAACTGAAGACAAAGCAGAGTCTCCTAAAGCAAATGGTAATAGAATTGGTAAATCTGACCTGTCAAAACGCACTCCTCAACGTCCATCTTACACCTGCACGTTACCCAAACACTATGCAGACCTTCAATATCCATCTAGTATGGTTTTTAACGTAACAAAAGAGAAATTTATGTTCTGCAGCATGGATTGTTTTTAACTTAATACTCTCATATGCAGGGATATTCACCAGTGAGGACCCAATATATTTCCATCTAATAGTCCAAATAGAACAATGACATACAGCTGCTAAGTATTGTAGCATAATGTATTGTCAATTAAATAGTTGCAAACCCAGAATAGTCACAAATATCTCAGTCTTGCCACACTAATAATAAAATAGATATTCACAGAATCACAGAATCACAGAATTACCAGGTTGGAAGAGACCTTCAAGATCATCGAGTCCAACCTCTGTCCTAACACCTCAACTAAACTAAACCATGGCACCGAGCGCCACATCCAATCTCTTTTTAAACACGTCCAGGGATGGTGACTCTACCACCTTACCAGGCAGACCATTCCAATATTTTATCACTCTTTCTGTAAAAAAGTTCCTCCTAATATCTAACCTATATTTACCTTGGCGCAACTTAAGACTGTGTCCTCTTGTTCTGTCAGTTGTTGCCCGGAAAAAGAGACCAACCCCCACCTCACTACAACCACCTTTCAGGAAGTTGTAGAGAGTGATAAGGTCACCTCTGAGTCTCCTTTTCTCCAGGCTAAACAACCCCAGCTCCCTCAGCCGTTCCTCATAGGGCTTGTGTTCCAAGCCCCTCACCAGCCTTGTTGCCCTCCTCTGGACACGCTCAAGTGTCTCCACGTCCTTCCTGAACTGAGGGGCCCAGAACTGGACACAGTACTCAAGGTGCGGCCTCACCAGTGTCAAGTATAGGGGAAGGATGACTTCCCTGGTCCTGCTGGCCACACTATTCCTGATACAGGCCAGGATACCATTGGCCTTTTTGGCCACCTGGGCACACTGCTGACTCATGTTGAGTCGGCTGTCGACCAGTACCCCCAAATCTCTTTCTGCCTGGGCACTCTCCAACCACTCTGTTCCCAACCTATAGCGTTGCAGGGGGTTGTTGCGGCCAAAATGCAGGACTCGGCACTTGGACTGGTTAAACTTCATCTTATTGGACTCAGCCCATGTATCCAACCATTCCAGGTCTCTCTGCAGAGCCCTCCTACCCTCCAACAGATCGACACATGCTCCCAGCTTAGCATCATCTGCAAATTTACTAATGAAAGACTCAATACCCTCATCCATGTCATCAATAAAAATATTAAACAGAACTGGTCCCAGTACAGACCCCTGAGGGACACCACTGGTGACTGGCCGCCAGCTGGATGCAGCACCATTCACCACCACCCTCTGGGCCCGGCCTTCCAGCCAGTTCTTAACCCAGCGAAGAGTGCCCCTGTCCAAGCCGTGGGCTGCCAGCTTTTCCAGGAGTATGCTGTGGGAGACAGTGTCAAAGGCTTTGCTGAGGTCTAAATAGACAACATCTACAGCCTTTCCTGCATCCACCAAGCGAGTTACCTGGTCATAAAAGGAGACCAGGTTGGTCAAACATGACCTACCCCTTCTGAACCCATGCTGGCTGGGTCTGATCCCCTGTCCATCCTGTAGGTGCTGTGTAATAGCACTCAATATAAACTGTTCCATAACCTTCCCTGGTACCGAGGTCAGGCTAACCGGCCTGTAATTACCAGGATCCTCCTTCTTACCCTTTTTATGAATGGGCGTCACATTGGCCAGTATTATTACCAAGCAGTAGGAGTCATGTAGTAAGAAATTCTGTTACGCCTTAATCTTAGATGTAACACGCATAATTTTTGTACAACATAAATTAGGTGA
The DNA here is from genome assembly GCA_013397795.1 of Orthonyx spaldingii. Taxonomy (NCBI): domain Eukaryota; kingdom Metazoa; phylum Chordata; class Aves; order Passeriformes; family Orthonychidae; genus Orthonyx; species Orthonyx spaldingii. The sequence goes on from VZTJ01001071.1 coordinate 179,624, forward strand.
ACATACAAAACTTCTAAACATGTCACCGGTTACATTCAACAACACTCTAAGATAAAATGAGTAGATCTAACACTAACTCCTCCTGAGGCCATTGATCCCACTGGAATACATCACGTGTAAAGTCCAATATGAGAAAGATGCGTATTGATTCTCAGTTATAGTAGCAGAAGTTTTACTGTTTTATTTTGTGTTGGGGTTTTTTCCAGAAAAATTGAGGGAGATAATTTAATTGACAGCTTATGCATTTTCACATATCTGAATTGTAAAAGTGTCTTTGTGTAGAAGTAAATATTCAGGGACATCATAAAATTTACTCTTTTAAAATTTGTTGGAAGGAATCTCAAGGAGAAACCAAACATCTCTGGTAAAGATAAATACTCACCTCATTGTGTTGTCAAAAGTACGTTACTTTAATGATCAAAGTTATACAAAAAAATAACATCTGGTGACCTGGTTTTCTTCTCACTGGTTCTGTTTGGTCTCACTGATGAAAGCTCAGTGCTATCACCTAAAGTTTAGAGTAAGGCAAAAGGCAGTTTAAATTCTGAATAGTCTCAGAGCACTAAAGTATTAATGTAGGGAAAGATGTAGAACTATTAATGTAGGGAAAGATGACTACAGCTGTTAGAACTGAGCATGAACATTTTGGGGAAGAATGACTCATCTTTTGCTTCCCTGCACCATATAATTGAGATCCCAGTACAGTTAAGTGCACTTCTTTATTTTTTAATCAGCAATTAGTTATTGTTTTCCCTACACGGTTGCAAAACCCCAAGATGAATTCTTCTCCTGCCCACTGCTGTCAAAATTCATGCATCTGATTTATTTATTGTTTTAATGATACATTCAGATGATAATCATGTTTTTCATCCTCAGTATGGCTAAATCTAGTTGAGTAAAAAGCCTATTGCTCCATAAATGAGTCAGAAGAAATCAGTCAAATAGTAGCATTTTATTTCAAGAACATCACTGATTTCTTCCACAGCCTATTTATCAGGCCAAGTTTGGTACAAAGAAAAGCAAATTATACATAGGGGAAAAAAATCTCAAATATTTCAATAATGACAAAAAAGCATCTGAAATCAAGAATTAATTTAATTGTTTTAATGTAAGTAATATATTCAAAGAGAATGTCCAATGTTTTACTAAGATAAGAAACAGAGTCTGTGAAATATTCTGTCTAAACATCATACTTTAGACAGAGCAAAGATTTCCATCACTCTGCCATCTTGAGGTAATCTACATTACAACTTGTTAAAGTTCTGCACTGACCAATTTAATTTATAAAAGACATCTTTTTAGTTTCCAGACCAATTAATCATTTTGGTGATAACAATTGAGGGCTTTTTTTTTAAATCACAATAAATTAAAACAGTTTTTGCTAGTCATAGTTCTCATAAGGATGCAAATATTTCTTTGCAAGTAAACTTTAGATTAGCAAAGACATTCCAGTGTGAAAAACAATCTCTAGAAAATATATTGTCTAGTATTTTTTTAAAGGACACAGTTCCTATTTTACAATTTGAATGAATCAATACAATCATTCAACTCTAATTTGGCTGAGCACAACATCTTCCGCATATACATTTTAGTAAACATTTCACACTGGACCTTGTTCAATAATACATGCAATTTATAATCCATTGAGAGAGTGTTAATTTACTGTAAGTTTACATAGAAACACATTAAATACTCTGCATATGAAAGTAGCAAGCAGGCGTCCTATGATGCAGATGCAATTGCATAATTTAGAACCTATCTAAATTCAAACAATTTCACAATTTAGTCTTAGTTTCCTGCATAATAATTTCCTTGATCTCAAATATCAGTAATGCAACATTAAACATACAAAGTATAATATCCAGACAATGTGTGCAAGAGTAGAGGAGGACTGTTCACTTTCTGTATATGTAACATTATTCTCCTTTTTAAATATCTAGCAACCCAAATGCTTTGAAGGAAAATTAGAATGTTTGCTGACACAACATATGTTGATAACTACTTTGAAGACTCCTTTACAAAATTTTTTAAATTGTTCATTACACATGGTTTGAAGATCCTGCAAGTAATTATCTTGAAAAAGAAATAAATATTACTACAAAATCATAAACAGCTAAAATTAAACTCAATGTGCTAGTTATTAATGCTGTGCATAATACTGTTTATGTATTTATTGTCTATATGTAGAATATTTATATTATTTAAAATATTCTAGCTATTGTGCTGTACATAATATTGCATAATAGTAACGTATATATGCAATCAATTTAATGTCTGTCTTTGAGCTTGATATTTCCCCTTGAAATATCTTTGTTTTATTGAATGAGGACATTATCTAAATCTGTTTCGAGGTCCGTGATCATTTCTGATCTACACCATAGCTACAACAATATGTTGATATACATGACAGTTGAAATTTAGAAGTCAGTGGAGTCTGAACAGAACAAACAGGCCTCAAGTTCTCTGATAACAGGAATCTATTGCTTAAAACCCATTGTTTGGTCTCAATATTTTCTGGTTTTGCTTTAGCTGAAATATTTATGTTGCTGGATGTTGGGGTTTGGAATCCTTCTTTTTGTTTCTCTTATCTTAAGAGAATTTTTTGCCCATACATTGCTAAGACACCATAACGACTGGGTGCTTAGGAGAAACAATAGAAAGACCAGTGGAGTAAAAAAACTTGTTAGTAGCTATTCCCTTATTTGGACATTCCCTCTTGAAGGAGGCAGAGATCTCGGGACAGCTGGGCTGGGAAAAGGGAAGGGGAGCAGTAGCTCGCCCTCTTTGCTTCTCGGCATTCAGAGGAGAGGGAAGCTGCCGTTGCTTGTCACCACTGTGGAGTTTTCCTGGCTCCTGCTGCCTGCCTGCCTCTCCCGGAGCCAGCCCCTGCCAGCCGTGGCTTGGGAGTCGGGCTGCCCTGCCCTGCCCAGCCCTGCCG
>VZTJ01001071.1:182782-244735 GCA_013397795.1 Orthonyx spaldingii
TATATAGTAGTAAAGAACTGTTATTCCTTTTCCCACAACATTGCCTGAAAGCCCCTTTAATTTCAAAATTATACTAATTCGGAGGGAAGGGGATTACATTTCCTATTCCAAGGGAGGCTCCTGCCTTCCTTAGCAGACACCTGTCTTCAAACTAGGACACTGGAATTGCTGTTTTATGGGGAAATTTTAGATTCTGAACAACTCTTGCATATGCTTGTGTAATTCCTGTTTTACTAGCCTGCTTTTCCTGTTGATCTTTTCTCTGGGTTTTTTATTTTCTAGATTCTGAACAACTCTTGCATATGTTTGTGAAATTCCTCTGTCTTATTAGCCTGCTTTTCCTGTTGATCTTTTCTCTGGGGTTTTTTTTTCTGAATAATTTCCAAAATTCCAGAATACTGAGTATGTGAGAACACTCAACATTGTTATAATTTCTTTTCTATTCTGGAAGGAATGGAGGGCCTATAGCACCTAACTCATTACTGAATAGACAGGAATTAGTCATTATTAACATTATTGTACACCATGAAATACTGAAATGTAAGTTTTAAATAATTTTAAAATATTAAGGTATTTGACTATCCCAATATCAAATCCACTCTACTGCTTTTCAAGAACATTCCCTCTCTGTTTCTCTGCAGACACAGGTCATCTCTGGTTCCCCAGATTTTCCCGTTGAGGTCTCCTCTATGCACAATTCCATTTCAGTAACCATTTTTGTTGCCATCTTATGTCAGACATCCAAATGTGGAAAAGAAAAGGGGATAAAGGTGTCACAATAAACACACTAAAGAAAGAGCAGGGCTTCCTGATGCAGAAATCTCTTTCCCTGTCTTGAAGTCCAAATTCAGGTCAGGGGAAGGCCCCCTCTCACTCAAGACAAGTGGTATTCTTCAGGTATCAGGATTGGGACTGACACTGTTTGGAATCTTTGTCAGTGACATGGATGGTAGGATTGATTGCCTCCTCAGCAAATCTCACAATGTCACCAAGCTGTTTAGTGCAGTTGACACACTAGAGGGAAGGCATGCCACCCAGAGGGACTTTGACAGGCTTGAGACATGAACCTACATGAACCTCATGAAGTTCAGTCAAGCCAAGTGCAAGGTCCTGCACATGGGTAAAGGTATCCCTGGTTGACAAGAAGTTCAGCATGAGGAGAAATGTGTGCTTGCAGCCCAAAAAGCCAACTGTGTCCTGGGCTGCATCCAAAGAAATGTGACTAGGCAGGCTGAAGGAGTTGATTCTGCCCCTCTGCTCAGCTCGCCACTTGGAGTACTGCATTCATCTCTGAGGCCCTCAGCACAAGAAGGACATGTATCTGTAGGAGTGGGTCTGGAGGAGGAACATCAAGTTGATCAGAAGGCCGAAGCTCCTCTTCTGTGAAGATAGGCTGAGAGAGTCGGGTTTGTTCAGCCTGGAGAAGAGTAGGTGCTGGGGAGACATTAGAGCACCTTCCAGTATCTGAAGGGGGCTACAAGAGAGCTGGAGCTTTCTACAAGGTCATGCACTGATAGCATAAGGGGTAATGACTTCAACTAAAAGAGAGTAGATTTAAATTAGATATTAGGAAGGACATCTTTACTGTGATGGTGGTGAGACACTGAAATACCCAGAGAAGTGGTGGATGCCCCAACCCTGAAAGTGTTCAAGATGAGGCTGGACGGAGATCTGAGCAACCTGATGTAGTGGAAGGTGTCCCTGACCATGGCAGGAGGATTGGAACCAGATGATTTTTAAGCTGCCTTCCAACTCAAACCATCGTATGATTTTATGAAATCTTCTTTCTGAAAACTCAGCCTAACACTAATCTTCTCTATGCTTTCTGGCTGGATGATCCATTTACCCTCCTTCCCTTTTCTTGTCAGCACTAACCAGGGCTTGTATAACTCTCTATTCCCTCTCCTCACACTGATTAAATAAAATCCACCAACAGAGCCATTATGCTTTTTATCTTCTCACTGACACAACTATGACTTCTCTTTCAGCCCACTCTCTCATGACAGAATTTTAATGTGCAGGTTCAAGATATATATCATTATTGTGGTTAAACTAAATCAGGAATGAAGCTGTTAATAATGAGATGAATCTTTCTGTATTGCATGTATCTTTCACCTAAGCATATTTACTTGGAATCAGCACAGTAGGAAAGACTAGGGCAAACTATAGCAAGACATCTATAGTATGCAATCGATCTCAGTAATTGTCTTACACAACTGTGAATTATGCTTCAAATTATTTTCTTGAGCAGAAAAGCATAATAACTTATTTTTCACTGATGTATGAAATTTCTGAGGAAGTGTGATATGTCTGGAAGACTTGCATCCTAAAATAAATAAATAGATTTCCATTTTTTTCTTTGATTATGCTCTTTCCTTTTATTATTTTTTTTTTCCTTAGCTCATGGCAGCCAGCATACTTGGCAGGGAACTACCTAGTGCCAACCTTTCTGCAGGTTAGAGATATCTCACCTAACAGTAGGGATGCACAGCATAAATCATTGAATCATAGATTTATAGATCGGTTTGGGCTGGAAGGGACCTTTAAAGGTCATCTGGTTCAAGTCCCCTACAATGAACAGGGGCATTTTCAACTAGATCATGTTGCTCAGAGCCCCATCCAACCTGATCCTGAATGTTTACAGGGAGAGGGCAACTACACCTCTCTGGGCAGCTTGTGCCAGTACCACCCTCTCATGAAAGAATTTCTTCATTATACCTAACCTAAATCCCCACTCTTTTAGCTTAAATTCATTACCCTTTGTCCTATCACAATGGGCTCTGCTAAAAATTTGTTCCCATCTTTTTTATAAGCCAAAATCCTACTTCTACTCTGGACTGAAAGGGTGAAGAAGCAGAACATAAACATCCATTACAACTTTAGTCCTAAAGTATTCCTGCTTAGTCATCAGTAACCTTTCATGTTCACCTAAAAAAAAAAAAAATATGGACTCTTCACTGGAGCAAAAATACCCATTCTGACACAATGGGCTGTGTAGGTCAGTCATCCAAGGGAGATTGGATTCAAAATTATTACTGCCCAATTAAAGAGAGTTAGAGGGAAAGAAAAGAGTTTGAGGTTTGTAGATACCGTAAAATCTTTACAGTTTCGAATTAATCCTGCTACTGCTTTGCCACACCAGCATTTTAAATTGTTTCTGCTAATGGATGCTCGGGACAACATGAGAATGCCATCAGCCTGCTCAGTGCCTTTTCAGAGTGTATACATGGTGAATAGAATAGTTTAATTTGTTTGAAATCTGAACTCACACTGCAATCTATTATCTAGAGGTTAACTTCTGCTCATATTGAGAAATGACTGTATTTGGCGACCTATTCTAGGCTAATGGAATCTTCTTTTTGTCTCCTTAACATGGATTAAAAGGAACTCCAATTAAAATGGTCTGCATTCTAGACTTGGTTATAGTTTGTCGTTGAACATCTCCTCTTTGAAGGTCTAATAAATGCATCAGAATAAATGATGCCTTCTTTATCCTATTGGTCAGCTGGAATTCTAGGTTTTTTTTATGAAAAACACCTTTAATTTCTATCTGTAGTAGCTCATAAAATCTTAGATCTTAAAATCACAAAATACAAATTCATCCAAAAGCAATTTTGAATAATTTTGAAAGGATTTACAAATTCCATGCATACCTAAATAGGTAAACATCCATCTATTTCACAAAGTCATAAAAGTTAGTGCTCATAAAATATTTATAAGAAAGTTAGTAGGGTTAAAAAAAAACCCCAGAAATAAAAACTTTGATGAACTCTATGGAGTAAGAAGAAAACCTCACATAACTAACATTCATGGATTAACCTAAAAGATGTATTTATAATGAAGATGTCACAACCAGGAATTATTTCCTGTGAATAATATTAAAACATATGCAATATTTATACCTCTTTTCTCATGGTTTCTTCAAAAGTGTAAGAGAATTTCTAATGCAGTAGTTGAAATAAGTAGCCTGAAACACTGACTGAAAGAAATACATACATACAGACATAACCTAAGGTAATTGAATCTTAGAAGATCAGTAATAGAAAAAAACCAGCACATTAGGGTCATTTCAGCAGTTTAGGTTCATTGGAGAGGTTAGGAATAAGTAATAAGGTTTTTCTCAGATTAAAGAATGGAAGACAATTATGCAAAGACTAGAAAGGAAAACCTGAAAAAAGGATGGGGGATAAGGAAAACTAGACCCAAGAAAATCTGTATATTTTAAACGAGCAAGAGTGAAATATAATTCACAGAGCAAAAAACAATTGTTTCTATTTAGCTGTTGTGTAAAAGTTGAGCCTTTTTTGATTTCTCTGCAGATCATCAACTTAAATTGGCATTCCGTTAAGCACAGAGATTTGCAATTGCAAATAAAATTTGGTGTTCTTGGCAGTACCGGCTCTAGCTGAGATGGAGTTAATTTCCTTGACAGCACCCCATATAATGCTGTGTTTTGGATTTGTGAATAAAACTGTTGATAACACATGAGTGTGTTCACTATTGTTAAACAACATTTACACAGTATCAAGATTTTCTCTTTTTTACACTCTGTCCTGGAAGCAAGTACATTAAGGATACATAAGTTGAGAGGAGACACAATCAGGAGAACGGAACCAAACTGACTAAAGGGATATTCCATACCATATAACATCATGCTCAACAATTAACCTGAGGGATAAAAGTTTGGTTAGGTAACCATTGCTTGGAGATTGGCTGGGCAACAGTCTGCTTGTGGGAGGTTGTGAGGTATTGTCTCTGCATCACTTGTTTTGTTTTCTTTCTTTTTCATCTCTTTTTTTCCTTACTGAACTATCCTTAATTTGCAAATTTACAAGATGCATTCTGTTCCCCATCTGACTAGTGGGAGGAGTGAATGGTTGGCTGTGTGGTGCTTAGCTGCCAATAGGTGTTAATACACAACAGCCTCTATGTGCCTGCTGTTTGAGATTTCTTTGCCACTCAGAAATCACCAACACCATCAGGAGTCTAGAATAACTTGACTGAAGTCAGTGTAACCAGCCTGCTTCAGAAAAATACTTGCAATGCACCTTCTGCAGTTTGGTTAACAAAGTCAGGTCCATTGAGTTTGCAGTAATGAATGCACATCTATAATAGGCTAAATATGCCTCTTTGTGCTCTTTAGTAGGGTGCCATGAAATGCCTGCTTTGCTCATTTAGCAAAAGAGGCTGTTAAAAAGAAAAAAAAAAGAAAAAAATAGCAACGTCACTCCTGGAATTCCCCCTTTAGCTGAATGTTTGCTGTCCTTACTACATACACTTCTGTTAAGGTATCTGATTCACAGGGATGTCCACACAGTGCAAGGTGAGTTCAAGAACAGGATTAGTAACAAAGAGCTTGCAAAGCACCTTGAAATAGATCATCTTAAATGTTAGATAGAACTGTGGTTGTGTGAAAACCATACTTTGATACTTTAAAGGTCTGCAAAATCAGTTACCTGATTAATTAAACTCAGTCTTCCCAATTAATTATATGACCTAACATGAAAAGCACTCACAACAGTCAAAACAGGAAGTATGAAACTACAAAGTTAAGTATAATATTAAATACAAGGAACAATAAGGCAAATGCACAAACACCTGAGAAAAAGGCAACTGTGTCACTCTTTAATTTTTCCTATACAAAAGCAAATACGTGCAGCTGCTCTAACATGAAAACAGAGAATTTATATACTCTTCTTTCCTGTTTGAAAACTTCCAACTTCCAGGTGAAGGCAGTTGTGCTGCTTATGTGAAGAAGCACGCTTCTGTTGGATAATGCTGCTGCCTACAAGTTGCACTAAGTACAGGATAAAGACTGCTCAAGTACTAGATTGTTACATATAGTCTACCAGAGAATGAGGGAAGTGTCGCATCACCTTCCTAGGTAATGATGGCTCATGAGCTCTCTAAATCACATAAATAAAAACAAACATATCCTTTTTTTCTACCATTGAAACTAATTATCTTTTGATGGATAATGGTCCACTAATTTTCACATCTAGAAAATAAAAATATACTGAGATACATTGGGCTCCTGTAACTCCTATCGCTCTACTGAGGTTGTCTGGTTTTGCTACCATTCATGTTGGAGTTTATCAACATTGAATCTATGCTCTATTCATATAACACATAAACAGTGATCATGCAAAAGACTTACATTTTTCTTTTATTCTTGTTAATAATGGCTGTGTATCAATTCCTTTGAAGCTTCACTGTCTCTAGAGACGCATCCTGATCCCAAGACCTATTATTGACTCTCTGCTTCTTTTTGAAAATAACAGGAAAATTTGCTCATTTGTGAATAACCATCATTAGCCAGGAAAAGGAAGAAAAACAAGATATTCAAATCTGTTTGTTATATGTATCAGCCATCCTTTTGCGTTTATACATCTTTAAAGGGACAGATTGCAGATTCCTGTGACATTTTCTCCCTATATATTTCTCCTTCTCACCAATTTAATGTGATGGATTTGGCTCAAAGTGGCAAACTCGGGTGGAGGTTAGGTTCAGTGTATCAGAATGAACAGCATTCTGGACAGAGAATTAATTTACATTGTTTGAAATATTTGTTTTGGGGTTTTTTTCCCATGTGACTTTGCTTCTAATTAATTATATTATCTTGAATATATGGCTCAATGTTTTCTTTCTTTAATATACATGCCCAAAACAGAGACAATATCACCTCAAAAAGTGTGGTTTAGGGCAGACATGACAAACGTTAACATATAAAAACTAGAAATAAAATTTAAGGACAACATATGAAAAAGACACTCATTGAGTTTCCACAAATGGTATAAAATATTTAAGTTACTCTTAATGCTATTTTCTGTTGGTATGCAAACCATAACAATGAAAATATTTTTAGAAAATATGTCATCTTATCAATATAGGCAGGCTGAATAAAGTCTAGACAGTACATTTGCTTTATATGACCCTTAACAGAAGAGATCTTTTATGCTGCTATTCCTGTTAAAGTATTTGCTTTGGGGACATTGCTATTCAGTTACCATTTTCCTTTTCAAATATCCCCTAAGGCCTTTCTTTCCTAAAAGACCATACACTGCTCTAGCAACTTAATGTTATAGCTCATACTGCAATACTCTTCTTTGGCGGCATGGGGCTTGGTAACACTAAAAAAAGGCTTAAAATTTTAAACCTAATTGACTTCCTAAAGAAGTCTAATAGCAATGTTAAAACAAATATTAAGTTGAAACAGACACGGAATTACAGGGAGAAGTACTGCCCTTTTCAATTTCAGTACTGTCTCATCCAAAGATGTTTATTTAGTCCTAATTAATTTTTCTCTGAAAAGTTACATCTTGCTTAGGTAAATGTGAAGTTGTACCAACAATAGGGTGGCAAAACTGCAGATACTATTCTGTTCAAATAGTTACAGTAAGGAGCACACAGCAGGTCAGAGAGGCTACCCAACACCAATTTATGAAATTGGCTCAAAAACATAAGGGTCTGAAGCAATGACTTTCTGTCCGCTAATCTACCATATGTCACATTTCTTCATACTTCCAGCCTAAGAAACTGCATTGCAGATGCTCTGCCTTGTAGAAATTAAGGATGAAAAGAGTTCAAAAATGCAACATACTAAGTTGCATATATAAGGCTGCATATTGCCTTAAATGAGCGTTGTTTTCTTACATTAAAAAAAATCTTGCAGCATAGCAAGGCTCTTGAGCTGCTACTGTGCATGCTCTTTTTTTGCCAGAATACAGACAGTATTTCAACAATGAGCAATACCTGGTAGGGGGAAAGAGCAATCCATAGAGATTTATTTTGTGCTCTAGAAATAGAGGCACTAACAATATAAATATCTTCACTACAACAACAAAAGATATGCATGTAAACTTTAACAGTAGTATCAATAAGCTCAAAGCATTCAGGTCTCTGGGCTTTAATTCTACGGGATTACATCTAAGCCGTTTTTTAACATACCCTTTTCTCTCACATTGTCATAGCACCAGAACAAATTTGAACTAGTATGTAAAAAAAATCCTGAAACATAGGGCATACCACACACTATTAAAATGTGATCGCTTTAATGATTACTTATGAATTAGTCGTATTTTTTACGAGGAAGAAGATCACCTAACACCAGTGTCACAGCTACCTTAGCACAGGACATGTTCCACACAGATTAATCTACAGATTAATTTGCTTTATCTGAAATATTTGAATACACATCTAGAATGTATTTTCTTGAGTGTAATGGCAATACAACATCTGAATGGTAGGCAGTTGTCTTTTGATTATTACAGAAATATTCTAATTTAATTGAAAAGGTCTTCTACTTGACATAGGGAGAAAACTCCATAAAATGTCTCCATTTTGACACTCAGACGACTTGATCAGATCTTTAGATATGGATTTCTATTTTCATTCTTCATTTACTTTTATTAGAGAAGAGGAAATTGCTTCAGTTATAATAAGGTTAAATAAGGTAAAAAAGAATTATATGATTAAACCTATAAAGAGCAAATTGAATGAAATTAACAGTAGAATAAACTGTATGATTATATATTTGTTTACACATTCTGACAACTAATTTGAATTCTCTTAATGAAGTAGTGCTTGTAAACTTTTCTGTCCTTCAGAGGATAACAACAAAGCAATTGAAAATATTTTAATGGGAACACAGTTATGATTGTTTTCCTCTTGCTAAGAATATTGATAAAGTGTGAAAATTTTGGGGATTTAAGCCATTTTCTGACTATTGAGATTCATTTTTCAAATGTATGTGTAAGTCTTTAACTTGCTTATGCTTAGATGCGATTTTGATGCACTTTCCCTCTGTCTTGAAAAAAGATGTGGAAGTGTCAGATATGACACAGACATCATTATGCAGATGACTAACATGACTATTTTACCCTACACCACAAATTTTCATTCCACTAATACTAATTTTGTCTTAACTGTGCTGGGATACTCTTCCAAGAGGATGCAGTGCCACAAACATGACAGCATTTTCCATCACTCACAGCTTCCATAAGTGACATCACTGGTAAGCTTATCAGAGCAAATATTTAGCGTGACAGAAGCTACAATAAATGGAATAGCTGTCTCTTCTTCAGTAAAATTCAGGTTAACTTTCAAGTTAAAGTCCTCAAATCTATCATAGTCTGAACAGTAAGGTTATAAAGATATAATAATAAGGATTATAATAATAAGTGCTGAGAGTTTCAGCAGAACATAGTATGTGAGTACTGCTATTAATGAGGGTCAAAAGAGAAATATAAAAACTCCAAACACCTGTGACAAAGAAGAAGGAGGGAAAAACCACATTGCCAGATTCTAAATATGAGCATTTCCAGACCAGATCTGAATTAACCTGGCCAAAGACAGAAGAGTGCCATAGAGGTGCGGTACTGTAAACAGAGAAAAACATCAAAGGGCATGCAACCCAGAAGTGAGAGAAATAATATAAAAAGTGAGGAATGAAATATAATGGGGAGATTGTGACAAAAATATGATGTAATGCTTTCTTTAAAATTACTCTGTATCTGCAAGAGATGAAAAAGCTATTTCTGCTTTCCTGAGTTTTGAAAATATGACGAGGTAGTTAATAAATGCAAAACAGGGTTCCAGTAATATTTTTAAATTGTTATGGGAATTGAAAACTTTGACCAACTTTATCCTTAACATCATTTAGTTTCTGAGGTCTCCTGCGGCACTACCAAATTTCAATGTTTTTGAGGGAAATTGATCTTAAGACATCATCCTTAGTACAGGATATTTCTATTATATGATGTAGAATCTTACATTAGCAAGAGAATTTATAATCTTCAATCTCTTCCAGTTTTAGGTAGAGGTGAGTAAGCGAGGAAGTTAATGGCTCACTAGAAATTCCAGTCAGTGTCTTTTACTGCAACAGTTTTGAGAATATTGCACTGCAGACAGCAAATTTTGAAAACACTTCCTCTGGAGTATATTATAATATGCTCAAAGAGAGAGACCAAGTAGGAGAAATGAGTTGTTTCTATCCAATTCTGTTGCAAAGTAAATATACTTACTCTTTGTTTTACATCCCAAATTGTACACTACCAGAATTCAGACTATAAAGGGTCCCTGAAGAAAGGAAGTCACAGATGCCAGATGACCTCAACATAAGAAAGGAAGGAATTTAGTCTCTTGAATGTATTTACTCTTAGGTTTATGCTTTGTTTTAGCTCATACCAGATAGAATCAGATTTACCTTTGTCATCATTCATCTGATAAGATCTACATTTCCTACCATGTCTAATACACCTTAATAATTTTTAACACAGTCTTTCAAAGCCCAGTTATAGTCAGGTCAAGAAAAAAAAAAGTGTCATTTTAGAGTTGAATGTCAAAGTACCAGAACAGTACTTAATAACACTGATTCCCCTGAATGGAAGATGATGATGAAAAGTCCATTAAATAGTATCGCTCTCTTGCAGTCAAGGACTGAGATGCTTTTCACAGTGAGCAATTTCAACTCAAGAGCTAAGAGGTGAAGAGAAACAGTCATCAAAGTAAAATACGTTGGCATCTAAAAATACAGTGCAAGAAGTCCTCCTTCTCTAGGCTTGCAATTTGTTGGAGAATGACTGACAAAAAAAAAAATCCTTTAGGTAAAAAAGGCATGAAGAAGTCTACGCTGTTGTCTTTCATTTGGTTTTCCACAGTGCTGCACTACAGACTTTAAAGTGTTCAGTTATTTGTAGTTTAATAGAGATCAAAAGTTCAGTGTTCATTTGTCAGGTCCTACATGAAATACCAGTAAAGTAATGTCCACACAGAGAACATGTGTAGCAATGTGCAGGCCACGGAGGATCCCCCGGTGGCCTGGCCACTCACAGCTCTGCTTTCCACCTGTCCCTCCCCTGTTCACCCAGGACTGGCCAGATGTCACGGCCAGTCATCTGCCTATTGGCTTGTCTCTCGCCTTGCCCTCCACGGAGAGAGGGCATAAGAGACCTAGGCGAGAGATGGGCTGGGCCAGTCTTGCCAGGTTATCCCCAACAGAGATTGTTCTATGCATGACCCTTTTCCCTCCGTGAGGGAGAATAAAGGAACGCTGATATAAACGCAACTGGTCCGTCTGTTTCTACCAGCGAGCAGCTGCTGCCATTCAGCCCAGGAACAGAGCTCCCGGGATAAGGAGCTACTGAGGGCTGGATTCGGTGGCCCGACGGAGCCAATAGACGAAACACAAAAAATACAAACATGCATGGTACAGAAACGTGCAAAAAGCTCATCATAGTAAACATACCATCTTACACTGTGGAAAGAATGGAGAGCAGAATACAACATGACAGCAGCCTTTCTAGGAGAACTTGTTCAATGCCTAACAGCAGGTTGAAGTCAGGATGACAGTCTTAAGGGTTTGAGCAATAAGAAAACAGGAGTTTGGCTTCCTGAAAAATAAGGTAGTGATGAAATTGATGTAATATCTTTTCTTACAGTACCAGCTAGTAATGAAAAAAGACTTTTTATATTCAGATTTAGATTACCACTATGTAACTCAGAACATAATGACATAATATTTCATGAGGGATGTTTGATTGATATTTATCTTATGACTGTGCAATGAACATTTTCAATGCTGTAAGGGTATAGCATGAAAAAAAAAACCAAAACAAGGAACCATAAAAATCATGTAGATACAGACACAAGCAGTTGTAACAAAGCTGTAAAGACTTTAATGATCGTTCTCTGATCTTACATCACAATTATATGTTTCATAATATTATAACACATCCTACCTGTGCTACCACATACAGCCACAAAGTAGACAAGTGAAGAGAAGACTGTTAGACATTAATTCCCAGCAATTCTGTATTTTCTACAGGGTTGTGATGAATGTCTCCTACAACAACCTAGAAAAAAGAAGGATCTTCCTTTACCCAAAGACATTAGGTAAAAATAGGGCTCAAACACTTTCCTTATTATTTTTTTCTGTGGGTTATTTATTTATTTAAAATACTTTAGGCATGATCATGAATTAAGAGTACTCTTATGCATTCTTTGCAGGGTAGAAGCTAAAGCCACAAATATTGTCTACTGTTAATGTTCACTGTTGAAAGATTTTAAAATACAATTCTCTTGCGCATAAGGATTTCTCTGTCTATACACAAAGCTGCAGAACTAACGGTACAGGAAGGTTTGAATAGGTTTCATCGATGTAAGATAAATATCACTGGTTCAACAAATATAAACATTTTCATTTCCTGAAAAAAACTAAAAAAGCCTATATTTGTCTGTGATGACAAAAAAAAGATTGAGAGATTTCTGCGGGAGCTCAGGACTTCTGAACAACGAATCAATATGATTTTGCAGAAGCCGTTTATTGTTTACAAAACACTCTTATTTATACTTTTGCAAGTGCTGTACACGCGATCACACATTCCATGATTGGTCCCTCTAGCTTGTCCACGCGCTTTGCATGCACTTTTCAGAAAATATAATTGGTTCTTGATTTAGTGCAGCACAGTCTTTCTTTATCTATTTCTTGCTGTCTTGGTATTCTGTTTTTCAGCCTTTCCTTTCCCAATTTAGTGCAGTTTACATTTCAGTGGCCTTGATGAATTCTTGAGGGCTTTGATAAGCGTAACAACAGGTGGTTTTGGCTGGGGCACACTGTCAGTGTTCAAATGCATTACAACAGATTTCCCATATGATGAGGGAGTGGATGGTCAAAAAATATGGAAATACTCATTACACTCACTAAAGGAATACAAGTTTTGATATGCACAAAAATATATATTATATATCTATTATTTTTTCTAATGAGGGCGGGGAATAGGGGGAATATGGATTACATATAATTTCTTATATAGTCAAGCTTCACTTGTGTCACTGTTGATTTGAAGTATTAAGAACAAAAGCCATAGTATCGTGAACCTTTTGAGTTCTATTAATTTGATGAGCATTGTGAAATTAAAGTGATTTCTAATGGGAATTGGCCTAGAATTGGAACAGAGCCATCAAGTCAAGTGGGAACCATGGTTCCACTGGCTATCTCAATGGTTAAATATTAGTTTAGCTTTTCCCATGTCAAGGTCCAGCCACTCCTCCACGCATTAGTGTTCTGGATCATTGGGACTATCATTGGAGTAATGCTCTACCACACCCATGTGAGAACTTAAAGTAATTTCAAACAAAACTGATTTAGAAAATTAGCAGTACTTTTAAACTCCATCACTCGATCAACCTGTGATAGTTTTGACATTTTGGACAAGGGAAAAAGGTGCTATTTTATGAATCTGTTATAAAAGCTCTAACATGCCTCTTCAGGTCTTTTAAAATCAGCTGGTGGAAATGTGTATAATATAGAGTTGTTAGTTCCCCCTCAACTCATGATACCTCAGTAGAAGAACAGAGCTCCACAACTCTGTGGGATCTTGTGAGAACGAAAAATTCTGCATGCAGCACATCTAAGAGAAAGCAAAATCCATCTATCAAAAGAATCTGGCTTCCACTAAATAATAAAATTTGCATCTCAGAGTTCTAGAAGAGTCAGGTCAATAGAAACCCCCCTCTCAAGGAGGTAATACTCTTGCTGTAAACACTAAAACCCATCTCGAACATGACTTTCTTAGATTCTTTATCATTGTATTTTGAAAAAAAATCCCAACAAAAAAAACAAAACAAATGAAAAACCACAAACAAACAAAAAACAAACACATCCTCCAAGTTTTCCTACAGCCATATTTGTATATTTCATTTGTTAAACTTTGGCTAGTTCTCAGAATAGCTTTGAGTGACTGCTTGTTTTCTCTCTTGAGCAAATTGTTTAAGTAGATGTTGGTCTTCAAATCAATCTTGTGGACAGAGAAGAAATCCTTGTAGAATAAAGTAGATACATTAATTGAGACCTTGCAGTAGCACAATTTTCACTTGTGAACATTCTTTTCAAAGGAGTAATTACCTTCAAAATGTTACAAAACCCTGCAACTACTAAAACTGTGTCTATCTTCAATTATAATTAGACCTCTAGCAAATGAAGCAAACTCACAAATAGATCTAGTCTTGGTTTACCTGTCTCTGTCAGTCCCAATCTGATAATTGGCTACTTAGTTGTTAAAAAGGAGTTATTCTGAGCAAAGTGACTTAGGAAGGGAAGTGTGAGGGGAAAAAAACCCAAAGAACAAAAATATCACTTCTAATACTCTATGACAGAGGTACTCTTAAGAAAGATGAACTTTAATGTACAAGCAAACCATTCATTTTACCATACATTTTAATGTCATCTACATCATCTACGAATGACTCAGCAAAATACAGATAGGAGATGCAGACATTTTGATCACAAGTGAATTGTAAATACAAATGATTACAGAAAAGGTGAAAAATCATTTTCCCCATATATGAACCTCCCTAGGAAAAATGCATTGACTCCAAGTCTGTGAAAAAAGATCTTAAGATAAGTACATTATAATTTTCTGGCAAAATAGTGAAGACAGACTTGTGACTATCTAGCATACTAGGTAGTATGAAATTTTAATTTTCTAACTAGACATCTGTTTTTCTCCGTGTGCCATAGAAGTGTGTTTACCACAGGCCATTTTCTCAGGCGTATAATTATTTTGACTTTAAATATAGTAGTCATTTATTATGAGGCATAGAAGATGTTTAGAGCTGTGACAGCTGTGGCATCATATTACATTTTTCTAAATCACTTAAGTCTGCTGTTATACAACAGTGTACTTCAAATATAAATTACCTTCAAAGTGGGATATCTGTCTATAAATCTGAAAAATTTTGCATGAATCTACAACATATGTAAGGTGGAAGAATCTAACGGAAAATAACACACCTCAGAAATTTCAGTCATGGAAAAAGACCAAGTAAAACACAAACAACAGAGACATAAAGAAAGTTTCAATGTGATCTAGCCACAAGTTCTATAAAACATTACAAAAATCGCCTGCTCATATAGTTGATAAGTATAGTGTTTAGCATGTCTTAGTACTGCAAAATAAACCATGTGAATCCGTTAAAAGTTGATAAAAATATATAAATACTGCACATTTTTTTATCTTCTGAGAACCTGTAGCAGCAAGTGATTCTTCAACAGCTTAAATGTTACATGTAATCTCCCTCTGATTGTGCTAAAAGCACATAGAGCATGGTTCTGTTTTTTGTTTTGTTTCAAGTTTCTTCATGGAATAGTATTTTTTTCAGAGCAGAAAATATTTTCTTGTTCCAGTTGCAGGGTTATCAGGTGTAATAATTGTAGTGCATTTAGGAGCAAACAAATTTACTTTTGTTTCACAAGGACTTTTTATCAAAAAGATACAAAATAAATGGAGTATCAAGCATTTGCTGAGGAGTATCCATGACTACAGAAAGTTAATCCCTATAAATTTCCAAAAAAAGAGATTTCCAAAAAGAGATTTCCAAACTGTATGAATATTCCAAGCTACAAAACTCTTTATCTAATTTTAATAAAGAGGTGCTTACAATTTCTACTGTGAATTGAGCACACAAGAAAAGAAGCTACAATCTTGAGCTTTATGACAGAAGTGTAAAGCAAAAGAATGTTTGGACAAATGTTCAAACTTGCCTGTCTTCTCCTTGGGAAAGTGTAGGTGTTGAGTAAGATTAATTTTTAAACAAATCCACAAGGTAAAAGTGCTCTAGGTGACCTCATCAGAATAGAGAACCACTCCTATGCTCGCTCTTTTTCTCTTAGAAGAGCTTATGGTCAGCAAAACATAAAAAAAAGCAAAGATTCCAAAATCCTGACACTGAAAATACATATCCTATTAAATTCTAGTGTTTAGTAAAGATGAAAAGGCGATAGGGTCAGGACGTGTCTACAGAATAAATGCATACAAGTATTAAATTATCAGTGGTGCTAAATCCATATGTTAGAGCTTTTTGTAGGCATTGTTAATCTTGAAACAGAATCACTTTTGTATGTCATTTAATACCCTTGAAAACAGACAAAACTGGAAAATTAATATTTTAAAAAGATAACACCAGATTTCAACAACACATGCCCCTGTTTATTTCTCAAAAAATCTGCCTCTTAGTCCTATTCTGTGAAGCATGTTCATTATGAAAATTTCAAACAATATTATATTATTAGAATTCTTGAGTTTTTAATAAGTTTTTTGAACACATAAGAAGCTAAAAAGACGTTCAGTGTGAATTTAGCTGACCCTGTGCCATCAAGCAGAAACATAAATGTTGCAGTTAAACATCAGAGAAATAAAACTATTGATATCCCGTAGAGGCCAATTAAAAATTCTGGGTTTTTTAACAAATGGATTAAAATTTAATTGAATGCAGTCTATTTGGTGTCAAAGAATCACATCTCATAATTGTATTGAAAGGTTTAGAAAGAACATCTTGAAACATATTTCTTGAACACTTTCCTGGATAACTTCCCCTTCATTGTAGGAGGTTTACTGTATTACAGTATTTAATGCACTTGCTTCAGCCAGCATACTTCTTGATAAAACCATTTAATTCCAGAAAGTCATGAGTGAATGAAGCAATAACTCTAAAAGAATGCCTGAGTTGTTTTCAAAATCAGACTCATCTGTTCGAGACCACAAATTGTCCTTTGTTAAAGCTTTTTGAAGCCTGTCTGAGCTATCTGTCATTTACCTAACTTTATTGCCTATCTAACAATTAGAAATTTGAATACAAACGGGAAGTATTGTAAAAACAAAGAACCTATTCAATGAGAAGTATTTTTTAAAATTTCTTTTTTGTCACTGCATAGTCATCTATGAAATGACCCATTTCTTGATGTTTCAGGAGTAAGTTCTTCCTAAAAAAAGGCAGTTACAGAGAACTCAATGGTGGGATAGACGTGCTTTAAATTAGAATAGGCAAGAAAAGAAAAACAACTTGTTTTTAAAATGACCTAGTTTTTGTCTATTTTTTTAGTGTCTTGATTAGAGTTTTATAAAGCAGATGTTCAAGTCATGCAATGATATTTAATTGCACATGTATAATAGAAAGATGTAGGAAATTTAATTTTCACTACCTTTATTTATGGAACTTTCATGTTATAAAAATAATAGTGTTTTCTACTCCTGTGTTCATTGGCAAATTCTTTGCAGGATGGTAAAGAAATTCAAATTAGGAGATTCCATACTGAGGGATGAGAGGAGTGGGAAACAACCATGAAGAAATTAATTTGGACAAGATAGCAAGCTTCTTCAAGAAATGGCAAAAAAATGACATTGCATGAAAATCAAAAGCAACCATCACTTTAAGCATCAATATTGAAATGCATATATTTGATCATGCTTTCCCTTGGATACATAAATGGTATTATGAATATTTCTTTAAATAAGAAAAAATAAAAATTTGAACACAGCACATTTCAATTGAAAATTTCAGGAGCTCTTTAAGAGAGACAGAATTGTATGTTAAAGCTGTTGACCATGTCATCTTATGTACCTTAAGACATTACTTGAATGATAGAATAAAGAGTGTATCTAAAAAGTCTTTGCAACTGAGGAAAAGGGCTTAGAATGAGGATTGGAGATTCCTACTCCTAGTCTGCCTCACTTCATTATGCTACCATAAGAGGGTGTTACCATATTAATTCTTCAGGTTGCATTCTTTTATTAATTTAATAAGCATACTGTTTACCCTCAAAGTAACTTTGTGATGTTTATTTAATTCATATTTTGCAAATGGAAGTTGAATATACACATTTTTAGAACTGAGTTGCATAAAAGAGGAAAACAAACTCATATATTTAATGACTATATAGGAAAATCCTTGATTTATGTGTAATTGTGACAAATATTTTTTTTTTTAATATAGAAACTCCAAAATTATACCAAAAGATAGCACTGTGGTTTAATCCACAGTCATTTAAATTTTTTCAGTTGTGCATTTAGGCAAATAAGGTATAATATGGTCTGAATATGGGGGTACAAACTCCCTGGGTAACAAAAGAGTTTAAGAATTTATTGGAGTTTAAAAGGTAAAGAAAGTGTGGAGACAGAGGAGGTTTTTATTAAACATTAAGAAAGGAGACCCCTGACAGCTCATCTTAATGCAATTGGAAAGGTTAAGTGATTAAAAATTCTGCTGGAAATCTCATCAAAACTTCTGGTAGCAGGCTAGTAAATTTAACTGTGTGGTACCAACTACCACAGCAATCCTTTAGGACACATCAACAGTAGCAAAGACTTTTAATGCTTTATTTCTAACAGTTCATTGTCCCTGAGGCCACATCAGCTTTTCCCAGCATCGATGACACAGATGAGATTGTTAGTTTTAGACCTCCTGTCTAGAGCAGATAACAGTTGCAGGGTTCACTATACCAATATAACATATATACCTCATCAGCACAAATCAGGTGAGCTGACTATATGCTATCCTACTCCTTCTAGGTCCTTTTTATCAGAAGAAAACAGGACATGGGAGTAAGGAAGAGGTAAAAAAAAGAGAAAAAAAGTCAAAACCAACAACAAAACACTGCTAAAGGCATGCATTTTAGGCACCTATGAAAAAATCCATTACATCTTGTTAACACAGTGTAAAATATTTATGATTTTGGTACAGTAACAGGGTTTGAATGGCTCTACATTTTGCTCTGCAGCACTTGCCATAGAAAGCAAATGAAAAAAAAAATTGTGTGAGTATTCATTGTTCCTTGAAAAACCAAGTGAAAAACTGAAGTCATACCTTCAACTAAAACAAGAGCCAGAGAGTGCAAATATAACCTCATTAAATAAGACAGCGAATCTAAGTAGCATACAAGGCTATTAAAAAAACTAGATTGATCCATAATAATAAGAAACATATTTCACATCTGTTGAACAGTTCAGAGCTTTTAACAAGTAATAGGCACACTACACTGTAACATAGTTGCTATTCTCCATCAGTATATCATTGTCAATGGCTGTGCTATCTCAAAAGAAGCACTTTTCCCATACACTTTATTGCTTGATAGCTTGCTGATTGCTTTTACAAAGCAATAAATTGATGGCCTGATTCAGCAGTGACATTAGGTTATGTTCATTTTCTGTGATTGATGCTTTGAATTAGAACTCTTACATTCTCTTCTGTTTGGAAATATGAAATTCCAAACAAGCAAACCTGATGTCACAAACAAAATGAGACAATGGATGTCAGATGAGTGAGATTTACACATTGAAATATCTAACTAGCTTTCCTCTTTATTAAAGTTTTCATAATTTATTGTTGAAGGGACTGTCTTCAGTTAAAAGAATCTAGTAAAATAAGGAGAGAGGAAAAAAAATTAGAAGATGAGAGTAGAATTTCCACACTATAAATTTCTACAGTATTAGAAATGCATGTAAAGGTGAACAATAGGAACATATTAATCATTTAGCTCTCAATTAGATAAATTTCATTATTTATGCATTTTACAGCAGGTTTTAAAGTAAAAAGGAATTTTCTTATTTTTCACTGGCTAAAACATTCATCCATCAACTATAACAGAGTTTTTTATTATACATCATTTTGAAATGACACTTAAACTAGTAAGGCAAAATAAAAAAGATGAAATAAGAAAGGGTGATTGCTAACTGTTTTTAATTATTTCTTCATTATAAATAAATTAAATAAGAAGCAGCTTTTAAAAATAATTTTAAATATGGAAATAAAATTCTCCAAGAAGTTAAGAATTTCAGTTCAGCAGCCCTATTCCACTACAAACAAAATAAACCCAAACAAAGACAAAGCCCCCAAAAGCAAACAGCCCTCCCATTTTACTGACCATCACAGCTGTTTAGTTCTGCCCACTAAATGTTAAATTCCAGAAAAAGCACTGTCATGTGGGGAGCAATTCCAAAGTAAACATATTTTTATATATGGTTCATCCCTGTCACTTTGTGACAGACGTCTGCAGCTTTACACTAGCATAAAGTGCATCCCTGACTGCACTGCAGCCCAACATCTGAAACAGGAGAGAGATGAAATCTCTACTTTGTCAAATCTGATGGTATGTTTATGTGTGCATTAAGTTTGCTGGATAAATATATATAAATTAACAGTCTTAGCCCCAGTGTCTTCCTTGAATCTGACTGTGAGTTGAGAAAAATTTTAGCATCTCAGTTTTCACATCTGTAAATTGAGGACGATGTTATTTACTAACCTTCTTGCTGAAGCTGTGCACATTCATTTGCTGCCTTGATGTCTTTTATATTGGCCTTTTAAATTATACAGGCAACATTTAAGTGATAAATATTTATAGCAAAAGGCAAAGCATGATGGGCATCTGCTCATAGGCTGATGTTCTTATCACTGAAAGGGCTATAAAATACAGTAGCTTTCACTTTCGGGTTCAACATAATTCTTAGGCCATTCCTTTCAAAGAAGCAGTGAGCAAGAACTACAAATGAGCTGTACTTTCCTGCAACATATTTATTTTTTGCCTTTTTTTTTTGTTTGTTTGTTTTTATTCCTTCCTTTTAGTTTTGAAATCCTAATACAAATGCAAGAAAGCATCATCTTGGCTTCACATATGTAACAAAACAAGTCATAAAGGTATCAGCCTATTCTGGCGTAGTTCAGGTATAGTTCTGGTATAGTTATTGTTATGCTTTCTCTTCTAGGAGTTTCAAAACACATATAGGTTTTCATATTTTCAAGTTACTGATAGTGATCTTTACCCCACCACAGAAAAGCAGCCTCACAAAATTTTCCCTAATTACACTATTTTTTGTTGTTGTTTCTTAATTTATTTTCATTGAAACTTTGTAAATATTCATAAAGGCTTTGAATACCCAATTTCATGATTTTTACTATCCCTCTCCCCATGAAAAATATCCTCATTACATTACACATTCTTAAAAGGTCTATTATGTGTAGGTACACTGTTTATCATATCACACAGGATGAAGCCACCTTGCAGGGCAGAGAGCTGCAGGCCCCATGCCCCAAATACCAGTGCAAACACCTGATGCAGTCCCACAACACACCACTGTCCCCTCAGAAGCCACCAGGACATAGACACTGACTGTGTGTTCCCTCCTTGTCCTGACATTAGAGTGCTGTTCTAGAGCTGGGGCCAATTCTGCTTTTCTTCCTTCCTCATTTAATTCCACTGCCCTGTCACAGTCTTTAGTTTTGGAGTCATAGAATACATGGGGTTGAAAAGGGCCACAATTATCATCTAGTTCCAACCCCCACTGCTATGGACAGAGCCACCTCCCACTAGACCAGGCCACTCAAGTCCTCATCTAAACTGGCTTTGAACACTGTTGGGTTTGGGGCATTCTCAGCCTCCCTGGGCAAGGTGTTCCATTGTCCCACCACTCTCACAGTAAAGAATTTCTTCCATATATCTAACCTACATTTCCCCTCTTACAATTTGTACCCACTGCTCCTTATCCTATCACTAGAGTTGCTAATGAAGAGTCCCTCTCTGGCTTCCCTGTAGGCCCACCTCACATACTGGGAGACCGCTATGAGGTCTCCACACAACCTTCTCTTCTTCAGGCCGAACAGCCCCAACTTTCTCAGCCTGTCTTGATATGGGAAGTGCTCCAGGGCTCTTGTCAACTTCATGGCCATACTCTGGACTTGCTTCAACAATTCCATGTCCTTCTTATGTTGGGAACACCAGAACTGTACCCAGTACTCCAGGTGGGGTCTCACAAAAGCAGAGTAGAGGGGGAGAATCTCCTCTTTCGACCTGCTGCCCATGCTGCTTTGGATGCAGCCAAGGATTCCATTGGCTTTGTGGGTTGTGAGCACACACTGCTAGGTCATGGTGAGTTTTTCATCAACCATCACTGCCAAGTCTTGCTCTGCAGGTCTGCTCTCAGTTGCTTCTCTACCTAGCCTGTGGGTGTGTCTGGAATTTCCATGACCCAGGTGCAGGACCTTACACTTTATTTTGTTGAACCTCATGAGATTTTCATTGATCCACCTCTTATGTCTGTCAAGACTGGTGCATTGAAGTCATTCAGAACCTCAGCCTTCTCTTTGACAGGTCTCCTGTTTCCTTCTGGAGAGGGACCACATTATCCCTTTTCTTCCTTTTGCTTTCAACATTTCTATAGAAGTCCTTCTTGCTATCCTTAATATCCCTGACAAGGTTTACTTCTAACTGAGCCTTGACTTCCCTAACCTTGTCCCTAGCTTCTCATATACTTTCTGTGTACTCCTCCCAGGCCACCTGTCCTCATTTCCACCATCTGAAAAGTTTTTGCTCTGAGTTTTCTCAGCAGCTTCTTATCCATTCTTGGAGTCCTCCTGGCATTTTTGCCCAATTACTTCCTTGTTGGGGTGCCTTGCTCCTGGGCTTGGAGGAGGTGACCCTTGAAAATGAGCCAGCATTCTTGGCCCTCTCTGCCTTCTTTCTGCTTTTCACCTCACACGTGTTTGTAAAGACTCCAGAGCACTGGATGATGTTGCAGATGTATTTTATATCAGCTTAAAAAAATTAAGTTTTCATGTTAGGTTTCATGTTAGGCAAGGGCCACGCTTCAACACCAGCAGCAGGAAATCTATACTGGTGCCCTTCAGAGAGAGGTCAGCCCTAGGATGATCGGCAAACAGATTCCAAGCTTAAATCTACAGGTGGTTTTCACTTAAAAAAATTTTTTTTGTTGGTTGATTTTGGTACACCGTTCCTCTAACCAGTTTTATTATTTAGTTGTTAATATAATTTCCATTAAACATGCTTCCAGTAGATACATCAGCAGGAAGTAACAGAATTTTTTCAGGCATCAGACTCACAACTCATAGTCACACAGGAAGGAGTTGCAAAGATACATGGCTTAGCACTGTGGAGAAAAAAGTCAACAGGTTGCAGCCTTTTTGAATAATTACTGTAGAAAAGATAAATCGTACCTCTAAACTCTGTATGGATCTTAACACATATCAGAACTTACAGAATAAATTTTGGTTGGAGATTGTGAGATCACCTAATGATCAAAGTCTAACAAATAACATAAACTGTTTCAAATGAAAAATTAACCATTTGGAGTTATCAATTAATCAAAATGAGTTCCTGGCATCTAACAGAGGCATTTAAATGAATCAAATGAACTTTATATGACAAAATTAAAAAAGAAAAAAAAAACCCAACTTCATTATAAAATGAACAAAAAATAAGAAACTTACAAAACAGCACCTCACATGACCAAGGAAATGAGGAAAGATTCTGTTGAATTAAAAGGCCCATGAATGAGAATGTGTTGTAGAAACATTCAGTAACTATGACTACATAAGAAAATTTATTTATTTATTATTTAATAAATAAATTATTAATAAATGTATTTATTTATTATTTATTCCTTTTCAATGACTTTGCTAGCAAGATGAATATAAAGTCTTCTTATTCATAAAAAACATACTTTAGACAAACACAGTAACAACATCAAAAAACCTTCTGGAAATCCCTGCTAAATCTCTTGGGTAACATATATATCCCCAGAAAGCAGTGGTAAACAGAACAATGTTGACAAAATTACCTAGCACAGGATATTTTCTGATAAAACTTCCAGGACATGTTGAAAGAAGGTTGGGTCATTCACATGACACAAAAAATGTTGAAGAGATCAGGGAAAAAGATTATTTAAGACTTGCACATATGCACTCAGTGACATAAAATGCTGAAGGAGAATAGCTGGTGAAAGATAAGGCTTTGCTGCTGGCAATCAAACCTTACCTGCCTCTTGGAAATGGCTAAACTAGCAGGCTTCCTCATTTGATGCTATCTGTTGACTTCTTCAACATTGTGGACCACAAGTAAAGAATATTGACCTAAAATCCCTGCAAATAAAGTAGCATTGAATGAGAAAGCTTATAAATGAGACAGTGTCCTGTTCTCAACAGGACACAAAAAGCAAAAGTAGTCTAAATCTATCACTGAGAATTGGAAAATGTGACCTCCAGTTGGTGTGCTGCAAATGGAGAAGGAGAATTTTGTTATATTTGCATTCTTCTTAACAGCATGGGCATTACTAACCAGGAAATTATAATCAACATGTCGTCTGTTAATTCTTGGATTATAATATTTTCCTAAACCACAAGGAACAGTGGTGTAATTATTTCCTCGGAGCAACAAAATACAATGCCAGCATGTAAAATGCCGTTTGATTTTGATTTAGAAGAATCTGTGTCTATGAATCTTTAGCATATTTATTTTGTGCCATGAAAAATGTTAACAGCAACTGGACATGAAATACACACAAATAAAAATAAAGTTTTAAAAAGTTGTTAGAAGACTTTTTGTTCTTCTACATATCAGTAACTTGTATCCCTTCTCTTTCTTAGGTCTAGCTTAAAAGAGTGTTAACTCTGCTTGCTCAGAAAACAAACCTGTTTCAGCTAAGTAAATTAGAATATTTCATAAATGTTCACATCTTATGTACTTCTGCACAATATGTATAATTTGGCTGAAAAATTGCTTTTATGTTTTAGTGTTCATACTCTTTTTTTCTTTGTTAATACTTTATCCCATGAGTTTAGCTGAAAGAGGGAGGTATAGTACAGCCACACAGTGATGTCTAGACAACAAGGTTCTAAAATACTTTTACATCGTTAACATGGTATAGAGTGAAGAACACAAAAATGAAGAATTAATACTGTTGGATTAATGATAGAGGAGACAACCTGATGCCTGACAGGATTTCTTTGTAACTAACCTAAAAATACCCACAAATATCCAAACAAACACAAAGCTTCTACCAAAACAAACACACAGACACACAGACAGACAGACAGATATACAGACAGAGAAGGCCTAGATAAAGTTTTGTGTGTTCTTCCCTCACAAAAAAAAACCAATAAGAAGTAGAAAGGTGTATTGTAGAACATACAAAAGTGTTTCTTTCAGTCCAATATTAACAGAAGACCAATGCTGAGATCCTTAAATTGTCCTTTCTAGAGCCAGATGAAAATCCAAAAGATTTGTGCCTTCATTTTATGTACTACTAAATGAAGTTTTGTACGTTTCCTCTGAACTGTTCAGCTCATTGGGAAAGAAAACCACAACAGGTTTACTTCTTTTTGCAACCTGTCTGGGCCCCCTCCACCCTGAGGGGAAAGGGAACTGAGTGAAATAAAATAAAAGATAACTTTTTCCTGCACACTGCATAAAATCAAAATTAATCAGTCAAAACTACTTCAGATGTGGGAAGTAACACTACCTTTGAGCCCCTAAACCCCAGTTGTGTTTCAGACAATAGTAATGATGTACTTTCTTCTTTGTCAGGAAAAATCTGAAATTAAGTAAAAGGCTCTTTCCTCAAAAAATATATATTTCCTTTACCTTACAAAGAAGCACTTCGTAAGTAAAATCCATGATATAATAAACTTGTCTTTATTTAGCAATAAAGTTTACCATGTAAAGCAATAATGTATTTGTGAGATCCAAAGCACTGCTTCAGACAGAGCTCTTGATGATGGATGTGTCCCTTGCTTCAACTCTATATTCTGCTTTTCAGTAAGTGTAATAGCTCTGACTCCATGGATATAAATGTTCTCAACTGATTAGATTAGTTAAATGCCAACTCTCACTTTGGGATCTCAGAGCTGCAGTAGTTGCTATTAGGCTATTGATTAGAAAGTAAGGCTAAAATACCAAGGTTCACAAACACTGGGAGTCCCTCCTCTCCTGTTCTGGTTTTTAAACTTTGAGACATTCAAGGTATGGGTTTTTCCCTCTATCTACAAGTGTGACCATTTATACTGCATACAAAGAAAATTCAATCAAATAAATTTGCTAAATGGGAGGTCTCACCTAATAAAGTAGAACCATATATTTAACCCTCCTGCAACCTGGAGAACCATGCAGAACACGAAAGAAAAATTTCAAATTTGACTATAGACTTAACAGATATGTTTCTAAAAGCTGTGGGTTTGAACTTAATTGAACAGGGAAAAGTAAACAGACATCAGTATTATTGCTTTGTTTTTAACATCCTGGCACTATTCTTATTCTTCTGCAATGTACCACCAAAATAAATTATCTTTCTAGTAAAAAATATAAATTGTGTCTCTCTTACTATTCTGAAATTGTGACAGATTTTCTATTGTCTTCAGGATCCAACACTGATGGCAACAACCAAGCCCTTTCCAGAATTAAACACATTTATTCTCATTTGATTTCTGATCCAATGTAAGTACTTAACATTCTTCACACACACTGAAAAGAAATAAAACACGAATTTTAAGGTTCTCAATGACATTTTTGTTTAATTTTAATGAGCTATGAGGCTGTATGTTCCTTTGACAGGGAAGGATGTTGAAACATGCTTCTTTCACATTTAGACTTGAAATGAATGATTCCAATGATTCAGTGAAAATGAAATCTCAACAGATAAAGAACAACTAATTATGTTACCAAGGAAAGGCAAGGATCGCAAGAAATTTAAAATGTAACATTTTCTGAAAAACTGTTACCACAGACGACACTCAGAGTCCTAACAAAGAGCATATAATTAAGATTAAACGAGTATCTTTGAAAAAAGTTTGTTTACATCAAATATCTGAAAGTGGCTAATGATACATTTCTCTGTAAAATACATAAAAAAGGTTAATGTAAGATATTTTTATGCATGATTCTGCCATCGTTTCTTAATTCTGACCTGGGGAGACCTCTAGGGGTGAGAGGTTGATTCTGTACTTGGTGTTCCTGCTGAGATTGCCAGCTGGGGACCCAGCAGACCTGGGCAGCCTGAGACCTACACTTCTTCCCTACTGACGCCCCAGAAATGTACATGTCCTTCAACAAAGATTTTATCAACAACCCACCATGCTGGTCTCTAATCAAAAAGTTATCCCATACATGGAAATACTACAGGTTATATAAAATAGTATATAAAATGGTGGTGTCATTATTAATTTGTAATTTCACTTTATTTGAAAAATATGAAATTTTCTAATTTTTATGATTTTAGTATATAGTGGATTTTTGAATGCATTCTCAATCACATTCCAGGACTCCCAACACACTGAATACAGTGCAATGCATTGCACACTCAAAAAAATTAAAAAAATTCTTTTCAGTTATGCAGTCTTTATGTCCTGAATCAGTGGACTAAAGAGACCTCAAACTGTTTAAGTTTTCCAGTATCTGAGATCATGTTATATTTGCCCATGTTCAAAAAGAAATTCAGGTAATAAATTATCTTTGGTTGTTTTATTTTATTCATTCTACATTTAAATTTGAAAGACTGAGGGGGTATTTGAATTGTAAAGCTGCGAACTGATATATGAGGGTTTTTTTAAATCAGTGGGGTATCCAAATACCTTTTTAAATACATGTAGAACAACACTACCTAATCATGTACCTTCCCCATGATGTTCTCTTTCAGTAGAGAATAAATGCAGAGCACTAGGGAGGACAGAGAAGGGAGTGAGCCCAGGGTCTCCCACATTCTATCCCACTCCCTATTTGGAATACGATAATGAATCATGTGCCTAATATATATGCCAAAATTCTCTTTTCATATTCAGTGTTCTCTTTAGAGCAAGGAGGAAGTGGAAGAATTAGTTGTATAAATTGAGGAAGGCCAACTCGAATCACGCGTCAGAGACCTGCTGCTTCTTCAGCTGATATGCATCTATCAGTCTATAGAGAATGAAGTAATCACAACGTTGTGTCACAGACTAAATTAAAACTTTAAAAATCTGTGAGGGAGGCAGAATTCAGAATTAGCATATGTATACATCTTTGTATATATATAACCCATAAAACATACTATGTTTATGACACACCATCATCTTATACCTTCCGCTGCTCTGCATTGAGATTAAACTTGCTTAAAGATTAGCCTTAAATACAGAAAAATCAGGCAGTTGCTAGGAGAATTACTATTTTTCTTTCTGCTTTATCGATATCATAGTGGTGGAACACAAAAAAAAAGAAAATAAAAATAGCTTCCCACTGCTGCCCTCACACAGTGTGGGTAGGGAAGGGCAGGGAAATGTAACGCAGAAACCTATCGCTTCTCTGTACAATCAAGAGAGAAAGCCTGCTCTGCAGGATCCTCCCAATAGATTTTGATCTTAGTTCTGTATGTTTTCCCTACCTTTTTCACTCTCTTTTCTGTCACAGCTAAAACCAGCCCTCATTTTTGGAACAAAAAAATTTGATTCTGTCTATGCTGCTGAGAGGATTTGGGTCAGGCCCACTGAACCCTCTCTGCTTTGAAAACAGGCAAACAAACAGCACCCCACACCACATAAGCATCCTCTCTATTTCCCTTGCAGTGAAAGCACATAAAGAAGATGACTTTTTTTCTGTATTCCTCAGCTTCAATTATATCTCTTTCTGCAGACTACACAGAGTGTTCTAGACCCCATTATGACTGACAAACAATGCCTAGTCAGTTCTTGCCCCAACGGCTGATACCCAACATATTCATGGGGTAGACTAATACAAAGGTCTTTAAGTGGCCCTACCAAGGGGGTGTATCTACAAGATTTCCAGCCATTTGACCATTGAAGTTATATAGTCTGACCAAATGGACGATTTCACCAGCAAAGGCATGCCTCTAAAAGGATAAACTGTATCAATATTGGAATTTTTCAAATTTCATGTTTCTTTGGGATTAAAGCAATCAAAACAACATGTTTATATCTGAAATTGCTAGGCTTGTGATAAGACCCAGGTGGGCTTTTTCTCCTGCAATTACTTCATTGTATATAACATAAAATATTGATTCTTATTCTACCTATTGTCTGCCATGTCATGTGCCACTCTAGACAGCTTACTTTGCCTTTCAATTCCTCCTTTCTTCCATCCTCATATTTCAACTCTTAATACACCAATGTTTCTTGATCCACTTATGTAATGCCAGAAGCCTCAACATTTTAAATACATTTCAGTAGAATATAACATCATACAAAATCTTTTCCAGAAGAGCCAACCTCAACGCAAGATCATAAAATATTTTTTTCTGTTAGACGAATAAAAAAGAAAAGGTCTAACCTTTTCAGAATGAATGCTTAACAAATATGCTCTACATACATTAAATTTGTGTTGGGTGTTGTGATACATTCATTCCATGCCAGAAAAACTCCAGCAGTTTTTCTGTGGACCTGCATCCAATTCCACTTATAAGAAGCTTGGCGCTGCTATTGGTGGTTGACTCAAGATTCAAGATAAAATAAACTCAATGAAAGCTTTTCTGACAGACATAGTATCCATGACGGGCTTGATTACAGTTTCCTGTATATTTGGTTTTAAAAGCTGCTTTTCATCAGTGAGGGGGGGCCGTCTGCTCACTGTTTTGCTCTAGAGCAGTGAAGACTGCATAACTAAATGAATCAAAGATGGAGCTGTCCCTGGAAGCCACTGAGAATAACCAGCTGGGGGCAAACTTCCGGATTGCAGGAGAGGGAGTTTATGGACAAAGAAAGATGTAAAGTCCCACTAAGACAGTATAATAACATAAACAACTGCATGGCACAGAACTTAAAAAAAAAAAAAAAAAAAAAAAAAGGGAAAATAATCCTAGAAAAGCTCAAGAAGTAGAAGTAGAGGTTGTGGATTTTTTTTTTTGTGTCAGACCTTTAAATGCCTTATCCAGTAAATCTGATTTCTCGCTATTTCAAAAGTTTCTTTGTTCCTTGTGCTGTTTTAGGATTGTGTTTTAGTAATTGGAAAGTCATCAGTGATTTTTGGTAGTATCACTTTAAGTAGAAGCTGCAGATAGTTCCACATCAAGGATCTGGCCAGAGCGGGGTTTTGTCACAACTTGTTAGTAAAAAAGTCGGTGTCGCAGTGTGTGATAGATGTGTTGAAACTGCTCCTCAGAAATGAGGAGTGTCTCTGTTACTTCCACAGCTTCTATATCACTACTTGAGCAGTTCACCATCTTTAACATATTATCTCAACTTCTTGAAGCAAGGTAGAGCATCATTCATAAATGAGAAATGCAAATCATGCATGATCTACAGTATGCAAACCAGCAAATTCCACCACATACCAGGTTGCTTCTCCTAAGGCTGAGTTTGCTCTTTAGTAGAAATCAACAAACCAGCTTTTCTTGATTATGTTAATGAATCAGGACAAGGGGAAGGAAGTAATTAGTATCCCCAAATCAGCAAATGTGACTGCAGAATAGATGTATCCTTCCTAAAATTGTTCCTATAATATATAACTCAGATGACATACTACATATACACTGTGTTTTCCTTCCTTTCTAAAAGTGTAATCATCTGCTTACTCAAGTATATATCTTCCTATTAGATCATGTCTTTGTCTGCTGTTTGTAAGGAGGCTTGCTAGATTTCTGATTAATATTCTTGATTAGAAACAGCTGTCCTGTATTTTACTCTTCAAAGGTGATTGTAAAGTAATGGACAAGCACTGTGGGTAATCATCTGTTAGGAAAGCCCAACACTTTTTTTTTTTTTCCCCTATTTTTTTTTAATTTTAATACAAATCCACTGTTTATGGTTTATTCAGGCAGTGATATCCACTAATATTATTAACTGTGCTTTCAGACTGATCACCTATTGGCAGACATTACAAGGGCTGAACAACAAGTTTTGTCACAGAAATAGTTTAATTTCCCAGTAAATTAAAAAGTAATTTCCATATTTCAAAATACTGAGCATGCCTGGGCAGAAGAGAAAAAAGAAAATTTCTGTGTGCCTTTCTCTCCACAGCATTATCGCAACTTGAGAGTCTGACGTAAGTCTTGAGTTCAGTTATAGTCAAAATATGCACAGACCTAGAGTTTTCAGGTGATTTATATTACCTAATATTTAAATACCCATACAGTTTTTTAGGTCACACAAAGGACACAGAATAAAGGCCAAAAAGGTTAATGAAGGTCAGCAAAGGACATAGAACAAAAACTTTGAAGGACTTACTCTGTGAGTACCTTAGATCACATTATTATTTATTCATGCTTCATGTTTGAAATTCCATTCAGGAGTTTCTTTATAAATATCTATAATTTTTTAAAAAACTTACTGAGAAGTTATACAAACTCCCAGAGCAAGACAGAAGCAATGTTTAAGTTGGATTGCCAGCAGCAAAAGTCACTACAAAGATTAATGAAAACAAGATGTTATCCTAGAAGATGCTGTAGTCATTCAAAATCTCTTCAGAGAGTGAAGATCTCAATATGGCTCCATGATAATTGCAGGCAAATGTCAACTTGGCATATTTAGCTGCAGTTAAACATCATCAGGGAAAAAAACCCCACAGCTCTGTATTAGGCTTTGGCAGAACATCCATTACAGCTAATTGTCATACATTTCAGGAATCTCATTTTACAGTGAAGTGGCAGAGAGATTGCTTGTTTTTTGTGTTTTCTCAGATTTCTAGAGTTTGTGCTTAACAGCTTTTACCTAGGCAGGGGGAACAGGTGAATTGATTTGCTTGTCAGATACATGCTTTATTAACCACTCAGAGTGGTAAGAGAGCTCCAATTAATCCTTTGAGAGCAGGAAGGGCAGCCCAGTTGAGGCTTATAGTAAACCAATGTACTTCTCCTACCAGGAAATTCTTGTAGCCATCAAAGAGGCAAACTTCAAAAAAAAAAAAAAAATAGAATAGAAATGTTGTACCTCAGCATTAAGCATGCTTTGCAGAGACGTCTGTGACCTTCCCCAGGAATTCCTAAGAAAGACACATATATACACAAGAGAGGTCTTCGGTTTCACAAAGATTTCCAGATAAGGGTGAGCTCACAAATTTTCATGTCTTGAATTTCTTTTTGAAGGTGCCTTTTTGAAAGGAAATTTGTCTATGTTCACATTTTCACATACAGTAAAAGAAGTAGCATCTTTTATTTTCAAAATTAATGCAATAAAAACATCAGTTATTCTTTTCAGTTGTTTCAATTTGTGATTTGACTGCACCACAGACAGCAGGAGCCCTAACAGCAGAATCAGTTTCTCATATTGGTGCAGGCCTTTGAGGACTGGCTTCTGATGCTATTGCATGTTCTTACTGACAGGTCTTAGATCAAGTTGTTCCAAAGTCTCATGACAAGCAATTAAAGAAAACATGATGAGTACTGGTCATGACATATGGCCTCAGTGTTCCTCAGTGTTAGGACACCTGCTCTAGTGATTTGGACATAATTCTAGTCTAGCCAGAAAACAATGTATTTTAAGGCCTGGGTATTCACTCCAAGAATGAAAACAGCAGCCACACAAGAAGTGAAGCAAAGGGAACAGAAGACACTTTTCGCTCTTCTTCCACTTAAGAGTTTTAAAATGAATTGAGTAACTAGTAGAGCAATGCTTGCTCCCCTTCTCCTAAAGTATCCAACAGGGAAATAGTAGCTCAGGTTAGACTGCAAGATGAAACAGTCTGATCCCACACCCTCTGTGGCCTAAGCTAGTCCTCCATTATCCTGCAAGAAGCTAACCAGCAGTTATGGCCTTATATACTTCAACTACACTGAAATGTTAAGGCATGTTGAGAAACTTGATGTAAAGCAATCATTTTGGGGCATGTAAGTTAACACCTACTGAGATAAATGGGCTTGTTCTCATTCCTCAGAGCTTTGATGTCTGTCTGCAGGTATAAGGAGGGATCACTTCACTTGCGTTGAGGAAAAGACTGCTTTCTGCCTCTCTCCTGAAAACTAAAACTAATTGTAAAGAGAAAAAGATATTGATTGCCTCAGACAATTCTGAGGACACCAGGCAGCTCTAGTTAAATCTTGGCTGGTGGGAATTGCTGACAAAATTAAAAAATATTAACATTCCAAAAACAAATGGACTTAACTTGACCATTAGACACTGAAAACATGTCAACTACATCAATACGTATTACATTTCATCATAGCTTCTGTAATATCCCTGTTTAATGTTAGCCATTTGCTTTTAGCATAAGGGGGCTTGTCTTTATTATTATTATTATGGCAGAAGATGTTCTGTTGTCAGAATTTTGCCATATATGTTCTGAATGATTGAACTTTTAATATTTCGTAAGTATAATCATTAATATATTAGAGCAAGTTAAAAGATGGATAGTAAAAACCTACAAAGTTTGCAAGGAGAGAAATAAAATTAGTATTTCCAGTGCCTCAGCTACTTAATTTCAAACGTTTCATGAAAGCCAAAAATGTACAATTTCATTTCCACCCATACTTCCTGCTACATTAACTGCATCTACTGAATTCATGGGGACAAAGATAAGACAGAAGCAAATTTTTAAAATTACAAGAGAACCAATGTAGTAATTTTGTTAGTTATAATTATGTGACATAGTGAACTCCTGTCAATAATGCACTATTGAATATAGTGCAAAAATATTGTCAACCTTGAAATCAACTGAAATAAGCTTAACAAGGCTGGTCAGAGCAAATGTATGACAAATATATTATCTACAGCTGTCATAAACTCCATGGATGCTACCTGATCTTCTTTTAATATGCCAACCTTTCTAAACAACTTCATGAACATGGGAATTCTTCTCTGAACATTTTATTTGCATACACATATAAACATATACTTGCATATATATTTAAGAAATAGTAATAAATATATATTTTTTTAAAAATAGATTGATGTTAAAGCACCTAGACGCTCCAGTCATTAGATATTTCTCTGCTTCCCAGCTAGAGAGCTAAGGTAACTCTGACTAATTTCCTAATGAGTAGAAGTCTCAAAAAATACTGTTGCAATCCAAAGCAGCATAAACTAAAACTCTCTTTTTCCACTTAAAGAGTAACAGATTCTAAACCATGGCCTCTGCCAGGTAATTTAGCGCAGTATCAGTTATATTAATATTTCTGTTCTATTTGTCTAAATCATCTATGCACCGAAATAATTCACAGTGCCATTGTACCAGTTTTTTCCAAACAATAATTACAGAAACTGACACAAAATACTTGATTTGTAGGTGGGTTTATTCTTTAAATGGATCTTGTTAATGGAAAAGACTCTTGATTCATGAATGTAGTTTAATGCAAAACAATTTTATGCCATGGTAAATTACCATCAAAACATAAAAAATAAATGAAGCCAAGTTGTGCCTGAAATTAATCAAAACTATCTTGAAAGGTTCTTGATTTGCAATCTAAAATACAAATTGACAGAAATAAAAACTTAATATAAAACACAAAGCTAGAAGCGTCTGAATATTTGGCAGGTAAGTACTGATAGAAGGTATTTTATATGAAATTAAAGCTGCAGATAAAAGCTAAGGGTATTTAAATACCTTATAAGAACTCTTTGGTGGTGATTGTTCCCTTCCACAGACACCAAATTTGATTTCTTGTACCAGGACTTGAAAAACTTGCAGCTATCAGAAGTGCCCATCAGTTTACACCATTAGCGGTCCCATTGTGTTTGCCCCCTGCAGAAATGGGAAGGTGCAGTTGATTCTTTGTTCACTTTTGCAGCACACATTTCAGTCACAGCTGGAAGGTCCACACTTTGAAGCAATATTGAGTATCCTTACCTTTTGTCTCAGACAATAGAGACATCTTAATGAAGCCTGTGGAAACATTGATACCTGAACTGTTAAAATATTTGTATGATTTTGCACAGAATTTATTCTGTAAAGAAAAATAATATTACACTAGAATAATTCTGCCATATTATTTTATGGAATGTCTGAGAACTCTAATTTCCAGAAAACTATGCTGTACACAGAAATTTTTAGGGTTAAGCCCACCATTATGTGCACCTCTAGAGACAGTGAAACCTGGCAAAAATTCCTCAAGGTACATCTAAATATGGGGATCAGGAGCTGGAGACACCAGGTCAGGTGGAGGTCTGGACCTCCTTTTCACACCTCCTCAGTGTCTTGCTTTCTAAAAAGGAGAAACCCCAGTGAAAGGACTGAGCAAGAGCTGTGTAATATTTCAGCAATCTTCATGCCTGAATAACTAGGGAGATGCTGGTTCCTGAGGGAAGTGTGGTGCCTGACTGAAGGCAGGATTGGGACAAGGAGATCCCACATGAGGTCAGGGCTCTGCTGCCCAAACCAGGCTGGGGAACCCAGGACCCCCAGCTACAACAGGAGCTCTGACAGCTCGCTGACTCTCTGATTCAAGTGACTGGAGGCAAGGCAATTCAAGGGGCTGTCCTGAGTTGGGGTAGTTGGCTGGTCCCTTTAACTTTGGGAAAATCCAACAGGACAATTTTCCAGAACATTTTACTAATATAAATTTTCTTGGAAGCAAGATTTTGATTTCTCTTTAAATAAATAACTCTATATTCCATTCTAAATTAGAACAGTAATTTTTCAAATATCAAGATTTTCTTTGAAAGGGGAAGCAAGCTTCATTCAATTCTATTCACAGCTGAAACCATGCCTATCTAACTACAGTTTGTATGCAGAAAAATCAGTTTGTCCACCTTAGAAAAGAAGTATTATTCTGTCTTTTTCTTCCAGCACAGTCCACTTCTGCAAGGGTAATTATTGTTGTTTGGATCACTCAGATACAACCATGATCAGTAAGATAACAAAAACCAGAAGAAAATTAATTCATCCTGATATCAGAATGGGATTTACGAGAAATAAAACGCTTGGCCACATTTTGAACTGTGATAAATAAATTCTTACAGCTTCCTTCCCAGTAAGTTGCAGGGAAATTTCGTGTAACGAATGAGGAAGGACTTCTGTCAGAGAGAAAAATGAATATTATATGATCATATCGTCAGTCAAAGTCATAATTCAAGCAGAACCCAAGAAAATAATTCTATGCATCCCTGGAGTCTCTTTCATCACATAGTTACTGCTTTTCAAGCTTCATGTTTCATGTAGTTTAATCATAAGAGAATGAGACCCCCTGGTTCAGACCCATCTCTACACGACTCCAGTTAGCCTGACTTGAAACTTCCATTGTAAATATTGGTGATCTTTACTCCTACTGAGCAAAAGTTCAGACTTGTATTTAAACTCTGTAAGTGTTTACTTCTTTCTATGTGTATAAACAGAAAAATAGCTTTTCTCTTTTCTTCACTGGATAACTTAAGCATGAAAACCTATTTTAATGTGGCATCCAGCTAATATGTACCCTGCTAAGGAAGATTTTGCAATGAATTTTACATTCTGTAAACAGTCACAAACTGAGTGTAATGGAGTTCAAAGAGTCATATCAAATCCTGACTGAGGAAGTAAGTGTAAAGGATCAGTCCATTATAGATTTATCATCAGCCTTGTTCTTGTTTTCAGAAAAGACATACTCAATTTTTCTCCTGATTTACTAGTAAAGGAAAAATTATATCTCTCTATTTAATGATTAATGGTTTAGTGATAGCTCTAGAGCAAATGTAAAAAGTGTCTGTAACCTGGAGGGAGAAGGAAGATCTCTAGGCCATGATCCTAATTGATTTTTACGATAGTCTCTTTCACCTTCTGCCATAAAATGGGCTTTCAAGTAACTACTGGCGCATCCAGAAAGATTAAACCGCTTCACTGAAAAGGAAACTTCATCTTCAGATGCTTCACTTGTGGTCATTTGTGGTATAAACAATCACATTATCAGTTATGCATGACATCAAAGGACCCAGCACCTCTGAAGACAGATCCCTAAAGCCAGTAAATACTTTTAACAAATCACTTATGCAATACTTTAATTTCAAAGGGCTGTACAAGTGCTTCTAAGAAATGAGCACAGCTTTATGTGTATGTGCAGCCTTCTGGCTAGTTTAAAGCAAGCTGTATACCTGACCTTTACTTCAAAGGAAATTAAAGGGCTGCACAGAGACACTGCTCCCAGAAGATTTAAGCAAGATACCGGCAGCTGTCTTCCAGTGGCTAATCTCAGCTAATCTCATTCAGTGAAGAGCTTCCATTCTTTAAGTGTTAATATGTTGAAACATTAACTGTATGGATCATAAATATGCAAGTTAAAAACATGTTTCATCCTTATAAAGCTATTGGATTTACCCCTACTTGGAGTAAGGTTCACCAGCTGGTGTGGGTGCAACTGAGGCAACCCAGAGCTCTTCTCTGCAACTGCTGCTGGGGAGTCTGGGTGCTGCAGCTGCCACCCTGACAGCCTGGGCTGCAGCAAGCTCTTGGTGGGAGTGACTAGTCCAAAGCTAGCTGGCAGATGCTTATACATTGAAAATTTGAAGGCTTGGATCTGTATGTTTATATGTATGAATACTTCTAAGGTGGTGTCTGGAAGCTTTAGCTGGATATCACTTGATAACAACGTTCAGAAACTCTCAGCTGGAGCTACTGGAAGTCTGGACAGCAAAAGCAGGGATAGGAAAGGGTAGGAAGTAACATATCTCTGTAAGGACAGATGCAGTTGAAAGAAAAGGTATTACACCACACCAGCTCTTTGTTGGTTGTTTTCAATATTAGAAAGGCTGGCAAACAGCAAGGAAAAACTTAAATCTTAGACAATATAGATGTATATTTACCATAGAACTACATGGTATGATCAATATTTAAAAGGT
The DNA here is from genome assembly GCA_013397795.1 of Orthonyx spaldingii. NCBI lineage: Eukaryota > Metazoa > Chordata > Aves > Passeriformes > Orthonychidae > Orthonyx > Orthonyx spaldingii. The sequence goes on from VZTJ01001071.1 coordinate 220,058, forward strand.
TAATAATTAAAAGATGAAATATGTTTCTTTTAGACAACCACAGGTATAAGAACCAATTGAGAAAAACACTTAGCAGTTTGTGCTTGTGTTACACTTTGCTATATTTACCGGTTGGCAAACTAACAACTCTTTTTGGTGCAGTAGAAAAAAATAAATAGAAAGCAGATAGCTCAATAGGGGACACTCAAAGTCTTCACCTTTTGCTCCAATCACTAAGAAATAAAAGGCAGAGATTCTTCTATTTTCAGCCAATATTTACAACTGTGATCTGTCCTCATACCATGCATATAAGCACATACACACACAATTAGGTACAAGAGAATTTCATAAAATATTGATTCTAAAATGCAATATATTCCTGTAACCAGTGGGTAAAAACTAGTATTGGTAAACCTCATTGTCTCCATCTGTTATAGAACACTGCATCAACAGATATTTAGGGAAGGAAGTTAAATCAGCAACAACAGCTTTTCTGAAAAAGTATCTGGGGATGGCAGGTAGCCATGAAAATGCCTCTTTGCAAGTGAAATGTGGCATTCATGCACAGTGATAGTCAGTGCTAAATTTTCACTCACTTTTCCATCAAAAAAATGAACACTGAAACTGCTCAGTCAGCGGACAGCATCTGAAGTATTCAGACATGTCTGTCAATCACATACCACCAGTATAAGAAACAGAACAAAAAGGCAAACACTTTGCAAACAAGCACTTGAGCATACAAATTACTCCAGGGATGCTTAATTATGATGCTTATAAAAATGATTTCATAAAGATTCGTTGTATGAAAATGGAGGCTAAACTAATAGACTAAATTCTCACTCTTGCAGAACAATGCAATTTAAAAGCTCCAGCACCTTGCCAAAGAAAAGTCACCTTTCCAAATTCAATCTGTGCTATAAGACATCTTATAAAAGAAAGACTGTAGACTACTGAAGACAATAGGTCAGCCAGTTCGATACAACAGGTCAGATTTTACCTCTAGTGTCATCCTATCTGAGTTACACCTGAGATTAATTTACTCTGTTGTCTATGTAGGACAGCACTACAATGAATACATCAACCTTTTAAACCCAAAGTGTCACTTTCATACCATACTCACTCTCTAGCTCTGTGGTTTGCTTAAATAAAGAGTGATGGATTAAGTTTACTAGTGGTTATTTTAATCAACAGACATGTGACAACGAATTTATTGCACAGGATTAACTTACTCCCTTAATATCAAAATTGTGATACTAGCAGATTTGCTTGCATATATCTGGACCTGTGTGCATGAACACATAACATAATGTGGTAGTATCTTGGTAGGTCTTCTGTCTGGTTACAGCAACACAGTGTTAAAAAAATATGTTAAAGACTGCTTAAAACACACCATCAAAGATCGAAAGACATTATAGTGTCCTTCCTCTTGCAATAGATGGATTTAGAAATTAACCTTCTGAGCTCCATTGGCTGTCTTCAAAAAAGGTACAGGATGCTTTGAAATGAGATTGAAGCTATTGTTTCACGATATCTTAGCATTACCCACAATGTTGGTATTAAGTAACACAGTTCCATCCTTTATTGAATAGTTGCTCTAGTGACTGTTACTGCCATCTACAATAAGCTCAAATAGATATATCTGTAAAATATAAATTTGAGTTTTCTCTAGCATGAAGATATTATCATATGGGTTCCATGGTGGTCATGACCACTAGGAACTATCAAAAGGTTAAAACCTGCAATGATTTCTACAAAATCAAGGCAAAACTCTCTCTCTGCTCTGTTCAAATGGGAAGAGATACAGCCTGGATCTGTAGAGAAATGGTTTGGGTTTGTTTTTTTTGGTTTTTTAAACCTCAGGGACACAAGTGGGTTTCCTGACACTAAGATCTAGAGGATGTTTCAAGAGGACTCTAAGATTGTTTTATGACTATTTCAAGAGAAAAAAAGCTGTTTATTTCTGAACTATGTATTAGTTTTTCCTTGGTCTAGTAAAAATAAAATCAGTGCTGACAATAAGTTTCTTGAAGAGATACTCACATGCCCTATGCGAATTAAACTCTATAATCTAGAAAAATTATTAAAGCGTTTAGACTTCAGTAGAGAAGCAAGAATGTTTTAGCATGTGCTTATGCAAATAGAGCAAGCAGAGCAAGTGTGCTTATGCTCTGAGGAAATTACAAATGAAGACATTCTTAAGCAAATTTGTTGTTTCCTGATCCAAGAAAATTACTATAATGCCATCACTCCTCATTTAATCCTCTCCCTAATGTTCCGTAGTCATAGTCATCATGTCATTTCTAATGTGTTGATTACAAGCATTACCATATAAGAAATTATTGGGGTTTTAATGTCTACTCCAAAATTAAGAGACAAAATGTGTGGCTACATTAGCAAGGATATAGTTATAAACCAAAGCATGGCAAATTTATTTTCTCAAATCAAAACATTATCTAAGAGCAAAGCTAAAGACAGACACGATAAAAAATACTTTTGAGGAGATCATTATGAATGTGTCTTCAGTAGAAACTAAGGGTGAAGGAGTTCAGAAGGGGTCTACTTCACACAGTAGCTGAGTTTCAACAAGCATTCTTCTGTGTAAGTTCCTTTCCAAAAAAATAGGTTTTACTTGCATCTGGTGAGCCCTTCTTAAAAATGCATGCTTAAATATCTACTTATTTCAATCAAAAATTACATTAAATAACAACATAATGCATTCTAAATAGAAGTTAAAAAATAAACAACATTCACTTCAGTGGTTTTAAAACAACAAAGAGGTCAAATTTGATGGAGCTGCTGTAAAAGAACTGCACTGATGTACTCCATAGCACTGTCCATGGGCTATGTGGTTTTCAAATCATGATGATTGTGCTTCTGAACTGGTGTATTTTCCACAGACCATTCGAGCTTTTCTGCACTTTACATTAAAATCTGTGTTCTATACATGTTCATGATGTTCTCTCCAAATACATGAGGGATGCAAATGTCAAAAGTGCCTATGCCATGGATACCTGTAAATCTGTAGGCTTTGTTATATTAGCCACAGGCTACGATAGTGCTCATCAGCCAGTGGGTACGAAGAACCCCACAGAGCCACTGTGCCTCAGAACGGCCTTCTCCGCTATTAATGGCCTCCATTTTTTGTTCTCTGAGACATGGTTTTGCTCAGCAATTATAAGTGTTAATTGCTTGTCTGTAGTCCTCTTTACAAATAAAAATTATCAGATTAATTACTACACGTTTTGCATATATTCTACTTTGGTTTTTTTTGGCAGCTCAGAATAACTAATAAAAAAATTTATAGTATAATGTTAGAAAGCTTTATCTGCACGATTTCAGGAACAATGCACTATCTTAATATCCCATTAACATTTTTGGTTTATGACCTGTCAGTCAGCCAGCCTTTAATCCACTGATTATGTGCCAGGTTGATTTGGAATCAATCAGCTTCCTTAAACAAAATACATTGTAGCACAAGGTCAATTGCTCATATTTGTCTAAGACTAATACATCAATATTACTTTTGTCAAGCAGAATAATCACCTAAAAAACCAATATCAAGATAGTTTGACAGACTGTATTTTTCATAAGCCCTTGGTGGTTGGTATTCATAACAATAGCCTCTTTAGTATGTAATTTAGCATCCAGCATTATTATTGGTTTTTGTTGTTTTTTCTTTTGTGCTTCTTTTGTGTTGTATGTACCTAAATTATGAGATTATCTTTAAGAAATACTGGTTATCACCTTACTGCATATTACTGGAGCCTGCATAATAGAGCACAGCTATCTTAACTATTGGCTTCTAAAAACTCTTTGGGAGTAATTTTAAAGTTTGAAGCATTTCCTATGACTACATAGTCTTTTTTAATCCAGACAAAAACCAATTTTTTTTCAGAGTTTTCCACCTCTTTACATGATTACTATAATTTTTGCAATTTTTATATAATTGTCAATACTGTTTTTTAAGTCTTTTTTAATTCCATTAAAAAATGGAAAGAAATTTACTGAAATTATTAGTGTCTGAAGTATGAGAGGTACACCTTTAATTTATGCAATTCTTGGAGACCAATCAACCAGATATTTAATATTATCGGGAATTTTTTGAATGAGCAGGCATCCGAGTATCTCATTAACTTATGTGAAGAAAGGCAGGGAAGGGTGCACACGTTGTGTTATTTTAGCGTCATTTCAGCTTTCAGAACTCAGTGATGGACCACCAAAAAATAAATGCCAAAGATATTTTTATTTTTCATCCAGTTTCTCCAGCCCTGAAATGTGCTTAGGTTGCAAGTCTTTTGGGGTATGAATCATATTTTCAATCTTGTGTATGCTCAGTGTCATTGTGCATAGGAAGCATGATTATTAGTAACACTCAATATTCTGAATATTCAAGTAAGTTAATTTATTAATAGCCACTAGTTTCTTCTGCCAGGGTTTGTTTTTTTTTTAAGGTGGCAGATATCAGTAAGTACTCTTAAAACTATTCAATTCATAATTCTTAAAATACAAAATAATTTTTCATGTTCTCCATAACTATAATTATGCTATTTATAGTGTATTAATTTCTAAAAAAATTAAGATGAGGCATAGTAACACTTATTTACAGAAATATTGCCAGAGTTTTATAAGGCAGTAGGGAGCATTACACTTGTGTCTTGTGTCAGTCAGGTCTGCCACAACAAGACAAAATTTATAGACTAATCACCAGAATAATCTTTCTTCTATTTTGTATTGCAAACTTTGTTGCTGTGGTTCAGTTACCAGCTTTTGAAGGAGCACTTGCAGATAGAATCCTTTGAGGTACGTTTAAAATTTACTCACTTATTGGCATGAAAAAAACAGTTTAATACCTTTGAATCCTTTAATTTGCTGTCCAATTCTATAGTCCAAATAGATGCTGTTGCTGAGCAACAACATACCTTAAGCAGCAGAAAGATATTGTAAGATATAATTTCCCACAAATCTTCTTTTATTAAAATAACCTAAGATGCTTATTGCAAGCCTTATTTTTAAATAGTTTTTTGGGGATGAATTTTTTTTAATTTTTGGTGGGGTTTTCTGTGAGATTTTTTTTTTGCAGATACTGGGCATAACGCCTACTATAAAACTAAGCCTAAATTTGCATACACATAGTGTAATAAAGTCTGGACCTGTTAGCTCATAGTGTTTTTTTAGGGATAATAATTTGAGTATTAACAATTTTAACTGCACAGTAGACAGTACCAAACAATGTCTCAAAAGTGCTCACAGAGCAGGTGTAATGAGATCCATTTACAGGAAAAATGTATTTTTTTCCTGGTTCCCTTTTTTCTGTTCCAAGAGAAACAACAGTGCTTTAGCAGACAAGGGGACTTCCTTAGAATAAAATTACCTTTAAAAATTAAACTGGGAAGAACAATGAAAAGAGGAATATATGGCATAATAATCTCCCTTAGATCACTGTTCTTCCTCTGTAATGATATGAATGAGGTTAATGATAAGAAGCCAAGTGACAAGGTTAATAAAAGCAACCATATTGATAAGCTTAAAGGAAGGATCCTTACCCTTAGGAAAATTTGTTTAAAATGTTATTGCTCAACATAGTGAGTATCCTAAGTTCAACAAAAAAACCCAACAAAAACAAAGGAAACAAAAAGCCCCATAAAAAGCAAACAAAAAACTACCAACCCAACAAGATGAACTCTGCAACTTTATCCAAAAACTGAACTAAAGTTATGGAGGAGCTTGTCCTGGTCCCGTAATTCATTGGAGAATAGACTAGCAAGGGCTTCCCTCTTCCACACTACTTGTGCAGCAAATAGGCGAATGCATGCAATTTAGAGGAGTATAAATATTTCAAAGTATATACTAAACCAAAGAAAGTATATACTAAACCAAAGTATATACTAAGCCAAGAAAACCCTTCCACCACCCCCAAAAGAAAACTCAAAAATCCAGACAAAAAAATAAACCAACCACATCAAAAAACCCCAAACCAAATTAAAAAGTCGAAAAACATTCCATAGCATTCAATACCTAATTTTGCACAGTAAAAATCTTTTCCTTCTGGCCTGTGTCAGTGATTGAGAAATATTAGAACACTTGGAGTAATAAATTTTGTCAGAATGGCAAGTCTTACGATCCAATCTCTCTCCATTAATCAGATGATATAAACATATAAGAATAACAAAGAATAATAATAAAATACTGAACTGGTAGTTTAATATAACAATTTTGTGATTTTTCTCTCAAAATTAAGTAATTTTTCTCATACATCAACAGTGAATTGATAAATGTAAGAAAAGAATTATGTATAACCTTGCATAATGCAAGTGTATCAATAGCTATCCTTAAAAGACTGATTCCATAAATTAAGTCATTTTTATAAAAAACATGCTAGATTTTTGTACTGAAAGCACTGGTGTTTCAAAGCCATTTGGCATGCTTTTATTATGTAAATTAAATGAGGTTGATAATTGTAAACAACATGCAATGCCAGATTACAATATCTATATTGCTTTGTATGATATTAAAATACAGTGTATTTTGCAGTCTTATGTATTGCCCCAAGAATCACGCCAACCATTCATTACATTACAGATTGCAATATTGGTGGAGAGACCATAGCTTTATTAAGGACAAGATTTAGTGTAATTTACATATCAAACTCGTCTTTATATCACATAATCTAAATCTCTTTTGGGATCACTTCATGATTCCACAATCAATAGCTTTCTAGTCACAAAATTTCCCTCTCGGTTTTAGTCATAATTGACATGGTGTGGTACAAGATACAAGCTACCTTAGCTTACAATGCTGGGTAGTACAAAACTGGGGGGAGATAAGTGAAGAGAGGTGTACTCTGCCTGTCAGGAAATAATCCCCTTGAAGCAGTGTTGCAGTGATCGTGCTGTGTTGGAAAACAAATATGTTGTGAAACAGAAAGAGTACTTATCCAGTCTCTCACCCACACATCTCTCCTCAACTAAAATGGTAGGATAATAGTGTTTTGTGTTTTCTTATGTTTTTGCAGCTATCAACTTAGATGTGCAAAATGACAGACGTAAAAATGTTCGTGCTTTATTCACACACCAGTAACACCTCTCACTCCAAAATGAGTGAATTTTCCACATCTGGCATAAACAGAAAAGATATACCAGGCAGATACAGGGAAACAAAGGCTAGAAAAAGTTTTTCTTATAGCACGGCATGCTTCTGGAATCATCCAGGGTTGTTTGGATTTATATTACCTTAGAGAGTCTTGTGTATTGTCACACGTGGTTCCAGCTACAGGGAACAATTCTCATCCCAAATCATATCAGAAATGTGAAAAAATCCCATAAATATCAGTTCTGTATTTCTGCCTGTGGGTTGCTTCAATTAAGTTAATTACTTTAGACCTAACCTATAATCAGATGTTAGGATTTGTCCTTTGAAAGAGAATTTATCAGGAGGAAGTGCACACCCCTTAGAGCAGATTGCGATTACAGGGTATGTCAGATAAGAGGGTAAACATGAGTCATTTTTTTTCTTCTCTTCTGTACCCTTCATTTTGACACTGTATTAAATTCTGCTGGCAATCCCTCTGCAACATTTTCCAAATCCACTTGTTCTGCTCTCTTCCCAAAGAAAAAGAGGAACTTTTGACCTTGACCTTGATTTCCAAAAACCTGCTTTCGAATATAAAACCAATCAATTTTACCTGGTGTGTCACTTTGTCCATGTAGGCAGCTTGAAGACATCATCAAACCCCTTTTATATAGTTTAGCAACATCAGACTGAGGAGCTATCACTTCTAAAGTTGGATTTCTATATTTTCTACCTTGGAAAAAATCCAGATCCAGGTTTCACTCACAGGAAAACTATGAGATGAAAGTGTGCTTCACAGAAACAAAAAATAAATTATATATATATGTGTGTGTGTATAGGTTGCATGCTTGTATATATATATATATATGTATAAGCATTCAGAAAAGCTGTAGCACTCTTCCACAATAAATATATTTTCACACTCATTATCCAGTATGGGCGGAACATTCAGCAGCAGGTGGTGTGACCTCAGGTAAAGCAAAATTGGATGGAGTTTATTTCTGTTACAGCAGTAAACTGTTCCTTCCCCTTCCTCCTGCCAGGTCCCTGTGTGTTGCAGTCAGCCCAAACCGTACTGTAGTGACTGCAAATGCCGCACTCCCCAAATGCCATGAAAAAATAAACTCCCTTTCCCTCACTGCTTTCCCCTCTGCTAAAGAAACTACCAACCTTAGTGTTCTTACATCTGCCATCCTGTTACTTCTCAAGGGGTTTTGATGGCAAAGAATCCCACAGAGGGTCACAAAATCTTTGACACTGTGTTTTGTTTGTGTCCTAGTTGCAGAGATGGGGCAGAGCTTAGCACTGTGGGTGTGACCAGGGTGTTATTCTATACCACACGTACCATCTCTGAGAGGGTGGTTTCAGAAGGAAAATCTGTGTACCCACCAGCATTTGGCCATTTTCCTTCTCTCTCTCTTTCTCTCTCTCTCTCTCTGTCCAGGGAAAGGTGTTAGCATTGGACCTGCAGACCCTGTTCTCTGTGGTCCATCCGTTTTTCTTCCCCCACTATACTTCCAGGACATTTATGTGGCTTGTGGGGTTCCGACAAGGCAGTGGTGCAGCTCCAGGGCGTGGTGCTGAAGGGACAGCAACTAGGCACAACTGAGCCCAGAGGGGCCAGGAACATATGTCCCAGTTTGTCCCCCCCAGGTACGGCGAAGCAATGAGGAGCAGTAACAGCCTAGCCCAGGTGATTCCAGAGGGAGCCCAGCTGGGCTGAAAGGAGCACAGCAGAGTGGTAGGAAAATGTCAATGGCCTGCAGGGAGGCCCCAGGGTGGAGGAATGTGAGAGGCAGCAATGAGGGTACCTGTGTGGAGCTGAGCTCAGTGAAGTAGCAATGTAATCCCTACGACACAGCTTCTTGCGGGGGGTTGTTGGTCACCATTTTTTATTTCAGACTGTAGGACAGGAAATATTACCCTCAGGAACTCCTTTATCATCTTGCCTTTCTTCTTTACGACCACTTGGGTGGCACACAAGAATGGTAGCCATATTGCCTGTTGAAACCAGCACATCAAAGCAGCGCCCCATGTGTGGCTGGAGAGGGGATTGAGATAACAACTTTTATCTAAACATTTGTGTATTAAGTATGGAACTTTGCAGTTGGGATGTCACTTGATCTGTTCATGTGGGTGTAATACCAACCACTGTATATATTTCTGTATGTACTCCTCATGGTAATATTTGTCAAAATAGGCAGAGAGATCAGGACTGCTTTGTTGAGGTACTGTGTGACTGAGGTACTGTGATCCGTTTATGACATGACAACATCAAGGGCAATTGGGGGTCACTTGGAATATGTATTCAGTGTTGTTCGCCTGTCCTGGCCTTGGTAGTTGCCTCTGGGTATTCATTCATACCCAGGATGTGGGTGGGAAGAGAAGAGAATAGTTTCTCCCAGTTTTTCACCCCCTTCTACTTCTTTAGGTCTGTTACAACAGCTTTTGATAATTTTTGATTTCCCTTTGGATGCTAAAGAAAGCTATGCCTGCTATTTCTGCTCAGTACGGTCTACCACGCATTTAGAGACAAATATTTCCAGGGACCAAACTCTAGCTGTATGAAGAAATTATTTCCACCCCAATACAGGCATGTGTCTTATCTGTGGAAAGACTGACCAAAGATCTCCACAAATTAAAAGGGGAAATTAAAAACTGGCAACCCAAGGGTGAATTATTTCTGTCTTGGTGGGCCCATGACATCTCAGGTCATCAGGGAAAAGAAGAAACATATAGATGGGCTCATGCTTGAGGGGTGGACTTAACCATGGACAGGATCTTCCCCGTTATCCATAACTGTGAAACATACGCTGCAATCAAGCAGGCCAAGCAGGTAAAGCCCCTGTGGTACAGGGGACTATTGTTGATATATAAGTATGGGGACACCTGGCAGATCAACTACATCACACTGCCTCAAACCCGCCAAGGCAAGCGCTATGTGCTCACAATTGTAGAAGCCATCACTGGATGGTTGGAAATTTACCATGTGCCTCATGCTACTGCCCAGAACACCATCCTGGGCCTTGAGAAGTAAGTCTTTTGGAGGCAAGGAAGAAAGAATTGAGTCAGACAAGGGTACTATCTCAAAAATAGCTTCATAACACCTGGGCCAGAGGGCAGGGTATTGAGTGGGTATATCATATTCCCTATCATGCACCAGCTTCTGGAAAAGTTGAACAGTACAGCTTGTTCTAAACTTAATGCTTCAAACTATTGGCGGCCAATAGTTCAGTTGCTCTGAGAAGTAGTGTCTATTACTTTTTCCAAGTTTGGTGTGACAGCCATGCTTTTAAAGACCTTTACCACCTTTATACAGAATAAAGAGTGCTGAGCTTTGTAACCTCTGCTTTTAAGAAAGCCAGTTGCTGTTTTATGAAATGAATCACTCTTTTCCCTACTTTCCTCTATCTGCTATATCCTTTTGAGAATGGTGACAGAAATTGTACAGTTTCAAGATGTGAAACACGATAGATATAGTGGCATAATAATTACATTTTGTTCACAATTTCTTCTCCTGAAAATCTAGCATTAGTTCTGTCTGTTTTACTTGTCAAATGGAATAAATGTTTTCAGAGGATTTTCCTGGTCACTTCAAGATCTCTTCCAGCTCTGTGTGAAGGGTTGCTACTTTTCCCTCCTGCTGTCCCATGTACATTGCTTTACATTCTCTTTGTTTGATGATTCAGGAGTCTGAGCCTTGCCTGCAAGGTTTTGCAGTCAGTTTTGGTATTTACTGCTATTAGTCAACATCACAGAATATAGCAACTTTGCTCACTTACCTATTTCATGACTGTGAATGTGTTCAGTGGAGAAACTTGTACAGGTCTTGAAATGCATTTGCCAAATATATCAGACAAAATTTTTGGTAAAGATTATGTGATTTATCCAGTTTACGCAGGATGTTGAAACTAAATAAATTCACATTTGAAATGAGTTGGCATTTAAAGACAGAAGACCTCTAACCAAAATTGTGGGAAATTTACCATCAAAAAGAATTACTAAAGCTACTGTTAGACTCTTTCTATCACAAAGAAATTGAAAATTAAGAGTGGAAGGTGATTAGTTTGGGGAAGATTTTTAAAGTGCCATATTCTATTTCAGGCCATAATTAATTCTAGAGCTTGAATTATTTCAGAAGTCAGACCATATGTCTTTGGCCTAAATCCTTTAATTCTATGTCTACAAACACAGCTTTCCTAACATTTAACAAGACATGGTTGACTCATGGGCCTGCAGACTGGGGAATAGTCATAACAAAAATTATATTAAAAAATATTGGTTAATAATCTATTGCAGCATATGATAATAAAAATGCAACTAATAATGGAAATACATAATGGATTCTTGCAATAATAATTTTGAAACCTGCAAAATATTGTGGTGATTTTTTTCCTGAAAAGGTTTTCATTGCCTCAACCGGTGATATCAAATAGATTAATGTTTCTGTGCTCTGTGACCGGGCAGAGTTACTGAAGGAGACAAAGACCCTTCACCAGGCAGAGACAGCAGTGCAGCTGCCAGTCCCTCCCTCTGACCCAGGGCTCAGCATGTTCTTCACCCTTCCTTACCTTTGACCAGCTGTGTTGGACATTATTTTCAAATGCTTTCCCTTAACAGCCAATCTTAATTTTTAGTAACAAATTTGATTAATAGTGATATAGCCTGTTGTTCTGCAAGCTAATATAAACTTACATTTCGTTTTCTTTTCTACTTTTAAAAAGTTGCACACAAAAAATGCCCGATATCTGAAATGGAATTAGGGAGAGGAATCTCATTGCAAGTAAGACACAAAATACTCTATAGCTTAAAGAATTTATGAAATAGCTCAAATGGAAAAAGAATCTGATATTTCTGTATTTTCAAGGGAGAAAAGGAATTTAGGTATATGATTAAAAGATTTTTGTTTTCCTCCTAAGTGGCTTTAAATTTTGTCTTGTATTTCTGGCCCTGAGTATGTGTATACCAATAAAATAATTTTACTCTATCGCATACTGGCATTATGATTTATTTGATACTCAGATCTGGATATTTTAAAACCCTAAAATAATAAGGCAAAAAAAATCAGCTAATAAATTGGCAAGAAATGTCTGAAAGACTCCAACATGCACACATAACCCTGACCAGAAAAAAAAACCAAACCTCTATAAAAAATGTTCTCCTGAGGGCACTATCCTTTTTTTTAATCTGTGATCCTGTCCTTCTTTTTCTCCCATTCACTACAGAGTCTATATTTATTATCTGTTACTATCTAACTTGGATTGCAAGCTCCTTAGGGCAAGGACCTTGTCTTCTTACATGTCTGTAATGTACCATGAAAACCTCCAGCGCTAAATAAATAATAGGCTCTGCAAACTCCATTTAGTATCCATTTCAATTTGTGGTGAAGGCTTACTATGTTCTCAGAGTGTAAGGTTCATTTCTTCCTTTTAATGGCTGATGCTGGACAAGCATAAATATGAATCCATATTTTTCTGGCTTCTGCTGGAGCAAACCTGCTTATTAAAGTTCCTGCTGACAGTGACCCTAGGCCAGTCTAGTCAAATCCAAGTCTTGGTGGTTAAGATTTCCTTGCAGTAAAAATTTACTGCACATATTTCTTAAGTTAGCCTTCTTGATCCTTTATAGTCATCTGTTACTAACACAGCTTCAAGTTTGAATAACCAAAACATCTTTCAAAAATCTCTGATAGTCTGTAAATAATCTAGAAAGGACTGTTCAAATGAGAAAATAAAAACCATCAGGTTGGGTTGCTCTCTCTCAGGTCTTTCTTTGAGGAGAGAAGAAAAAATTACAAAATCATCTCTCCTGGTCACTTAGGAAATGTTTCCTTTGTTAAGCTGCAACTTTCCTGTTTCTAAGGAAAATTTTTAAAATAAGATAAATAGTTAGAAAACAGCATTGTCTGATTTACCTTACTTGGAAAATTGCCCTTGTATTGAGACGTTTCCCATATTCTGCTAATCATATTCTCTAATAATTTCTCCTAAACTTGAGTGTAAATCTTGCCGAACTACTGTGACATCTTCAAGCAAAACAAACAACAACCATAGACTCTCACTAAAATACCCTGTTCCCTTTGAATTTTGGGGTTTTTCAGAGGTTGGCAACAGGGAGGGAAGAAGGATAACTTCAGTTTCTCCAGATAAAATGGGCTGGGTCACATCAGATTCAATGCAATGTGACAGTCCTTTGATGTTCAGTACCAAAGAGGTTACACTGCCTCAGTTGTTCCAATGGTGCACATAGGATGCTTTAGGAGCATTAGTTACTGCCACAGGCCACAAATACAGGTGGGAGGACACGCTGGAGTGAAGACATAGTAAGAACCTCTGTTTCAGTCTGCTTCCCATTCTGCATGCTGGATTAAATGTTTCCTCAATCAATATTCAAAGTGAATATTTCTGGAATGAAAATAATAAATCTAACATTTATCATTATTGCCCCCTTTTTTAAACTGGAAGAAGTAGACTTTCAGAAGACATGAGAAAGAAGTTAGCCTGTGGCCTTTTGCTAACTGTTGTTCCTATTTTCTACATACTCAGTTTTCACCAAGAGCAGGGGTGCTTTAACCAAGAGCAGCACAGCAACACGATGAAAGTGGTTACTGAGCAGAGCACAAAAGCTTTGAGCATGTGTTGGAAAGTCCTTGCCTGTTAAGAACACAGCCTTGTTCCTTCCCACAGCTGATCTGTCCCTGCAATTTTCCTCTAGCAGTTTCCACAAGTATCACCATTTCAGAGGACCAAGCCTTTTTGCTCATAGCCAAAGTGAGACTACTTATGAATATTTAAGAAGTGTCACAAAGAGCCCTAACAGCAACTAGGTAATGTGTTAATAGACTCTATAACAGAATAATTCTTTTTGCTATATGCTTATGGATTTTGAAAGATAGGATTATATTAATAGCCTCTACTGTATAATGGGTAAAGCAAAAAGCATGCACATCTACACAGAGTGGCAGGCTTTAATGAGCACACTAGCGTCTGTCGCTGCTGAGGGATGGGGAAGTAGGAGACTTTCAAACCCACATATCTTGAGTAAAGAGAGCTCAGTATCTTGCTAAGCTCTACCAATTTATTGTTTTAGAAACTACTTCATAAAATGGCAAGATTAAATTCAGTCAGTGTTGCCAAGTTAGCTTGTGTCATAAATACACTGTTTGTCAGACAGTTTGCCATTTGATACATAGCAACTATGGTCACCAGCATGTTGGTTTTTTTTTTTCCTTTTGCTGTAAGAGCCTTAATTAATGCTTTACTGTAATTAAGCAAAGACAGTCAACATGTAAAAAAGTGGTTGAAATAGTTGATATGGATTTGGTAACAACACCCTATCCTTTCACTTAGTCATTATGGGATAACATAGAGCAACAACCATATAGGATTCAATGAACAGTCAATTGAGTTTAACATCATATTTTCTGAAAACATTTAAAATAGAAAATGTTGTTTCCAGAAGCTCAACCATAACATAACTCTCAGTGTGAAGATGGTAGGCAAAGACTACATGCAGTTGACAGAGACGGAGAAGTACCTTGGCAGGCTCCCACCACTAAGGTGGATAATCTTTATAAAAGCTAATACAATTTATTAATTTGCCAAACTCTGGGCATATGGCTTCACCAGAGCTATAGCGAATTCACAGAAGTCCAGTAGCTTATAAAGAAAGGAAAAGCAAAGAGCCTCTGCCGAGAAAATCTTCTCACGTACTGACACTATTGTAAACCATGAGTGAGTTTCTCAATGAGGCTCCACTTTAGAATGGTTCAGGCCTTGGATTTCTCTCCATCAGTAATTCATGATTGAGGAAAATACAAAACAGTATATATCTCTGTCTACCTAGTTATTAATTTTTAGGCTTGTTCAGAATACATTATGGAGTCTGAAAAAGGTCCTAATTTTTCTGCAGCTTCTTATTCAGGTATACTAGTTAAAATCATAAAAAATTTGTAGTTTTGCATGCAGAAAACAATAAAGAATTGTCTTTGCTCCTTTCCAACCCTCTCTCTCCCTCCCCTAAAAAACCAAGAGACTACTTCTTCCAATATCAGAACACTCCAAAAGAATTACACGTAGAACTTGGAAATCAAAAGTGAATTTCTCTATAAGGATTTTCAAGTCCCATAGCAACATGAACCCTTGTCATTGCAGGACACCTTGGGAATTCCCTGGACCCTCCCTGAAGCTTGAAGTCATTTTATGGCACTCTAAAGAGATATTGGCACATATTTATGAGGAACTAAAGACAAGAATGTCTAGGTAGACAAAGTGGAGAATTTATAGATTCAATTTTCCAATATATCAAGAAAGCAACATTTGAAAAATAAATTAAACTCTCCTGCTCCTGGTACCAACCAGAAAAATCATGTCATATTTGTGTTTTATGTAAGTGAATAACTTGGATCTGCATCAGTGTCTGTCATATTTTTCCTATCCCAGCAAAATGGTTTCCATAGGCCATCTAGAGAATATCTGCTGTCTGTTCAGATATGAGAATGTGATGCTGTTTTTACATGTCGTATTTGGTCCAAATTAGCCAAGAGTCACTTTTGTTTCAACCTTCTTCAGTAGCCAATAACACCTTTATCCATGCAGAAGTTTTTGTGAGCAGCCTACCACTGAGGATAAAGTGGTTGTACTCAAACTCAAATAAATCTTAAAATGGAAAGTGACATATAAGATATATATTTACAGTGACATATGATTTGGTGAAATATTTAAGGAGTTGAAACAACCTGTTTTTACAAAGAAAAATAATAATCCATTCTCAAATGAGGATTCTTCTTATATTGTAATTACTAGATATGCAAAACCAATTATGAAATAATGAAATGCTAAGGCAGAAATTAAATTTCTTTCCTACAATAAAAAAATCTTGGAATAAAAGGTTATTATAACTTCACATTTTCATACATGAAGAATCAGGTTGTAACTACCATCTTTTCTGATATTTATTCCTTATTTATGCTGCATGAAAGAATTATTGACAGAGGTACACAGATGTACATCTGTATTCAAACTCTAGTTTTACTGTGCTGGATGACTTGCAGACAATGCAATAAAATTTAATCTTGATCTATATTTAGTTTCAAAACATTGAAAGATCTCATTAAAAGCATTTTCCTTACGCTTTCCTTACTTTTCTTCCACAACCAAAAATCCTTTCCTGTTTAGCCAGGAAGGTGCTGGTGTACAAACATCTGTGCTTTGCTAGAAGCATTGATTTTTTTACTCTTAAATAAATGTAAGTACAATAGTGTAGGGCTAGATTAAGCCTGGAATGAGAGTTATGGATTTCTTAGTCCTTACCTTACAGCCAAAAACTGCATCTCAGTGTCTCCAGTTTTTTAAGATCCTCACACTCTTTTAAAATGGAGACTTTGTCATGGAAACTTTACACTCTACAGAACGCGAAGAATTATGTTTCCTTCAAGCATAATTTTACTTTTCAGGTATAGGTTTACTTTCTCTACAGGAATACAAACTTGTCTGCTATGGATAAGATTTTTAAAAAGGGGAAAAATATACTAATAGGACTTACTGGGGAACAAAATTGAATATCAATGTATATCTTTAAAACATCTATAAATGTTGATTCTCTTTCTTCGAAATCCTTTGATATGACATGTCACATGCAAGAGCTGAAAGTGATTTCACTTGAAAGTGTTTCTAGAACACAACAGGTTATTTATCACACTAAAGAAACCAATGAACACCTGAATTATTCAGACTACTCCTTCAGTCATACTGGACAGAATGTTGAGAGGAGCTTCTCCCCATCTATGGGATGGCAATTTGGCATAAAGGGGTGGCAATTTGGCATAAAGCAATAATAAAACTGGCACAAGCCAAACTTTGCTGTATCAACAGCTTCAGTACTCAGAACTTCATAATGAGGATGGTTTTAGCCAAAATCAAAGGAGCTCAAACATTTCCAACTATTCATATCCAGATTGCTTATCTTGAGTAGTTTAATTTATTCTTAAGAGACCATGACTAGCCACAGAAGCTACATTTTCAGCTAATGCATAATATATGCTACAGGAATCCAGAAAGCTATTCTAAGAAAATCCAACAAGCACCCAACTTCCCACACAAATAGAAAAGAGCAAAGAGAGAGGATGCATGAATAATTAAAAAGAAAATGCTTGTGGGGTAAGCAGTTATATTATTTTTTATAATAAAACTGAAAATTCTAATCATATTAAAATGATTAAACATGTATAAAAGTTGTGCATTGAATTACTACTTCATTTCAAACTACTTCTGCTTCCCTTTTTTTAGCCAAAATTGCTCTAACACATCAAGTTATGTCTATCTACATTACTTCTTAAGAAAGAAATCAATAAAATGATAGCTAAAAAGGCAAAATTATCCAGCAAGCTATATAAAGAACTATCCTGTTTCAGTGATTATTTAAGATGTAGCATAGAAATTTGGCTCATAAATGTTTTGGTGAATTATTTACATGGAGACAGGTTTCTTTAAGAAATTCAAGCATTGGTAATTAAGTGCAGGGAGAAACACAGAAGCCTAGAGGAGTTAAGGTGCTAAAAAGTGTTGAGCAAAGCGTACATATTGAATAACACAGACTTAAAAAAACCTAGAATCAAATACTTTTACTTTGGAGCCTGAGCGGTATGGCCTCATATTGAATGTTTTGATGACCCAGTGCTTAGCCCTATAATAATACAAAACTCCATTGTAAAGATTCACAGTGGTGACTAAAAGATTAATATAGGAAGAACACAAATCTATGCATCTGTAGGGTTTTTCATAGCTAGCATATTGCATTGAAGAACCTTCCAAGGGAAATCCAGCTCATCTTCGTTTGTGGTTGCACACCTGTATTGTTCCTTGATAGCTGTCGACCCAGTGGGAAAATACCTGGGACATTTGTCTGTCACCTTGAGTTAATTTTCAGGAAATGAATATTATCCTCATGTTTCTACATCCATGACAGAGAATTTTCTCAGAACTATCATCAGATTAAAATAGCAATTGAAAAATTCATTAAGAGTGATTAGCTGCAATTCCAGAATGAATTACTCTTTTTCCCCCAAGGGTAAAACATGCTCAGAAACATCCAGCTCTGTGTTGACCAGTGCAATGACACCATCAGCATAACATATGGGAAACATGACAAGCACTGACAAAATATTTTGCTTGGTATTTATCCGGTTGCTCTTTACCTTCATTTTAATACAATTATAGAATTGATACTTATGTGCATAGGCAAATCCTATGCAGTCGGTGCAACGTAAGCTTAGACTTGACTACAATGTAGCTGTGAAAGAGATCATAAAAAGAAACTTAATAAAATAAAAAGGATTAATTATGGATTTTATCCTTAAATTAGTTCAACAGTTTATTGCAGAGCAGGGTACCTCAGAGTTCATTTGCACAATAACAGGGAACCATTCATCTATACATTATTCCAGAGAAGCTTTTCTGAAATCTTATGAGCACAGACTCCAGACCATAGACCATATAACTTCTGATGTATAAAATATATTCTAAAAACTAGTATTCTTTAAAGTTCTCAGATGACATGAAACCAAATTAACTTGGAGTCAAAGGCAACCCCTAAGAAACTGCTTAAGCTGGAAGTCAAATGTCATAAAATGAAACTAATGTTGTAAAATAAATTAAGAGGAGCATTATTAGAGTACAAAGGTAAAAGGTTTCCAAAATATAAACCACTGAGCTAGAAATCTGTCTCTTTTAAATTTTTAATAGATGATAGAAACTTCTTAGTGTAGTTTACAGTGGGTGAGAATTATTCTTGAGAATGAGTTGTGCATTTCTCACCATCCTCCCTGAAGTGATAATTACTGTTTCAGAAGAGAATGGAGAGAAGGAAAAAGACTTTCAGAACAATAATTATGCTACAGAAATAAACACTCAGAAAAGTCAGACAACAAAATACTGGACTAGAAAGAAGAATAACAGACTGCATTTCCCAAATTTAAAACCTGTTGTCTTAATGTGACTGTAGCCCATTAGGTCACTTCAATGGCTGATTCCCTCTCACTTTGTTTTAGCTACTTATTTGAGGAATATGGGCTGTGGAGCCACTTTTATAATATACAAATATAGCAAGAAAATAAGAAAGAAAAAGAAAAGATATCCCACTACTACATAAAAAAAGAAAAAAAAAAAGTCAGTTGTATTAACGCTGCAAAGAACAACAGAGGATCCTAAAAATAATTGATATATTGTCTTCTTTTGATTTTCAAACCACTAGGATCAAAATACAGTATCTGGACTTCAGTTTTTGTCACTGCAGGAACCTTTGTCCCAGATGAAAGGGATTTAGTCTAGCAGTCAAATGGAATAGCAACTCCATCTTTGACAAAAAAATTCCCTCCAGTGTCATACACTGTTTGTTGCTCATCATTTCCCTTGGTATTTTAAGTACGAAGGTTTGGGGGTTGGGTGTTTTGGTTTGGTTTATTTCAAATAACAAGTATCACCTTAGTGGATAGAGTTAAAAATTGAGGGATTTTACTGGCAAAATTTGCCTGGATTTGGCCTAAAATCTGGCCATATGAGACCTCTTATAGATGTGTATAATATCCCTTTTATAGCGATGACTATTGCTTTCACCATCCTCCTGTCTTCTGTAGAGGCTGAACTTGGCTTCCCAGCATTGGGAAGCTGCTGTAATGTGCTGGCACCTTTCCCAGGCATGTGTGTGCTGCATGAAGGGCTTGGGAGCAGAGGTCTGTTCAGTGCAGCTGTTCCCTAGAATAAGACATCAACTTTCATAGTAGGAGTAATGAAGAACCCTGAGGTAGAGAGCAGAGAGACTGAGAAGCAAATGCTGCCAAAGGAGACGTTTCCACAAATGTGTCTTTTTCATCCCATCCCACATCCTTTCTGTGTTGGCTTGTTTTGAAGAATTTTCTGCAATCATCATATGACTTCTCAGCTTCAGAGTGGAGAAAAAATCCTGTATCAGGAGCTCAGAACCTGCTGAAAAACGGATGTAAAGACCTGAGTGGCACTGACAGGTCAGTGCCATGGGGCTATGATGAATAGTGACCTAAAATCTGACATTAGATACGTACCAAAAGCTGCAAAATGGAAATTAGTGCCCAAGTAGGAAGTTGCAGCTAGTTTTCAGGGTTGTCCTTTTTGATTATTTATGTTTTTAACCAACTTGTAAAGAGACAATCTATTCCCTAAACAGTGGCTAAACGCAGGGGAAAATACTGTGCAGGGTCAGAACATTGTTGAAGAATCCAAGAGCACCCAGAGTTTTCCATCAAATTCTGTTTCTAGATATAGTAGCAAAATTACCTTTTTGTCATAGGCCACCTATCTTCCTATTTCACAAGATTTTAGCTTTACCTAAAGGTTTGCCATGCCTATGCTTTTTCTTCACAATTCTTAAATATACATATTCTTTCAGTCTTAAAAGTTGAAGTCATTTTTGCTACCTATGACCAGGACTTTATATTATGCAGATAGAACAGAATAACATATTTTGCAAAAACAGGCAAGCTTTTATCTGATATGGATGTTTTGCAAGCCCCTATGCAATATTGAAAGATTTACTGAACAGGAGTCTCCCATTAATGAGATACTCTAATTAGTGACTTCTACATGCGAGAAGTAGAAAGGAAGCTGGAGGAAGAAAAAAAAAAGCTGAGTTCTGAGGACTTTTTTCTTTTCAAAATTGTTTTCATGTTTCATCTTTCTTTGCAGTAATACCAAGAGTTTTGTAACTTGGCAGTACTTGGGATAATTAATACTGATTACCGCAGTGATTAGTATCATTTAGACAGTGGTATACCTGGTAGAGTAGAAATAGCTAGATACACAATTTTTCAAATACTCTCACATAAACTCTTTATGAGTTTTACTTTGCTCACCTCTAGCTGACCCATGAATTGTTTTCTGTTCTCAGGATCACCGAAGTGTGCAACTAAAAGACTACTGTTGTTACGATAATGAGAGAGTTAGTCTCATGAGATTAAACTCTGATTAAAGGAATTTCTTTCTTCTTGCTTTGAAAACTCTACAGTTGTTCACTGGTGCTATGTCAGATGACTGATAACGTCATACATACATACAGACAGACAGATAGACAGGGTTTATGTCCATTGTCCACTTTTAGAACCCAGTTAGGTTTTTGAGACATACACAAAGAAAGACGTCAAGTGCATGCACACCCAGGTTGCAAATGGCTTATCTGAGCAACTTTCCTGTGACTACATTATGCAGTGAAATATCTTTCTTGATCCTTTTCAAAATTTTCAAGAATAAAGACCATTTCCCATAGAAATTAAATTTTTGCTTAACAAAGGAGGGTTTGAATTCCCACCTCCCCCAGCCTCAAGGTAAAGATTCCATCAAGACTCGGCACATTGCATTTAATGCATCCTTATAATGGCACAGAGTATTTGAACATGGTCTGTTAACAGAAATTAAAGGGACCCTCCAGAGACTTGAAGCACATGTCTGCAAGAAAGTGTAGCATTACGGCAGATTTGACCACACAAATCTCATTCCCCAAAGTACATTCCTGTATCTCTGAATACAAAAAGCTTCTTCTTTGAAATATAAACTGTAGTAGCAATAACATTTTGTATGTAGCTGTCAAGCTAAGGTTTGTTACAGTTATTAAGACTTTCAGCTCCATGAAGTCCAAGGAAAATATAGTGTACAAATAATAAAGCAATTATTTGACATAATACCAGGCATACAATCCTGGGTTCCCATTAACTCATTATAAGGCTTTGTGTACTGTGAATATATTGCATTCCTCCATTGGAGTAGCATCATTTTTACATTGAACATCTAAAATTACAGAGGGACTCAAAATTATAAGTCTTTTTTTCAGATAATGAATATTCTTACAGCATAATTTAATTAAATAATTCAGTATACCTTACCAGCTCAAGCTTGAGACTAGCCTTTATCCTCTGACAAAATTATTTTGGCAAGTCACTACTTATCCTGACTTTTTCAACTGTAAAATGGAACACAAAGCACTAGGATTACCTGCAATTTTAGTCAAATGCCAAAATCAATAATTTTATGTTATTCTTGGTTCAACAGGACAGCCACAATTTAATTACAGGTTGATGGTCATGATTTTTACTTTTAAATTAAATGAGTTAAAGTATGCAAGGAGTAGAACAGGACTAGCTGCTTTAGAGGATTTCCAATTCTATGTTTAAAATGTGAATAAAACAAGAGATCGAAACTCAAGAATCTTTTCCATCTTCCTGCATGTGTATAAGATCTGGGTGGTAAGTGTTTTTAAATACATAGATACTGCAAGAACTAGAATAAAACAGGAGTATCAAAACAGTTTTGTTAAAATAATGAAAACATATATTGATAGACCTATTATGATATTTTAAGACTTGAAAATTTATATAACAACTAAGAAGTATCTCAACATCATAGTATATATTCTATGACTTTTTTTTTTTTTTTTTCATGTGCTGGACATATTCTTTTGGGAAAGAAAGGAATTCCAACAGCAGAATAGATAAAAGCTAAACCCTCCTCCCTTTCACCACAGGGAATCTAATGCTAATGGAATATCAAAGTTAAAATTCATCTATTGGACCTGAGGAAATAATTTTACTGTAAAGATATACCAGAAATAAACTTATCTCCAGAGACAGTGAGAGGGAACAGTAATCAGTATGGCAATTCTGAAAGATCGTGTTAAAGCAGAGAAAAACATAAGCAAAGAGAAACTCTTGCATTGTCAATTACTCCCCAGTACTAGGTTCATCTGTCTGCTGTTAACTTGGCTTCAATTACCTGAATTCATCACTTTTCATCTCCACTGTGGTCCTCATAGCATTCAACACCTCCGGCTCCACTGAGGGAAAACCTGATGCAAAGATTGCTCCATTTCACAAGTGCAAACTGAAAAGGCCTCATCAGATTTTCCTAGCTCTCACAGGAGCTCCTTCCTCAACCCTAATTGATCAGGGATGAATTTGTGTGAGTGCAAGCCAGTTGGGTTCATGTGTTAAGATTTTCTCCCAAGGTGTCTGAAATTCAGATTGTCTCCTTCCAATGAAAGGCAGCTAGAATGATCTACTTGTTGCGGGAAATAAACTCTCAGTGTTATCCTGAAAGGATCTGGCCATAAGAGTAAGTTAGTTTGTTTAAAAAAATAACTTTTAAACTTAGTTTCATACATTTTTGAAGTGAGTGGTTGGCTAGGGGAGTGCTGTTTGATAATGAATCATTTCTTTATGACACCTTAAAATTTAAAAAAATTAAATTGTAAGTGGTATGGATTTAAAATGTGTTCACCTTTCATCATAACAACTTCCTTGACATCCCAAGACTTCAGGCATGCTTAGAGAAACAGGAGGGAGGTATTTGCCTCATAGGACTGTGCCTTAAGTCTCACTCAACCTGTTAATTTCTCAGGCTCTTTTGATTATCAGCTCACATAGTTTTTGGCAGCTGGTACCTCCATGTCCAGAGGGCCACAAAACACCTTGAATGATCAGACACAAAAAAGGGAATATGGATATTCTTCTTCATGAATTATGCATAGATTGCATACCTTGACTCACCTGTAAAAAAAAGAAAGAAAGATGTGGGACTGAAAGTGTGCATTTTCAGAAAGAGAGCATTTAGTTAATTATATTTAAGTTTGGAGTGCTCATTGTTTTCATAGACTCCCTCTCACTGCCAGTTTGCCTTTGTTCTATTACTGCTTTCTTCTTTTCAAACATTTTCCCATCTCCCATTAAGTCAAGACAATAAATCTAGTTTCTTTGAACTAATATTAGTACAGTCCTGGGGAACTGGCTGACAAGAGATACTCTGACAGAAGCAGTCTCTGAAATCCACAATATGCCAGAACTTGCTCTCTTCTGTGCTCCATACATTCATCATGTGAATGGGAAAGGAAGAACACCCGCCATTCCCTAAATTCATTCTAAAAAGCTGATTTATTATTTCATATCTTACCTCTAGAGACCAAGACCAGAGTAAAACTATTTCATCAAACATCCCAAATGATCTGTGAGCACAGAAAATAAAATATATATGCTCATTTATGCAATGAGGGCTAGGGGATTTTAGTCCTGCACTTTATTTATTGACATCACCTTTTTCTGAGTCAGCAAAAATATCTAAGTAGTAAATGTTCTTCCACACAGGATTTGGCCCAGAATAATAAAACAAGTTTCTCAATTATACATATAAACAGTAACACTTGTGGCATAGCTTTTAGGAAAATATAAAATAGTAGAACCACTCTGATTGCTCCAAAATTGCAAGCAAGGGCAAAAAAACACAGTACAATAGAAATCAGTTGTGTATAAATATTTTGTGCACCCAGAGAAGGAATAGTCATGACCAATAAATACCTCTTTGTCCTGTAATTCTAATTCAAAATCTTAAGTCACTGACTATCTAGGTTATAGATAGCATAAGATTTTCCAGGTATTATACATAATGTTAGTGAATCAAACAACCTGTTGCAATGACAGGTTAGAAATATATAGCAGATAAGCAACAAATTATAGCAGAAAAGCAACAAAATTATAGCAGAAAAGCAACAAGAGCAGTATATATATTATATATTATATATTATATATTAATTATGTATTATACATAATACATAATATATATT